>JAMPIO010000071.1:0-531206 GCA_024699865.1 Aphelenchoides fujianensis | reverse complement strand
GCAAGCGAGCAGTGAAGGCCCGAACGCGCGACTGGTATGTGACCGCCGAGTCCTCAGCCATTGATTGACCAACAAGCCCTCAACGACTTGTGATCAGAGAAACAAAGGTTCCGTTTCGGACGTTCAAATAACGATTAAGGCCGAGCAAAGGACAATCAGCCATAAGTACAACTACATAATTTCGACCTCCAACGTCCTCCAACAACCGCAGAAACAATCGTTGAAGCTCGCAAGAAATCGATTGTCGCACTCCGCCCGCACTCGCCGTTTGCTGTTGGAACAACGAGAGAAACCGCAACAAAGCGAGCGATTTGGAGCAAATTGCCCGTTTTGGACACGTGATGATCGGAACGGGTTAATTAGCCACCAATTAAACACGACTGTTCGAATGCTGGCCAGTTCTCTTCGTTCTACGAGCTTTCGACCAACTTATTTCTTTTTTGTTTTTGCTCGTTTCAATTGTACTTTGCGTTCGCTTTTTGTTGGCTGGACTGTACTTCCGTGCTACAAGTACGCGGTCAGAAGTTGCTGTGGCCGTCTTCTTCGATCAACAATTGTGGCTGGCGGTTTGTTTATTTCCGCCTTCCCTCCGTCGATCGCCGTGATTTCACGTGTTTATTGCGCTCAGCAGAGGGAATCTGCGGGACGTTTCTCTTGTTCGTCGCTCGGGATTAATCCTCTACTCGGCGTCGTGCTTTCAGCCTCTCTCCTGCAAATGCCGCCGGCCGTCTTCCTTCTGGGCGCCACCTGAACTCCCGCTCGACGTGCAGATGGACGTCCCAATCCCGGCCATCGATGATCATACACACGTCAAGGTGCGTGTCCTTCTCTTCCATCCATTCTGTCCTTCGTTGCGTTCAGATCATCGTCCGGCTGTTGGGCCGAAAGAAGCGCGACGTCTTCCAGTCGGTCCTCGACCGCTTGGCGCAAATTGGGCCGATCGAGGGCGCGTTTCTCTCGTCCACCTCCTCAAACTCCTGCTTGCTTTCAGTCTGCGAGGATTCCCACCGCTCCATTCGCCCGACCTTCGTCACGGAAGAGGAGGCGCGATGGGCGGAGTTCGGCGAGCTGCAGGCCCACCGGCGGATTTTCGGCCTCATCGGCGTCGTCGCCGTCCCGACGACCAGCGGCGAGGCGGACGCCATCGCCGCGTTGGGGGCCGCGCGCGCCTCCTACGACGCCGCAAAAGTGGGTTCTTTCAATCGATTTCTTTCATTCGGTTCGTGTTGCAGTCCGAATTCCACAAGACGCTCGTCAACTCGCGATGCGTGACGTTCGGGCGGCCGCCATTGGTGAGTGCCTTCGCAATCGGTTTCATAGATTGCTGTCGTCCCTTCAGTCCGCCCAGTTCTTCAACACGGCCGAACTGCTCTCCTTCGAAACGTTGGAAGAGTCGGCGGGGGCGCTGGAGATGAACGTCGCCGACCTCGTCCGATCGATCTACTTTGTGCTGGAGAGCCGCCGGCTGGACCTCAGCTACGAGAAGGCCGACCAGCCGCCCTGCCCGCTGCTCGCCGAAGAGGAGCGCTATCGGGTGGGCACGGAGAACCGGCAGGCCAAAGCGTACCGAAAGAAGTGCGTGGGGCGTCTGCGGAAGCAGTCCGCCGACTTCGCGATGCTCGCCGGTCTCCCCTCCACCGCCCTCGACTTGTACCAAGCGGCTATCGAGCACCTGAAGTCAGCAGGCGATCTTCTTTGGTTGGCAGGTGGGTCGCTTCTTTACTGCTCACTTATTTCTTCCTTTGTTTGCAGCCGCTTACGACGGCTGGGCAACGGCGGCGATCGTCATCCACTACGGGCGGTTCGTTCTCCAATTCAATCCTCTCTTTTCATTCCTCCGTTCAGGATGTCGCAGAACGGGAGTCAAGCGGACGGCCTGAATGAGAGCCAGAAGTCGGGGATCCACCGGACGGTTTCGATGACGCCCGTCGAGATGCACGAGAAATCCCAGCATTCCCTCGGGTTCGTTCTTCTGCTGCTTCCTTGTGCTGGTGGCCGTTCGGGAGTGTTCTCTTGGTGATTGGTCCTTCTTTCCGTTTAGTGTGACGATCGGCCATCAACGCTACCGCTCGGACGAGACCCAACGGTCGGCCGGCGGCTTCGCGTCGCCCGCACTGAACACGAGCGCCAAGTCGGCGGGCGCCTTCCACTCGCCGAACTCCGGCTCCTCGGCCGCCTTGAATCAGTCGGGCTCGGCGAACAAGACGACGCTGAAGAAAGCCCTGGCGTTGCTCAACTTAGAGAAGTGAGTTCTCTTCTTCTGCTGTGCGATGTGTGTGCTGAACACTCCCCTTTGTGCACGACTGTCCACCGTTTCACTCCTTCGGGCACACTCTTGTCCTCTTTATCCAATGCTCACCTTCTCTCCTGCAGATCTCAACGGGACATCGACTACAAGGAGATCATCAGTCGGCTCAAGCTGGCCCTCGAGAACTACGAGCGGTTCACGTTCGCCTCGTACGTGGAGTTCGAGTGCGTGATCCGAGTGGTGAACGTCTTTCGAATGGAACGAATGTTCATCGAGACGGAGGTTCGTTCCCGCCCGACACTCCCCCAATCACGTGGTTGTTCTGAACTTCCTCCGCGAACACGTGGGCAAGTACCTTTCGGACACGTTCACCTTCTTCGACAACTGCACGAAATCCAACATCTGCGTGATTGCGGCCAACATCTACACGCTGGTTCGTTGAATCCTTTGAGTCGCGGAAGAACGAAGTGGCTGCAGATGGGATTCAAGCGGAAGAACGCGTTCTACGCCCGACTGGCCGTCTTGTTCCGCCTGCACGTGGACGACAACGAGTTCCGATCGGAGAGCGACTACCGCGACGTTCGTTCGCCCTTCAAGCTCCCTTCTGTTCACTCCTTGAGGGTTTGCAGGTCTATCCTACGTTGTACCGCACTCTCCCCGGCTACGGGATCAACGACTCCGTGCAGGACTTCCGCTCGGAAGTGGGCTACGTGTCCATCCAGGTGAAGGCCCTCCACGAGGTGTACATGAGCGCCCAGCGGGCGGGATTCACCGAAGCGGCCATTCGGCACATGTGTTACATGCTGCAGGTGGAAGGAGTGCATGAATGCTGTTTGATGCTCGCTTGCAGACCTATTTCTTCCACATCGACTCCACGAACATCCTGCAGATGATCGACGAGTTGAAGCGGCTGGTCACCGCGCAGCAGGCGAAAGGCGGCCGCATTTCGGTGGCCGAACCGCTCGCGCTGGCCGACTGCGACGTCGTCCTCCCGCCCATCCAAATGACGCGCTTTCCGATCCTTTCGTAAGCGAGCATTCGTGCAGTCGTTCGAGGGCCGACTGGAATGCTTGCAGGAACTTCCGCATCCAACCGCTGGCCACGAACCTCGCCCCGACGGTCGTGCAGCCGGCCGACCAATCGGCCGACGTGTTCATTTACTCGCCCTTCCAGGAGCGGGATCGAGTGAAGAGTGAGTTTCCTGACAATCATTTCTTCTTACATTCGTGCGTGTTCAGACGTCGTGTGGGTGGTCGGGACGGGCTGCCAAGTGAGCGTGTGCATCCAAAACCTGCTGCCCACCGAGCTGGTCGTCAAGAACCTCACGCTGCACGCAGAGGGCTGCGAGTTCGAGGCGATCCCCATTCGCTTGAACCTCGCTGCGGCGACCACTTCGAACGTGCCGCAGTCGACGCCCGCCAAGAAGTCTTTCCTGCTGGGCTCCTCGTCCAGCTCCTCCCTCGCGCCGCCCGTCGAGACGCTGACCGCGACGGCCGGCGAGGTCGCGCTGCTCGGCGTCCCGCGCTCGGCCGGCATGCTCCAACTGAGCGGCTACTCGTGCGAGATCTTCGACGTGGAGAACGTGTGCTCTATTCGGGAGCGGGGGGAAATCCGCCCGATCTCCATCCGCGTCATCCAGTCGCTGCCCCGCCTGCAAGTGAGCACGACGCTCAAGCGAGCGCCCGTCGTCGACGAGGAGACCGCCGGCATCGCCGAAGCGACCGTCTTCTCCGGCCAGACGTGAGTTTTCAAGAGCAGTTTGAAGCATTGATCCTTCCCGTCGTCCAGGTTCTTCCACTCGATCAAAATCCAGAACACGGACGCCGAGTTGGCCATCCGGCAGGTGCGCATTCGCGTGGACCAACCGCGGGTGTACGGCGGGCCCCGTCTCGTCGAGATCCTCGAGCTGGACGACCGCGTGCAGACCAGCCGGCACACGAACGTGAGCACGTGGACGCTCGAGGGCCTGCAGCCGAACGAGAAGCGCGAGATCAAATTCCGCATCTTCGGCATCGACCCGGCGGCCACGGCGGCGGCCGACGAAAAGGCGGCGCCGAGCGGAGAGGAGCGACAGGTGGGCATTCCTTCTGTTGAACGCTCGCATTCCCCGCTTCTTGCAGGTGTTCGTCCGCAAACAACCCACAAAGCAGGTGCCCTTCGGCGGGGTCGATCTGCTCGCCGAGCTGGACGAGGACCCGTTCGGAGCGGAGGAGGACGAGGGGGACGGCGAGAAGGAGCCGAAAGCCGCGCCTTCGATCCGAGAACCCCCGCCCGCCTCTTCCGCCCACCCGCAGCGGGGGCAGGACTCCACCGTGTTCACGGACGAGTCGTGTCCGCCGAGCGGCGCAACGGACGAGGCCGAGGAGGAGGACGAGGCGGATGAGGCGCGGCGGCTGTTGAGTCGAACGAACTCCGTCTTCTCGGCCGAGCCGCCCACCCCGACGAGCCCGATGCCCGGCCGACCGCCCAAGCGCTCCACCCACGACCTCATCCCGTACACCGGCCGCCTGCTGACCGCCGACCTCGTCGTGTGAGCGAACTCGATCAATCGACCTTCAATCCACTCGCTTGTTTGCAGCACGTACGTGGCCGACGTCCAGGGCGAGAACGGCGAGTCGTACGAGCGGACCGAAACCCTCCGCCTGGCGATCACCATCGTGCCCGCCCTCACGGTCGTCGAGTGGCACATGATCGCCGGCGACACGCCGAGCACCCGCTTCGTGGTCGTCGACGTCACGAATCTCTGCGATTCCGACGCGGAGCTCACGTACGGCGAGAACTCGCGCCCGATCACCGTCCAGCCGCGGGAACTCGTGCGGTAGGCTCCCTTTCCACCCCTCAATCAATTCGCTCGTTCGTTTGAAGGGTCCCTCTCTTGTGCCCGTGTTCAACTCAAATCCAAACCAGCGAGTTCCAGGCGGCCGCCCAACGCGCCTCGCACATGATGCAGATGCAGGAAATGGAGCAACTGCGAAGGCGACTGGAGAAGCACGTGGCCAAGCACCTGGAGATCCGCTGGAAGATCGGCGCCCTCGATCTCGACGGTCTCGTGCCGGTGGGGCCGCTTTTAGCCTCCGTCTCCTTCCTCAAGCAGCTGGTCGTGCCGAGCATTTCGATCTGTGAGTCCCTCCGCTGCTTCTATTGAGTTCTCGTGTTCGTTTGCAGGCGTCGAGATCAACGACCGGCCGTACCTGAGCGAGGACGACGTGCAGGTGGGCATCGGCGAGATGCAGCGGCTGCACGTCCGCCTGATCTACGCGGCGTCGGAGAGCCGCCCGCTGCACGGCAACTTCACGCTGCGCTGCTTCCAAGACCTCCAGAACGGGGCGCCGCTGCTCGACCGAATGGACTCGCTCGTGATTTGCGGGGTCCAACGGCAGCCCTTCCGCTTGCGCCCCGAGCCGCCCGCGCGGCCGTTGCCCCCGAATTCGCCGCCCGCCCACTCGATGGTTTGCTTTCGACCTTCCGACCATCACCGCTCGATTGCCCACTTGCAGCCGCCGTTGTCGCCGCCCGCATCCACGCGAGAGCCGCTGCACTTCGACGCCGAGTTCTCGTTTCTCTTCCGCACGGAGGGCGTCTACAAAATCCGACCGGAAATCGCGGCCAAGCGGGCGGACGGGCGCGTGCCCGACGACGAGCTCTTCGTGCCGACCGTCTCGTTCAAAGTGCACACGAAGCTGTCGTGAGGATTCCGTTGAGATGCTCACCTGTACACTCCTCCATCCTCTTTCCTTGATTCCTTCTGCTTTTCGCCTTCTTGCCATCTTCGCCCCATTCGGTTCGTGAACGTTGGAATCGGGTTTCTTTGGTTGTTGTTGTTGTGAGATCACGTCTTTTTAAGCGAGAATTTAATGAAAGTAAGACCTTTGACATAATCGTGTACTCCTTTTTGTTGTGTGTGTGGATTGAGAGCTCTAGTTAAAACGATTGCTCTTCGATTCACTCGATTAAATCCCCAGTCCAGTCAGCCGCCATATTTTCGCCGTCCACCCCTCCGTCCGTCTAGTCGCTTCAATCGAGAGCTTCCGTTGATCAACAGTCGTTCCTTCGTTCGTTGGAGTCAATCGTCTACTTGAACACCTGCCCGCAATCCCCGCCTTTCAACGGCCGGCCCTCGTCGCCCGTCCCCCCGAATTCACTTTCCGCTTTCTTCTGCTCAACGGTCGCGCACACGTGTAAATAATCCCCTCGGATGCCCGCTTCTCCCTCGCAAATTTCTACGTCCTCCGTCCACCGACTAGTCGCCTTCTTCTCCGCTGCAAACGGGAGTCTTCTGTTCGTCCAAGCAATAAATTCCTTCGCCTAATCGATGCCCAACAAAAGAATCTCCGGATTTATTTTAAAGAGCGGTGAGGAAGCGAACGAGAGGCGAGGGGACGGCCGGAAGGTCCAGCGATCCCGCGCGCTCGTTGCAGTTCAACTCAACAATAAACAACATAAATGGACGCTCCAAAGGACGTTGATAGAAACCAACAACAAGCACGGGAAGGCAATGTTTAAACACAAGATCACTTCCAAACACCCGCCCTTCGGGGCCGCGCACAAGAGCGGAGGGGCAAGAGGCTAAACGAAAGCGAGAAGGAGGGATTGGGGGGACGATCGGCTACAGCGGATTTGTTGAGTGTGGATGGACGGGATTTGAGCACGACGGGTCGGGGGAATGGCGGGGCGGAGGGCGGCAAACACGTTAAATTTACCCTGCAATCGACGAGCGTTCAATCGAAGGTGGACGAGGGGAACTCACCGAATAAGTGGAATCAATGGGGACACGTCGACTTGCTGCAATCACCCGACCGCTTCACTCGTACTTGACCACGAACAGGAGCAGCTTGTTGCGCGTCAGCATGGCCAGCTGGTGGACGATCTCGCTGCCGGCGGCGGTCTTGCGCTCGCGCGTCAGGTACACGAGTTCGAGGATGAACGCGTCGTCGTCCTTCTGCTTCCACGAGAAGCTCATCTGGGCGCCCTCGCGCGGGTCCGCGTCCGCCTTCTTGTCGCGCTGGCCCCAGTTGAGGATGACGGTCGTGGTGCGGGTCTCGTCGTAGTACGCGCAGTGGACCTCCTCGGCGGGCGTCTTCCACAGGACGCTCGTCACGGGGCGCTCCTGCCGCATGGACTTCGTCTTGTGCTCGCCGATCTGGCGGACGGTCAGCTGAAAACGAGGGGATGAGCGGTGGACAGAAAGGAGAACGAACCGGGGTCCCGAATTCCACCTTGAAGAGGCGGAGCATCATCGGCTCGTTGGTGGTCGTGTTCGGCGGGATGGTCACCAAGAAGCAGCAGATCTCGGGGTCGTAGTGGACGCCCGCGAAGCGGCCTACAAGCGGACGAGTGAGTGGAGGCCCTCAACCGAGTACGAAAAGTGCGGGACGAGTGTACAATCGAACGAAAGGTTAGTGGACACGTGGACAGGTTAGCCGACCGACGAATGAACCCAAAAACGAACTCTTGCGATCACCTGAGTCCACGAGCTTGATCATTCGGCCCTGGCGGTAGGCGGAGATCTGGCGCGGCGTGCAGATGAACAGCGTGCGGTGGTCGGGATCGTAGTGGAGGCTCATGATCGACGTGGTGCCCTCGCCGTCCGTGAGGTCCTCGAACTCGGGCGAGGTGCGCGAGTACTTGAGCACGCGCCCGTTCTTCAGGCCCACCACGAGGTCCACCTCGCTGAGCCACGCGAGGCAGAACGGGTGGTTGGGCAGCTTGAACTTCTGCTGCGGCACGTTGATCTTCGGCTGGGTCACGTCCCGAATGATCAGCATCTGGTCGTCGCCGATGGACGCGACCAGCCGCTCGTTGAAGGGGCACGCGCGCACCTGCCGCACCTGCTGCGAGTGGGCCGTGAAGCGGTTGCCGCCGCCCGGCTTGCCGCCCACGAGGCTCAACTGAAAGCAGGAGGAACGAGTGATCAAAGGAGGAAGGAAGGGGACGAACCTGGTAGAAGCCGTGCGAGAAGCCGCTCGGCTTGCCGGGGATCTCGCAGCCGGCCACGAGAAAGACGCCCGCCTGGCTGAAGCTCAGCCCCTTGGCCATGGCCGACGGCGAGATCATGACGGAGGCCGCGGAGAGGATCTGCACCTTGGATTTCGGCACGAAGATCACCGGAGTGCTGGAAACGAGCGAATGGATACAATGGAAAGGAGAAGAAAGGGGACTCACTGGAGTGCGCGGAAGGTCTCGAACTCCCGCTCCGTCATCTGCAGCTTCTCCTCCGTGCTCAGGAGTTTCTGCTCGACGGTGGCCAAGCGGATCTGGAGCTGCTCCTTCTCGGTCCTCTCGCTCTTCAACTGCAGCTTGAGGTTGAACATCTCGGTGTTGTCGCCCGACTGCAAACGAGGGAGGAGTGGGCGGAAGGAGAGCGGGCGGAACTCACGGAAAGCTTGCCGAAGATCGCGCGGATGTCCGCCGGCTTGGCGGTCGCCTTGCACGTGGGGCACTTGTTGTTCTTCTCGATCTTCAGCCAGCGTTCGATGCACGATTTGCCGAACAGATGGCCGCACTTCAGGCAGACGAGGCGGTGCTCGCCGCTGGCCTCGTACTCGCTGAAGCAAATCGTGCAGCAATCGCCCTCGTCGTTCATGAAGCTCATGCCGCTGAACTTGGCCTCTTCCTCGATCTTCCTGAAGCTTTCCGTTGATTTGTGCTCAATGAAGTGGAGGAAACTTACGGCCGTTTGACCGCCGGACCCGCGTTCTCCGCCTCGTCGTCCGAGTCGATGCGCGCGGGCCCCGCCGCGTTCGGAGCGCCGCCGAAGTCGAAGGCGACGGCCACGCCGGGAGGCGCGTTCTGATCGCCGGCGGCCATCGGACCTGAAAGACGGCAATCAGCAGGGAAAATTCCAAAGAGAACCCACCGGGCGCGCCCGCGCTCAAGTCGAAGGATCCCTGCGTCTCGTCGATGTACGCGCCGCCGCGTGCGCTCTCGGCCGCCGTCCCCTCGCGACTGCTGATGCGCGCCGAGCGCCGACGGCCCCGCGTCGTCGTGGTCGACGTCCCCCGAGCGCCACGACCGCGAGGGGGCATGACTGGAGACGGCGAGCTGAAAGCCGTGAATCACCGCCGTCAGAGTGGAGAAGGCGGCCGCGTAAACACGCGATTCGCGGCAATCGTAACATTCTGCCAGCTGGACCGGATTTCGTGCGGAATTTCGCTCGAAATTCGGACGAAACACGTGGATAATGCGGGCGGAATTCGAAGCAAAATAAACAACAAGAAACGGTCTTCCCTTGCCGTTGTTTCGTTCGATTTTATCCTCCGTTTCGACGCGGATGGATCGGAATAAAAAGAACCGAAATTTTATCCGGAATTCGGGACGATTTCGAAACTTTTCGGGACAAACGATCACGAAACTCGCCCCGTTCAAGCGAGGCAAATCGCAAGCTTTCTGCTCGGCGGAGTGAACGAAAGCCACGCGGATGGAAGCGCCCTAATTTGATGCCCCTTCCCTCCAGTCAACAACCGAAGGGAGGCGATCGATTGGAAGCTTTCGGCCGCTTTCGCCCACCCAACGCGCCCCCGAAATGCGCGCAGCGGCGGCATTTCGTTCGCGTTCGAACGGACGCCAAAGAGCGGGATTCCAGTCAAGACCGCCCGCGCGCGTCTCTCGCCGCTGCTCGCAATTGCCGTGGAAGTTGACTCGTTCTATGGGTAAGAAGTACTTTTTGTGTTCAAGGTAACCAACGAAGATAAAAAGAAACATTACAACGCAGCCCGAACGGAAGCCCGAACGGAAGCCCGATGCCGATCTTCTTGCTCATTGTACTGCCCGTTTATTTAACGACTGAACGAATGGAATCGCTATTCAAGCATTAAGTTTATTAACAACCGCAAAGACTAGAGAATCGTGTTTGTGTTTGGGAGAGGTTCGAGCTCTCCGAAGGCGCAACCGTCTGGCTTGCTTTGCGGGTCAAAACGACTTGGTAGATGAGGGCCGTGAGGGCGGCGTCCATCGCGAACAGGAGGCTCACCCAGGGGACGGTCTGGAGCGAGCGGATGTCGAGGTACGTGATCAGGAACCACAAGCAGACGGGCCCGAAGTTCAAGAAGACCTCCGTCGCGAGAGCCGTGATCGCAACGAGGTTGGCCGAAAGCACGAGGGATGAGAGCGGAAGAAGAGGAGAGAACTCGCTTGTCGGAAGTTCCGCGGTCGTCCCTGACTGTTGTGTTTGCGGAGCTTTCGGTAGAAGACGAAGGAGAGCGGGATGTTCACGATGCCGGTCACCATCTTCGGAATGAGCACCCACAGCGCGCCGTTCTTTTTGGCCACACAGCGGAAGGTCGTGCACGCTGAACTCCTCGAGAAGAATGAGAAGCCGCTTGGATCACTTGCGGGTGGTCGGCGGAAGCGGCAGCTCGAAGACGGGGACCCCGATCACGACGATCAAAGCAGCCACAATCACAGCAACGATTGTGAAGGGCACGAAGCGTTGTCTCGACTGATTGTACTGCACGGGCCGCACGAGGATGAACGTCCGGTCCAACAGGAGGCACGTGACCGAAACGGAGAGCATGGAGGCCGCGCAGAAGAACCAGACGCCCAACCAAAACAAGACGCCGGTCGGGTGTTCTTCTGCAAGCCGACCGGCGATGACTAGCGCTTGTTGGTCGATTACCCGTGGACTGTTGAATGAGGAGCGTGTAGCCGGAGACACACGAGCCGGCGGCTGCGGCGGCCATCCAGCAGACGACGTTCAGCTGCAGGTTGAACGAAAGCTGCTTGTAAAGTCGAGACGTGTAGATCTTTACGAGCAGTTCAGATTGCAGGCAGAAAGCGAAGAAGAAGGCCCCGAATTGGAACACGAACTGGTCGAGCGCCCAGTCCATCGCAATTGGAAACTCTTGTTGAAGGAATTCGAGACCTCCGCCCTGAATGCGAGTCGGAGAGGCCGCCGTCCGAGGCGTGGCGAGACTCCCTCGATTGTAGCCGCGACTCCAATTGCGGGCATTCCCGTCGAACTCTTCCGTTCTTTCGGCTCTCGCAAACTAATTCGACCGATGAGCGACCTCTTTCTTCATCACCAACGTGATGGTGGAGTTCCTGTTCGTGTACAAAAGGAAGACACCCGAAAACAGCTGCCACTCGACGGTACGTTGTTTATCTAAACGATCGCTATTCTTTCTATCGAGACCTTCGCCCAGCAGAAGGCACAGGTTTAAGCAAGCATATGATTCTTCCGCTTTATTGAAGTAAAGTACACGAACAATCAGGCGAATACAAACGACGACGAACGACCTTTTCACATGCCGCAGGTACAAACAAAAGGGAGTAGAAGAGTAATGAGTGGATCACATCACAACCACTTGGTCACCTCTGCGTAAATCGTAGTCCGACTGCCGGTGGTGACAGAGCGAGTAGACGGTCGTGAGCATGCCGAGCAGGTTCACGATCAGCAGAATCAACGCGCAGATCACAACCGCAATCGAGAGCGTCTTGTAGGCTGCAACAAACGATTAGTGAAGAACGGCAGAAAGCGCTCACTCTCGACCCAATTGCCGTTCTGCGGAAAGAGGTCGTAAACGATGTCAATCCCCTCCACCGGCTGGCCGATGGCCATGTAGACGGCGAGGACGAAGAAGACGAACAGGAGAAACAGCAGAATGCCCTGAATGATCCAGTGATCACTCCGTCCATCTTCCATCCACTCACTTCAACAGCAGTGAGCAGGAGGAAGAGGATCTTGCGGCGAATGAAAGCCGAGACGATGGCCACGACGTACACGATGCACATGAGAAAGCCGTAGGCGATCGGCCACCAACACCCTTGCACGCAGCCGTAGAGGGCGACGATCAGGTGGATCACGATGCAGAAGACGTACACGCCGATGCCCGGGAACTGCAACGAGAAGGAAACAGAAGTGGACGGTAGGTGGAGCAATGAAGTGCGTACCTTCGGGTCACGTTCGAAGATCGCCACCGCCATTTCGATTCGTCCCGCCGGTCTACCGCGAGTTCACCGGTCAGACGGCCGGCCGGTTGTTCGAAGAAAGGAAAACCTTCTCGTGCGATCCCAGCGGAAATCGATCGTTTCTTCGGACGGCCAAAAGGAAGAATGCGGCGGGCGTGCGGGATCGACCGGTCGTGGCCTAACCCATTTCTTCCGCCCGCTCTCCGCACGTTGGGCGGAGGACTCACTCGATCGTTTTTATTCGCGCCGATCGCCCAGTGGGCGAATGCACGCACTCCTTTGGCCAACAAACAATCGAGGAAGGCGGCAATCAATCCACTCTTTCGTCGGGCAGTCGGGCGTGTCCCTCCACGCACTCCATTCCGCCTTTTACGGCCGCCGATCGTTTCGAAAGGAAGAAGTGTGCGTGTGGCCGTTTGATGCACTCGGGAGAAGTGAGTGCGCACTTCGTTGGGCCCCCGAGTTGTTTGTTTTTACTCACCGCCCCGCACCCCTTCGTTTGGCCGTCGATCCCGTGCGCTCTCTCACCCGCCCGCACAATAAATCGACCGGCTTCTCGATTGGATCCGGCGGCTGTCGAGGCACTGGTTGGGAGATTACCAATGGGAGAATCGTGTAATCTTGCTGCACTCAACTGCAAGCTCTTCAAGCGGCCCCAATGATCAACAGATTTGATGAAGTGGGGTGCGTGTTTACGCACTCCGCCTTTTGATCGCAAACAAGCGGGCCACACGCCTCGGCGGAGCGAGTGGGCGGCGAGTCGTGAAGCAGACGATAAACGGATGACGCAGGAGAATTTCCGATCGATCTCTTGGTCAAAGAAAGCAGCTGCTTTTTGCTAAGCTTGTAAATCAAGCAGACCAGTGCAACGCACACTCCGAAACGTCAGGTTTATTCCGACGGCGTCAATGGGAGACAAACGAAAGGGTGAGTTCGGAGGCCGCTCATTTGGTGTCCGTCTCGCCGCTGGGCTTCGTGGGCGGAAGCGGCGGCATCCCGACGAGCGACTCCTGCAGCTCCTGGGCCTCGCGCGGGATGGAGCGGTCGCGGGCCTCCAGGGCGGAGATCACGTGCACTCCTTGGGGCTCCTGGGCGGTCGGCGGGCGGCTCTCTTCGGCCTCCTTGCCGGTGCGGGAGGGGGCGGCTTGGGCGGTCGCCTTCGCTTCCTCCTTCTTCTGCTTGCGATTGTGGAGGAAGACGGACAAGGAGCTGGACGAAGCGGAGAACGAGAGGAGGAGCGGGCTGAACGGGGAGGAGGATGAATAAGAGCAAAACGGGAGCACTCACCAAACGATCAGGAAGATGACCACGCCCATCCACTCGGCTTTTGCCTCCGCCGACTTCTCGTCCTCTTCGGGCGGCGTTTGGCTCGTCTCGTTGGAGAGCGTCGTCGCGTTGTACTAGAACAAAAAGTGGACGGAAGAGAGGCGGCGGCTTACGAAGCGGAAGTGGAGGTACGGGGCGGCCGGATACAAGACGACCTTGAAGTCCACCCACCAGTTCGTGTCGTTCGCTTTCTGGATCGTGAGGTTGCAGTTGGGGGGCGTACTTTGCGGCTCGCCGATCTGCAACGAAGTTCGTTTAGCGTTGGGCGTTCCTCGCAACCTGGATCGTGTCGTCGGAGATCTGCCCGGTCTGGTTGATGTCGAGGGGCACGTGCGCTTCTGCAAAAAACAGGATGATTCCTTGTCGGATGTCCAACACTTACCGTAGAACACAAGCGTTTTGTTGTCCGGGACGAGAGTGACGGGGTACATGCAGCGATCGCTCGAGAAGTGGCCCCTGGAACGGAGAACAAATGGCAAGTGAGTGAACGTCGGGAGTTGGGGAACGTACCGAGAAATTTGAGCACTGGTCGGCCAGTCGGCGAAGATCGAAAAGTTGAGGCGATTGGCAGGGAACTTCAAGTCCTCCGTGGCCAAATTGCAGCCCTCGGCCGGCGTGTAGATCCTGCAAGAAGGAGGAGAGGTGGGCGGAGATACCGGAAGGCTCACATGTCGCGTCCATCCGCATGGAAGCAGCCGGCGGCCAGAGAGGCCGTTGAGGCCTTCGGAACCGAAGAAGCGGCAGTCGAGTTTTGCGAGTTCGAAGGAGCGGCGTGGAGCAGCAGGAGGAAGAGGACGAAACCAGTGAATCGACCCTCCATTTCGCTCGTCAAGGGCGCGGAAGTGAGTGAGGAGAGCAACCGCCCACGAGTCATCCGCCGAGAGCGAGTGGACCGCTCGCTTCTTCTCGACTGTTTTCGAAGCAAATTTGCAAGTTTTGTTGTTTGCGGCGACCGAAAACGAGGTGAGGAAATCTCGGCTGCTGCGGTAGCAAAACAAGTCGACGCTTCGATTGATGCAACACTCGTTTATTCACGCAATAAGGCGGGAGTCAGTCGCGATCAAGCGCGCTTCGAAATCGCCAGCTGGTGCGTTCCCTTGGACACCTCCTCGTACATCTCATCGCCGATCTTCTCGTGGAAGGCGAAGTGGACGCAGTGGCCGTCGAGGAGGTTGGCCGAAATGGTCGTCCACACGAGAGCCTTTCCGGCGCGCAGAAGGCAGAGGCCGCGGCGTGTTCGAGATTGAACGAGCGCTAGGAGAAGGGGAAGAAGGCGTTGCTCACTTGATCGACGGCCAGCGAGACCTCCAGTTGCTCGCCGCCCTCCACCGAGAAGCCGAACGTGTGCTTGCTCGTGCACGGGACGTAGAACTGCCCGTCTTTGGGGTTCTTCTCGAAGCGACCTTCCTTTAGGATCACCTTCCAGTGCCTCTTTTCGAAGAGCGTTCGGCCGGCCGACAAGTCCACAGCGATCACCGGCGAGTTGAAGCCCTCGCTCTTCAAGTCCACTTTGTGGCCGTTGAATGTGTTCCTAAAAGAGTGGGTGGTCAAACTCCGCTTTCTGCTTACTCACTGCGGACTGTGGAAGAACCAAGGATCCGTTGAGTTCACGAACTCTTGCCCGGTCCCGCACTTCTCTTCGGACATTCCGCCGATCACGAGTTCGCCCGTTTGGAAGGCGCCTTTGATCCGCGGTTTTCTGCAAGAAACAAATGGAAGGAGGGTAAACGGAAGGAACGTGCGCGTCGGCGAATACCGTGACGACCGGAGCGGGCTTTCCGGCGAGCAGCGCGGCCCAGACGGCGCTCATCGTTTCCGCGTGCACGGGCAGCAACCCCGCGATCCCGTCCATGCAGAGGAGTTCGTCGAGCATCGTCTCGCTCAAGTGGAAAAAGTCCAGAGCGAACGTGTGGGCGGAATCCCCGCCCAACTGCAAGCAGGCGAGTGGGAAAGAGTGGAGGGCGGGAGACTCACGGCGAACTGCTCGCGATGGTCGGCTTCCTCGATCCCGTTGCGGCCGCGCAGCTTTTCGAATGTTTTCGACGCCCTGAACACATCGAAAGAGTGGATAGAAGCGAAAAAATGAAAGCGGGGTACTTCGGTTTGTAGGCGCCCGTCTTCTTCTTTCCGCAAACGTTGTTCCGCTCGCGCTCCTCAAACAGAATGATCGCGTGATCGGTGGTGTAGTCGGCCGTTTGGTAGGTGACCGCGAGCTTCAGCTTCTGGGCTGCATTCGAACAGAAGAATTAAAACGAAGGGTGCGGGACGCTTACGCGGCGTCCCGACGAGCACTTCGATCACCTGCGGGCTGTCTGAAATTTCCCGCGTGTCACCCCTTCATTCTTCTTTGCCCCTACCTGCGGTTTGACGCACGAACGGCACTCGCAGAACGGCGTTGTTCGGTTGCCGTTGAACACGACGGGCGCCTTCCGACTGAACGATCAAAAAGACGAGCAGAACGAGGGTGGGCGGAACGAAGGTCTTCATTCTCCACACTTGATTGACTGTAGGATTGGTTGGTTGATTGATGCGGTGAATGTTTGAGGGGCTTCTTTATACGCGAATTTTGCTCTCCGCGATGTTTCCAATTGTTTGCACGGCCGGACTACAATGGAGTTCGTTCTCGCTAGCCGCACGCAACGCACGGCTGCAATCGGTCGCTGGATGCCGAAACGAATGACGAGATCGCTTGTTTTAATTGAACAGTTGAAAGAGAAGCCCGGGAAATTAAAGACAAACAGTTCGAAGCAGCGAGAAGGCAAGCAGGTCAAATAAATCGGGTCCACCTGCAAACGCGAACAACGGGCCCGACTACGTTCAACTTTGTCCCCTCTTGGTCGGTTGCTTGTGTCCACAAACAAAGGCCGATGACGAGTGTTTGTGGGCGGAAAAGCCCATCATCTCGTCACGTTCTTTTCTGCAGCTGCATTTCAGCGGTCGCGTTTGGGAACAGCACGAATCTGCCCGTGGATTGTTTTTAGCGGAAGCTGTTTTTTTTGTTTTCATTTTTCATGGGCGAACAACTGCGCTGAAGGCTCTTGGCTTGCGTGGCGATAGGAACAACTTTTGATGGACCGGCAAGCAAGAACGACTATTCCTTCGTTTCCAGGCACCAATTTCACTGTAAACAAGCATTTTAATAATTACTCAACGATCGCTTTGCAAGAAGTGCAAGCGCCGCTTAATTTCTTCGCTTATTTTTTGTTTTTTACTCGAGCGGACCACCCTTCGCATCCTCTCATCTTTGATTGTTGGTCACGAGGCGCTGGAAGAAAACAACCGCTGCATCAGAACTCCCCCACGAGCAGCAGAGCTATTCGTGGATTCACGGGGCTTTTCGCACCTCCTGGGCGCTCCACGCCCGCTTTCCGGCCGGCTGTTCCAACAAGACGGCCGGAATAAAAGAAGGTGGCCGGCGAGCGGGCTGGAGACCGTCCAACGCTCTCCAGCTTTCATTCTCGTCCGTTGTGTTGATCGCTCGAATGTTCTCCTCGCTTTCGGCCGCCTGCCTGTCCCTTTTTTGCCTCCTCCTGTTCGCCGTCATCAACAACGCGCAGGAACTCGATTGGGAGTGGGAGGACGACGAAGACGATCGAGAGGAAGAGCGGGAAGAGAGATGGAACGACCGGCCGGTGGAGCGCTCCTCCTTCCTCGACTACTGCCGATCTCACTCACTTTGCTTCTTCTCATAAATTCGGTTGAATAAAACCATAGACGCAATTTTATCTTGTGTCGAATCGAAAAGAGGAACTGCCGTTTGGAAAGCGGCATCGAAAAGAACATTTACCAGTCGATAATCCCTTGCACACTCCATCTAAAGAGCGAGAACTCGTCTTCGCCCACTCATGATCGACGGAATTGAAGACAGAGCGCCGGTCCGGCTTGCGAACATCGAAATGATTGCCAGCAAGAAGAATTGGGAAATGCGCGTTCTTGCAGCTCTTGTTTCTGCCCGCCTCTTCGTTAACGACGATCACCTCGCTCGAAAGTGTTCTTGATTGATTGATGCAACACGTTTATTCAAGCGACCAGAGGCGGTCCACACTCAATGGCGTTTCGAGAAGGCCACTTGATGAACTCCTTCGGGCAACTCGTTCTCGTCCTCCTGCGATTCGGTCAGCTTCTGGCCGACCTTCTCGTGGAACGCGAAGTGAACGCAGTGGGTGTCGAGGACCGCGCTGGAAAGCGTGTTCCAGTACTTGGTTTCCGCAACGCGGAGCAGGCAGAGGCCGCCGGCATTTTGACGGCTCTAAACAAGCGACCACTTGGATTGAGGGAAGGGTCGCTCACCTGATCGACGGACAGCGAAAGCTCCAGCCGCTCGCTGTCGTCCATCGCAAAGCTGAAGGTCTGCTTGCTGTCGCACGGGACGTAGACGTGCCCGTCCGTAGGGTCCGTTTCAAAAAAGCCTCCGCGCACGAACTTCTTCCAGTGCTTCTTTTCGAAGAGCGTTTGGTTCGCCGAAAGGTCGACGGCCATCAGCACCGAGCGCCACTTCTCCTTGTTCAGCTGCACTTGCTGGCCGTTGAGCGTGTGGCTAAACGACGAGAGTGAGTGGTTGGTCGCCTCTTCCGCCCGCTCACTCCGAAGTGGCCACCCAAAAGGGATCCGTCGTGTTCACGAACTTCGAGTCCGTTCCGCACTTCTCTTCGGCCATCCCGCCGATCACGAGTTCGCCCGTCTGGAAGGCGCCGTCGATCCGCGGCTTCCTGTAAACATGACGCTACAGAAGACGAAGAAGAAAGGTTTACGGGTCGGCAACCACCGTGACCATCGGGGCGGACTTTCCGTCAAGCAGCGAGGCCCAGACGGCGCTCAGGCTCCTGGAGTGCAGCGGGAACACGCCGGCGATCCCCTCCATGCAGCGGTACTGGTCGTAGACCCAGCCCGAATGCAAGAACTCGAAGGAATGGACGTGAGTGGGATCCGCACCGAACTGCAAGCAGGCGAGTGGGCGAGTGGAGGGCGCAGGACTCACCGCAAATTTCTCCCGGTGGTCGGGCGCCCCGTATTCTTCGTTTTTGGGCAGCTCTTCGAAGGTCTTCGATGCTCTAAAGAAATCCATGGATGGCGGAGAGGAGAGCGAAAGGCTTACTGCGGGTTGTAGCGAGACAGGTTCTTTTCGGCCGGGCAGTCGTACACTTGATCCGCACCGTTGATCAGCGTGATCACTTTGTCGCTGTCCTGCACGCCGTAGGTGACCGCGAGCTTCAATTTCTGAGCTGCAATCGAACGAGTGAATGCGCGAGTTGTGTGCGAGATGCTTACGCGGCGTTCCGACGAGCACTTCGACCACCTGCGGGCTCTCTGAAACGTTCGACTGTTCACTCTCCATTCTTTTTTGCGTTCACCTGCGGTCTGTCGCACGAACGGAATTCGCAGGACTTGCTGTTGATTGTGAGCGTTCCCGTGGTGTTTCCGTTGACGATGACGACGACCACGGGCCGCTTCCGATGGGGGGACCAGAAGGACAAGGAGGAGGACGGACAGAACAGAGGACTTCATTCTCCACGCTTGACTGGAGGACTGATTGAGTGGTTGATGAAGGGGTGGTTCGTGGAGCTTCTTTTATATTGCAGCCTCTCCCATGCAAAGTCCCGTTTGTTTGAACATCTGAAAGACAATGGAAGGCCGTTTTCGACTACCCACTCGCAACCGACGTCCGTTCGCTTCCGGTCGATCGCTTGCTTCGCTGGGCTTTGGGGCGGAGAACGCCGTGCGTAGGCCGAAATTGAAGGCAAACAAGCCCAAAAAAGCAGGAAAGCACCCGTCGAACGGGCGAAACACAAAGGATTCTTCGAATCGTGCCCGCTTGCGTTCTTCCTCGCTCGGCCGTCTGTTCCAACAATCCGAAGCGGAGGATGGGAAGCGCATGACGGAAGAGAACACCCGACGAATTGGGACTTCCGTTTCTGCCTTTTCGCTCTGCAGCGAATGTGCCTACTGTGCATTGCTAAACTCTTTCATTTTGCGCTATTTTTCTCCACACTGTTCTCCGCACGTGGTCGAGCAACCAACACACACCTGCTTTGGAGATGCTGGTGCCAGGGCAGGGCAAAAGTGGCCGCCTCTCTTCGAATGGCGTGGAGATCGCGCACTTAAAGAAGGTCGGAACACGGCGAAACGAGACGTGTGTTGGGCCAAGCAGCGGATGCAGGGGATCAGCTGGTCGTGCACCTTCGAGTTCTGCGCGAAGCTCGCCGTTGTGGGCAAGGACCTTAAAGACACGGCCGTCGCGGAGATCAAATTCCCGTACGAGTAGAAGTGAAAGAGATTCTTGTTTATTTGAAGAAATGCGTGAGATCATCGAAGGCAACAGAGGAGGGCGCTGCAGACGAACAGGAGGGCCGCGAGGAGGAAAGCGGCGGCCACGAGCGGGCGAATCTCCTCGCAGCGGCGGCCTGCGAACGGCGCCCAGCAGCTGCAGCGGTCGTCCGCCCCGCAGATCCCGCCGTTCGTGCACTGCCGCCCGACTTGGCGCTCGGCCGCCTTCCGCTCGCAGTACAAACCCTGCAAAAAGAGGACAGATGAGAAGAAGTGAGTGGGAGCCTCAGATAGAATCCTCGATCACACGCACAAATGAAGCCGGCGATCGGATGTTCAGTACAGTGGCCGTGGACGCACGAGTAGTCGCAGCGAGTCGGCTGGTCGCAGTTCGGGCCTGCAGAAGAAAGAAGAAGGGTTGGTTGTGATGAGTGGGAACTCACTGGTGAAGCCCCGCCGGCACTCGCATTTCGGCCGCCCGTCCACGTCCAGCACACACGTCCCGTTCGTGCACTTGAGTCTCATGCATGCCTCCTGCCGGTCCCGCACGTCGATGGCTGCTGAAAGCAGGGGATTGGAAAAGAACTGAAGGATGAAGAGCTTACCACTAACCGCACCCAACCCAACAAGCAAAAGGAGTATGATTGAGGCTCGCATTTCGCCGGAAACTGACGAGTTCACCGGTCAGCCGGCCGTCTTTTATCCGCCGTCCGCAACAATCGAGTGATCTCTTGTTCTGGGCGGTAATTGAGCGGGTGGGCGCGAAACAAACCGCCCGCCGCCCGATCCGACCGCCCGATTCAAACCGAACGCCGCGATTCCCACCCGAGTCCATCGGGCGGCGTCGTACAATAAATGAGCAGGCGGCCGTGAGAACCCACTTGTTTCTTTGCGCGAAAACACGTGTGTCCCGCGGAGTTCACCGGTTCGCAGCCGCCCGACCGCAAAAGCCGTTAATCACGCGCCATTGGAGTGCGGGAGTTCGCTCTCTTCCCAACAAATCAACGCAAAGCCGAGATGTCAGCAGTCGGCTGACGAAGTTGATGAACGATGTCAGTTAGTTGGATGCCGCTTGTCTCAGCTTGTACAAAACTCGTGCGCAGTAGACTTCAAGATGCGCTTCGAATAAACGCTTGCTTGTTCGTGGTCGATCAATTTACGAAAAAAGAAGAAAAGGTATTGGTTTGATGGAAGTGCTCTCTTTCGCGAGTATTCCAATCCGTCCAGATACCGCAAAGAGCCCATCTTCCTGCTTGGGGCGTACGCCTCTTCTCTTTGCGGAACATTCAATTAAAAAAGCGCCTGATAGTGCTGCTTCCAGCACTCGTTGTGACCACAAACAGTCTCGGCGGAGAACCCTTTGATTTCTTTAATCTCTTGTTGCCAAGTAGACCATTTGTAGTTTGTTAGAAGAATGGAACAATGACTACGTTTTTTTCAAAGTTCACGGATAACAATGCAGGTTCTGCTGCATTCCACTCGCTTCTTCCCATTGATAAGAAGCCGGAAGAAGCGGGCGTTTGCCAGTCATTTGCCGTTAGTTATTCGACAGAAATGCGCGCTTCTTTTGCTTCTTTCGTCTTCTTGCTTCTTGCAAACGAAGCGGATGGGAAAGACGCGATCAATTGGACGTTCTCGTCGCTGAAAGGCGACCCGACACCTCATTTGGACGCGAATGTTGGAACTCCCGGTGCTTCTTCCCTGTAAACGGATGCTTTATGCTTTCGTTCAGGCCAACTGGTGCAGTTGAAGCTGACCAAATGGCGAGACGATTTCGAGTTTACGGTCCTCGGGAAGGCGGTGGGCGGCAAATACGATCCGACGTGAGCAAAGCGATGTTTTAACACGTTTACAGGCTTTTCTTTAGGGCATCTTCCACGTTCTTCTTGATTTCAAACGATACAGAGGCCAAAGGTCGGTTCCAGTCATTTTGTCCGCATCAAACGCGATATTTTTAGAAGTGTACGGAAAGGAAACGATCATGGTGAGTGATCTCAACGGCCTTTTATACTCGTAGTAGATAGCGGACGGAGTGGTGGAAACGAAAAAGAACATCGTGGTCTACGAGAAGAACCAAACGTGGAGCTCTCAAGCCGGCGGTCTGCTGCCTTTATGCCGCGTTTCTGCCGACTATCAGCGAGATCAGCTGTTCATTTACGCGCTGCTCAAAGAATTCGACCGGAAGGAAGTCGTCTTGAGTTACGATCAGTGAGCAGATCCTCCCTTTGTTCTCCTCAGCTGCCTGCTTGAAGGATGTGCTACCCGGGAGATTCCTCGTTCTCCTCGGGCGTTTTGACAATCGGCGGGCGGCCGGCCGACCGTTGCGCCGTCGCCTGGACGTCGGTGGCCGCCGTCCCCTCGGAATTCGATCAGTGGACCTTCCAAGTGGACGGGTGGGCCCGAACACATGGATGGATAAACATGCGGTCGTCTGCAGAATTTCGTTCGGCAACCACTCCTTCACGGGCACGTGGAATGCGAGCGTTGAATTCGGACCGGCCGACATCTTCCTTCCGCAATCCGTGTACAACGACTTTTCTGACGTTCTGAATGCGTGGAACAACGCGGCCCCCTGCAACTCGTCTCTCCAGCTGGTCTTCAACGTGGGCAGCTACGAAATTTTCTTGACCGCCGACGAGTACCTGGACCAATGGAATCCAACGAAAGAAATGTGCCCGCTGCTCGTCCACCCGCTCAACCCGCGCCAAGCGATCACCCTGCCGCCTTCCGTCTTCAAGAACCACTGCGTGTAAGTGGAATGAACAAAGCAACTATACGTGCCCACAGGATGTTCAACTACGCGAACGATGTGGTTGGTTTTGCCGCTCGCATCAACCAGCCGCCGTCCGCCTGCCCCACTCGACCGCCCGCGAGCACGCCGAAGGGAAGCGAGCGAATGACAGCTGCCAGTTGGCTTCACGTGCTCATTGTTCTGCTTTATACGACCGTTCACTTCTGATTTTATTGGACTAAAAATAAACGTGAACGAAATGACTGCGACGAGACACTAAACAAGAGGATTCTTTGTAACCAATCGAAAGCGGCCGTTTTGAAGGGGCCGCTCGGCTGCCAAACACCGAACTTTTCACAACCGAATTGCGGTTCTTGCGCGATCCCTTCATTCGCCAAATCACTCGTTTTTCCTGCCCGTTCGTCCGCCGCATTTTGCTTTTGGATCCGCGAGCAGTCGGTCGGCTCTTTTCTGCGCTCTCGTCCGTTAAATTCGAGGATGTCGACGCGGAGCACGAAGAGCGTCGTGATGTCCACGGAGTCGGTCGTGGACGTGCCCGCGCGTGTCCGCCCGCTGTCGGCGAAGGAGGATTGGAAGGAGGCAGAGTGCTGCTGTGGCTGCAGCCTGCAGGCAAGTCTTCCCACTCTTCCCTCGCCCATTCTGGCCTTTGTTTCAGGACAAGGTCTCCCTGATCTCCTTCCTGACGGCCTTCTGGTTCCTCTACCAGGCGATGCTCGCCTTCGGCCTGAAGACCACGTTCCTTCCGGCAAGTGAACACCTCCTCCTATTCATCTGCGGATTTCAGCTGGGCGATGCGAAGAACGCGACTCTGCTGCTGAACTACAGCCTGGAGATTCCGGACGGCGTGCCGGACGCGTTGGACATCGCGCTGTTCGCCTTCTGCATCGGGGGCGCCATTTTCTGCTTCATTTCGATGGTCGCGTCGATCGCGGGCGCGCGCAGCCGTGGACTCTACTACCCACTGTTCAGCCTGCTCGTGAGCTCACTCTCCTCTAATTCACGTATTTCTTCGTTCAGTTCATGATCGTCTGCCTCTACGGCTTGCTGGCCGGCCTGCACGTGTTTGTGTACCTGCAAGAGGTCGCCGAGAGCGGCAGCAAGAACCACGACCACTGGAACGCCGCCTCGGACATCCTGTGGGGCGTGTTCGGCGAGCTGCTCTCCGCGGGCGTCTTCCTCTACTTCGCCGTGACCGTCGCGGAGGCCACTCGCCACATGTGATCTCCTTCTTTCTGTCCCGTCTTTGTGCTTGAATTGGTGAATAAATCGTTGTAATGTGGTCCAATCATTCGATTTTCTCGATTTATCGTGCCGAACAATGCCGCGCCCCTACTCACCGCTTTCCCCCGCACAATAGAATCGGGTCCAGATCGCATAGAACGCAGGGATTGACGTTTGATCGCCTCAATTGCACGCGTCGCTCTTCCCCGCCAGCTTATCGCCTGAATTTGAGCGGAAATCAACGCCGCTCTTCAATTTCGTTTTCAAGAAATGCTCGTTTTCTCTTTGGTTTCTTTCCTGTTCAATTTTCTCGTTCAACCTGCAACAGCAACGATCGTCCGGCTTCGCTTCTCCACCGGTAATCTTCCCAGCAATCGTTATTTCTTACACTCTTCTGCAGCCTTCGCCGCGAACCGCTTCACAGGCAGCGGCCACGCGGTGAGGTTCGCAGTGGGCACTCCGGAGCAGGAGCAAAGCGGCTTGTTTTCGCCTTTCTTCTCCGAAATCCTCGTGGTGGACGCGAAGTGCGGGCAGCAGACGGCCGACTGCCCGCCCTTCTGCACGGATGGTGGGTACATTTCGCATTTCTTCCTCTCTTCTTCGTTTCGGACGGGTTCCGACCGCTGTACTGCGATCTCCTCTGCACGCCGCTCACACCGCAGAACCGGCCGGCCGTCTGCCTCGCCGACCAGTGGAAAGCGAACGAATTCGAGCGCTCCAACTCCTCCACATTCGCCGTTGAAGCCGGCGGCGAGTGGAGGCGACGGCTGCCGAACACCCGCCCGCTGGTCGCCGAATTCGTGCGCGACGTGCTGAGCTTTGCGGACGTGCAAAACGAGAGCGTTCAGTTCGAGGATTTCCGCTTTCTCAGTGGCCTGCTTTTGGATCACAAGTGTGCCGAAGATTCCACTCATTTAGTGCTCGCTCGATTGCAGTGTGTTCCGCGGACACTCCGCTTTGATCGGCTTGGCGCCCGGCTCGTCCGAACGGCCGAATTTCTTCTTCCGGCTCTTCAACGAGGGACGACTTCAACAACCGATCGTTTCGTTCTCCGCGATGAGCGAAGTGGACTACCGGAAGGGCGGGACGGTCGTGTTGGGCGCCTTCGAGCGATTCGACTGCGAGGAGTGGGCGCACTACCGAACGAGCGAAACGAACTCCTGGGTCTTCAATTTCGTCCAGTCGGAGGTGTTGGGCGTTCAGTTGGGCGCCACTCGTGTTTGTTTTACCCTCTCTGGTGACCATTTCTTCCTTAACCTTGTAGGTTCTGTGGAACACCCCCGATTCGAACACGGTCATTCCGCAACGAGTGCTGGACGTCTACGTGCGGGCGGGGATCGTCCGCCGGATGCCCGACGGGCTGCTCGTCGTCCGCTGCAACGAGACGGCCGGCCGGGTGCGCTTTGTGGCGGCGGACGGTCAGGTGTTGACCCTCGAACCCGAGGAACTGTTCACGATCAACAACTCTTCCGGCCTCTGCTATCCCTACGTGGAACTCCCGCCCGCCGCCGTCTCGTTCGCCCAAATCGAGTGGGCGCTGGGGACGCACTTCACGATGCACCGCTGCCACTCCTTCGATTTCGCCCGTCGACTGTTGAGCATTGGGAAACGGGCGGATGGAGGGAACTAACGAGTTGATTAAACAAACGGATCATAAACAAAACATTCAGCTTGATTTTATGCTCGTTTAACCGATTGAATCGAAAAATGCCCCTCATTTTGTGCTTCCCAGTCGTTTGATCGCAATTACGATTGCCGCGGGTGTCTGCACCTGCCTCGAAAGTGCTCGTCTTTTGTCCTCCGAGGCGGAAGTTTCCAGACGGCCGCCGGCTCTGCGGACGGGGATGCCGGCAAGCGGCGTGCCGTTGAACACTCACACGGATCGGAGACCGTCTATTTCGAGCAGGAAGCGGCGGCGAACAACTGACCCGCTGCCGCCCGCCCGCCCGTTTGTTTGTTCTCCGGCGAACACGTGACTGCCGCCTGTTGGCTTTTGATCGTGATCGCGGAGGGCGGGCCGGCTATCTAATCAATCCCCCTGCTCGCTCCACTGCGACTGGTGGGTTGCGGTCGGTGATCGGACCAAAAAACACCCGTTTGCTGGCGTCTTTTCGAAATTTGAACATCCAACTGGTCGATCGGATTGTTTACTCCTCCCTCCTCCCTCCTCCTACGTGACTTCTTCGAATAAAACGATCCCCTGCATGCGGTGATTAGCCGACCGTTCTCTCCAATTCACGAAATGAAATCCCTCACTATGCGTGTGCTCCTTCTCCTCGTCTTCTTCCTCCTTTCCTCGCCGTCGTCCGCCGACTTCTCGATCACGCGCGAACTCATGCGGCGGCAGGACACCACGAAATTCGGCTTCTACCCGTGGAAGTACCACCCGACCGTCCTGATCGCCCAGTGGAAGCGAATTAATTTGGTCGTAGAAAATATGAAAACTAAGAGTGAGTTCTCCGTCCTTCTGCCCACTCCTTTCGCTTTCCAGAAGCCTGCGCGAACATCCCGACCGCCTTCCCCGTCCTCCTGCCGACCGAAAAGGCGACGGTCGCCGTCCACTGCAAACACGCGACCCCCGACGGCGTCTGGTGGAAACTCGAGGAAGCGCTGGGTGAGAACCTGGAGCGCGTTTGCCGAAGAAGTGACCCTCCTTCGGTGTTCTTCTCTCATCCTTCTTGTTTTAGCCACCGAATACGGGACTCCGTACATGATCGAGCGAGCCGAACGCCACTCGGCGGCCATCGTCCTGCTGGACGCCGTCCAGGATACCGAACAAGAGTTCCCCTTCTTCCGTTGCTCCGTGAGTTTCTTTCGTCTCTTGCTTCAAATGACGAGTGGATTGCAGGAGATCCCGGAAGAAAGCGAGGTGGCGGCGGAACCGAAGGAAGCGAGCGAGTGATCCCAACAACCCACTGCTTTCCTTCAATTGTTGTACATAGCCGAAATATTCTGTGAATAAACACTCTTAATTAAAAGCTTTTCGGAATCGTCGTATAATGAAAGTTTATTGCTGGTAATGGACTGTGAACAGTCGACTCGAAGATCCCACCGAGGCGCTCAGTCGGCGGTCTGCAACAAGTAGTGGAAAGGAGTGAAGCGAGATTACCGATTCGTATCGCCGTCCGTTTGCCAATCCACGAAAGAATCGTGTGTTTCCACGGCGAAATAAAATAAAGAAGCGCGGAGAAGTCGGCAACCGCGTGGCAGGACGTGAGGGCAAAGACGAGCAACAAGGCTTCGGAACCCGTTGAGAGCTGCGAGCAATCAGGTACTAGTTGAAATTGTCGCCCATGCCTACCTGCATGAGGACGGAGACGTAGGCAGTGACCTCCGGAAAGAGAAGAAAGACGAAAGCGGCCAGCATTTGAAAGCAGAAAGCGACGAACAACGCTCGCTGCATTCGGTGCGTGTTCGGAATCACGGACTCTCGCCGCATCTTCCGCAGTCGAGCGAAGAGAAGGAACACGAGCACAGAGCCGAGCAGGAAGAAGATCGTGAGAAGGGTGCAGACGACCAGCGAGTGCCGCTCGGTGCCCTCCGACCACGGAAAGCAGAAGACCCTCGTTTCGTCGACCTCTCCCAGCACTTCGGGGTTCTTCTCGGCGAGTTGCCTCCGAACGTCCGCTCCTTCTCGAACCAATCCAAAGAACTCGAACAGAAGGACCACGGCGTAATTGAAGAGATGGTAGAAGGCGTAGATCGCGTAGATCCACGGCGATCGATCGAAGAATTCGCTCAGCCGGCCGGGGAACGCCTGAAACAAGGGATCCAATAGACGAAAGGTTGTCGCTTCGATTGCCTGAGACCATCGGTACAAACTGCACATGACGACCGACAAGTCCAGATTGATCAAACACATTTGGGCGCCCATGAACAAGAAGGGCGACCAGCCGGCCGGCAGCGGGATCAGCGGCTCGACGAGGAAGCAGCGGGCGGGGAAGATGGGCGTAATGTTGAGGAAGAAGAGCGAAAAGGAAAATGCCCACGACCAGCAGATCGAATCGAGCAGGTAGAAACGATACTTCTTCATACAACTCGACTTCTTCTTGATCATGAAGAGCATGAGCGGGAAGAGGAGTGTGGAGAAGACGAAGTTCCCGCGGATCGTCCATTTCACCGCTGAATGGAGAGGAGAGTCCAGAAAAGACATCGCTGGAGGTCGGTGAGCAGAAAGCCGACCGCTAGGCTCCCAATAACAAACACTCCGTAGTCCGAAACAAGGACGGGCGTCTCGTCGTTCCCGTTAACGAAGTTGTGTGTGTCGAAGCAATTGCTCAATTGCGTTGGCCACAACGACAGAGTTTGACGTTGAAAAGACCGGTCAGTTTTTGTAGTCCGCCGCCCACTCGTGCCACTCGCAACATTCGACGGCCTTTCGGAGCAGACAATCCACCGTGTGTCGGCAAGAATCGAATTGAAGCGGTGGGGTTGGCCACAAAGCAGAGGTTGTTTTCAGCGAACTGCGGTCAAAGTGCGTTGTGCAGACAATCCAATTCGACGATTGCATCGGGCACTGTTGTTGTTCTAGCTGTCACTTTCAACAACCCACGAAAATAGTGCCCTTTTCCTCAATAACGAATAGTTTGCCCTTTGTTCGATCACAAACTACGCGGTAGTCGGTGCTTGATCGCTCGGAGAGCAACGAAGGCCCCGATCACGCCCTTCCGCTCGCTTGTTCAAATGTGCACTCCTTTCTCTCCGTCTTCATTGGGGAGCATTGAACGAACAGTTGAACCCGCGAAAGGAGAGCGCAAGTGAAGTTTCCGATCGGGAAGGCGGAAAACAACACGCGGAGCATTTCGCTTGCTTAAAAGCGGCGAGCGCTCACCTTCTCGTCGCCTTTTTCGAAATGCTCGGCTTGCTGCTTCTTCTCTTCGCGCTCTTCTTGTTCCACCAGTTCTGGTGGAGGCGACGGAACATGCCGTGGGGGCCAACCCCTGTAAGTAAAATATTCTTTATGAAATAAAAATCTTTAATCATTTTTAGTGGCCGGTCGTCGGGAACATGATGGCGTTCGCCACCAAAGAGGTGAGAGACCGTCGAGTTTAATAGTCAAAGTGATTGATTGTAGCGATGGGAGGACATCTTCTACGCGTGGACGAAAGAATACGGCCCAATCTACTCGTACTGGCTAGCGTGGATCCCGGTGGTCGCTGTGCGTTTTAGCAACTAGAAGAAGCATCTTTTGCTTGTTGCTTGCAGGTGAACGACTTGGAAACGATGCACGAGCTGTTCGTGAAACACGGAGACGACTTCGCAGATCGCGCGCCAACAGAAGCCTTCGACTACGCGGTGCGTGGAGGCCTTTACGGCATCGTCGAGTCGAGCGGAGACCTCTGGCGGGAACAACGCCGCTTCGCTCTCAAAGTGTTCCGAGGTTGTTTACTTTTGCATATTGAAAGCTGCTTTTTATTTTTTCAGTTTCTTTTGTTATTTTTTTCTCCGTATGTTTCAGAATCAGCTTCAATGCGCGCTAACAATCATTCTTTATCTAGCTTCTCAATTTTTTTGATATTATTAAGGCTTCTTTGAATGAAAGCATTTAAATTGATAGACTTCGGGCTGTCCAAGAACAAGATGGAGGCGCGAGTAAGACTAAGACTCAAGCGCCTTTGATTGCTCTGTTGTTCAGGTGCTGGAAGAGCTGCACACGATCTTCCAGAACATCAACAAGGACATCAGCGCGGGCGTCGACAAACACGACTTCCACAAGCACACGGGTAAGGAAAACAAAAGAGTTCTTTAACTAACGATGCCTTGTTTCAGACATTGCAACCGGAAGGTGAGCTGTGTTGCAAAGCTATTCTTGTGGATGCATCGGGTTTTAGTCTTATCAACTGCGTCGTTACGGGCTTCCGATTCACGGCCAACGTAAGCGAAAGTTGCTTTTGTTTGCTCGTACGCTCGTTTTGCAGGGCCCGGAACGTGAAAAGCAGTTCTACTACCTGAAGGAGGTCTCCGAGAAGATCATGCTCTCCTTCTCCAATCCCCTCCTGCTCTTCACGATCAACAGCTGCACGTTGAGCAAACTGCCGCTCCTCCGCATCCCGTTCGATCGCGTGGTCAAGCTGCAGCTCGAAATGCGGGACTACCTTGAGGAGGTAAGCCAGTGAAATAAGGAAGGTCTGTAAGAATAATTGACAACCCCGAGTTGAAGCGGTCAGGTCAAAATTTCTGACAAAAAATCCCGCAAAGTGAAAGTCGTGACGACTTTTAACAGAATGTGTTTTTGTCAATCGCCCGGACTTAATTCGCAACTCGGGGTCGTCTGCGATTTCTGCAGACCTTTATTATTTCACTGGCTTAGGTGGTGGACGAAAAGCTCCGAACGATCGACTATTCGGCGGACGACTTCGAGCCCAACGATTTCATCGACGCCTTCTTGCGAGAGAAGCACAAACACGACTCCAAAGGAGAGGTCTCTTACTTCACGTGAGCGAACAGCCATTCTCTCAATTCAATCACTTCTCGCAGGAAAACGCAACTGCTAGCGACAATACTCGACCTGTGGTTCGTCTCCTGCCGTTCGAATCAGTCGTGAGACCCGAATGTTTTAAGGTTCGCTGGACAGGAGACGACTTCCACGACGTTGACCTGGGGAATCGCGTACCTGATCGTTCACGCGGACGCGCAGAAGAAGCTGCAAGAGGAGCTGGACAACGTGATTGGAGGCGATCGGATGGTGACGGGTGCCGACAAAACTGAACTTCCGTACACGCAGGCAGTCGTGATGGTTTGTTCGCTTCAAGCAACAACAGGAATGATTGTACGCATTGCAGGAGATTCACCGCTGCGCAAACATCATCGGGCAGAATCTCTTGCGGAAGACGACGAGGGACGTGACGATCGCCGGCTACGAGCTGCCCAAGGGAACGGTCGTGATCCCGCAGATCAGCGTTCCGATGGTCGATCCAAAAGTTCGATCACGCGTATCTTCCGCCGTTCATTCCTCCGTTCAGCACTTCCCCGAACCCAAGCGATTCAACCCGGACCGCTTCATCGACAAAGACGGGTCGCTCTTGAAGGCGCCCGCGCTCATGCCTTTTTCGCTGGGCAAACGGCAGTGTCTCGGTTCGATCATCTCTACGGTTCATTCATCGATTCCTTGTGTTACAGGAGAGGGCCTCGCCCGAATGGAAATGTTCCTCTTCATTGCCAACCTATTCAATCAATACCAAGTAGGCAAACGGGACATTCCCATCACTTCCTCGTCCTTCTTTCAGTTCCTTCCCGGAAAGGAGCCGCCCACCTTGCGGAAGAGCGTGCAGGGATTCTCCTTTTCCACGGCGCCCTATCGCTGCCGAGTGGAGCGCCGATTTTGAGCCGCTTGAAGCGGAAGATTCTCGCTGGCTTCGAAATAATCACCCGCCGAGTTCTTCGAACGGGGCGTGTTTTCTGAATAAACAAAACGATGGACGGCTTTACTTTGTCGAGACGAGTGGAGCGGCTCAAAACGGAAAAAAGTTGAGGCCTCTTCTACGTCAAAGTTGCCTTGAGATGGGCGTGACTGCTCTCAACGGCGGATTGCTTGCTCGATTTATTCGTGAAACATCAAAAACATCTACTGGGCTTTGACGGGCGCGAATCCAACGGTGTGGGCGGAGATGTCCACTTGGGCGCAGAAGGAAGTCGTGAACGGAAGGCCCAGCCAGAACGAGTCGTCATCGTACGTGGTCAGCACAAGTGTGCAGCTGCCGTCCGGAAGGCCCAACTGAAACAAGCAGGCCAATTAAACGATCAACGTCTTCTCGCGTACATCGACGATGTAGTTCTTGCCGGGGATCGTCAGTTCGACGCCGTTGATCGTCAAGGTGATGTCCTTGCCGGCGCTGTCGCAAGGCAACGTGAACTGGTTGTACGTGTAGTCGTAGCTCGGAAGCAAGTCGAGGTAGAGCTCCCAGTATTCTGTGTTAGGACAGCTAAACGGAAAGCAGTGACGCTTGCATTCATTCGATTCAATTACCCGAGGAAAGGAAGGGAGACGTCCTGGAAGGCGTTGAAGTCGACCGCTCGGCTGTAGGACCCGATGTCCACTTGGGAGATGTTGAACACATAGGTGCCCGCCCGCTGGTACTCGGCCACCTGCACGGCCATCGGTCCGCAGTGGTCGCTATCAAAGCCGCCGAGGGTGAGTGCGCCCTGGATCGTTCCTTGGCTCGGGGGCACGTGCCTGAACATTCCGTCGTTTCGATCAACCTCATGCCCTCGAAATCTCACGGTCCGATCCAAATCGTGTATTGCGGGGCGTCCAGCTGGTCGATGAGGTTCGCCAGAGGGCTGTCGAAGCCCCAGTCCGCGTCGGTGAGGCCGAGAATCCCATCGACCGGAATCTCGACGTCTTCGTCCTGCTGCAGGTACGTCACGGAGCCGAAGGTCTGCCCGTCGACCTTTAAGCCTTGCAGCTGAACACAAACAAGTGAGGAAATGGGAGCGATTGGAGAGCTCACAGAGAAGGAATCCTGGATCGTGAATCCTTGCGCGACGCCGCCGATGTAATTCGAGTAGTAGCTCGAATCAACGACCTTGCTGGTGGAAGAATCACTGAAAGAATTCTGCTTTAGGGAACGAAGGCTGCCGGACGAACTTGACGTTGTAGAAGTGCTGAGTGGTGTGTTCGCCGAAATACGCTTGATCGAGCACCCAGAACTGGTAGTCCGTCTGGTCGACCACAACCGTGAAGGTCTTGGCTAAACAACAAAGGATTCAATCAAGAACGGTAGCCGCTTCCTACCGGGCGTTCCGAGAGTGATCTGCAGATGGAATGCACGCGGTTATTCGTCTGACTATTTCTAAACACATACGTTTGTGGTGAAGAAGTCATCTGAAGACGAAAGATTCAATCAAAGGAAGAAAAAGGACGGACTCACTGGTGTACTCGAAGGTCACGAGCCGTCCGGGTGTTTTCGCCTGAACGGCGCGGCCTTTCGGATGGTGGGCGAACGGGAGAAATTTCGCCCGTTTGGCCAACTGCGCGGCGCCCAACGACCGCTTCTCCAGCGGCACCTGAACGACGACCGCCTCGAGAACGAAGAAAAGAGCCAAGAGAAGAAGGAGCGACTTCATCCTTTCGATTGTTGATGGTGGAGGCGAGTGATGCCTCTATTTATAGTCGGCAAGTGATCCGTCTGCGAAGCCAATTACCACTTTTTGTGTTTTATCGCTTCTGTTTAACGAATCGAGCGGCCGTCACTTCTGCTCTCCGGGAACAATTACCGCTCGTTCGTGGCCGCCAGCAGGAACTTCTCGCCGTTCACAAACTCTGTGCAGTGATAAGCGAGGAGCCCGTCCGGAAGAAAAAGAGTCGAGTTCGTACACCTGCTCTCTTCCTGGTGACCTAAGCGAAGATACTGTGCAGCACATCCGAATCCGCGAAGGGCGTTCCGCACACAGAATGAGACGTCATCATTTTCCTGCCCATTGCATCGCATTTGCGACAACGCGTTCATTAATTCAAGCAATTTGAATCTAATCGAAACTCCCGAAGCTGCTGTCAACTGCCGCACGTCTGCGAACATTTTGTTTTGATTCAACGCGACGTCAAGTTCTTCCACAAAAGGCAACGAAGAGAACATAATCCGGGCGCATTCCTTTTGTTGATAAGAGCAATGAAGGGATTTGCGGCAAAAGCAAGGGCAGAACAGAAGGAAGACTCGCTTTTTCGTTCGCTTTCCTCTTACAATGAACCGACTACTTTTTTGCTCGCTCTTCATCTCACTTGTGGCCGGGACGAAGATCGAGTGGCCCTTTGAGCAGAAGAGCGACCAAAATGCGCTCCAATTCGAAGTGGCGGTCGGGAGTCCGTGTGAGTTTTGCTGCGCAGAAACAAGTCCCTGCACTTCCTTTATGTTTAGCGCAAACACTGCAGTTGTTGCTGCGCGACGAAACGGACATCAGCTCGGCCGCACTCGACGTGTTCGACTCGCGGATTGGCGGCAGTTTCGACTTTAAGTGGGTTCTTTCCGCTCACGAACGGAGTGCCCGCTTCTTTCCAGGACATCAACGAGCTTCGAAGAGACGGGCGTGTGCACGGACGACGACGGCGAGCCGGACGGGCTGATCGGCAGCGATCACTTCACGGTTTTTCTCTCACTTCTTTCTCACGAGTCAATCGATCGTTTAGATCGCCGACGTCCAGCTCTCCAGTCTGACCTTTCGCGTTCTGAACTCGACGCCCTTCGAGCTTCCCTACGTCCAGTTCGGCTACTTCGCACTCCGACGAGCGGCCGCCGACGAAGCGTCCGGCTTCGTGGAGAGTTTGGTCCAAGCGGGCGACTCCAAGACGTTGATCGTCGCCTATAAGAGGCAGGGCAAAAAGAGCTAAAATAAATGGAAGGATTGATTGCAGTCTGAACTCCCCCGTGGCGGGCTCGTTTGTCATCGGCGGCCAATCGGATCAATGCGAGAGCGAGTGGTCGATGGCCGCCGAAACGAACTACACGGAGCGACCGGACGTCCAATGGGCGCTTCCGATCGACGAGTGAGCGAACAAGAAGAGAACACTACGACGAACTGTTGCTGCCTTGCAGGCTGACCGTCGGCGTGTACACGCTGGACTCGCCCGGCCAAGCGGTCTTCGCGCTGGACGACGCGGGCCTCAAGCTGCCGAAACCCATCTACCAGAAGGTTCTTTTGGCGTTGAACGCCACAGACGCCGACATTCTTCCGTGCAATATTCAAACGGAGATCGTCTTCACGATCAACGGCATCGACCTCCGTCTCCTTCCCGCCGACTACTTGGATCGATCGGAGGAGGCGGCGACCGGCCTCTGCCACTTCGCCGGCTATCGAATCAACGGGAACGCGGGATTCGTCCTGCCAAACACGCTGCTCCGTCGCCACTGCTTGAAGTACGATTACGAGCAGAAACAAGTGGGATTTGCAGCCCTCAAAACACCCGCGTTTTCTTGAACACAAAGAAATAAACCAATTGGACACGTTTTCGAGAATCGGGCGGACAACCGCTGAGCACTTGTCTCCAGATGCTTGTTCGAACGAAACAAGGCTCACGCGGGCGTTTCGATGGCTCGGGAAAAGACGATGCGCTCTCTGCACTGCTGCTGCTGGTTTGACCTTCGCAAAATGAAGCAATTCGACTTCAGAATATTTCGCTTCGTTCCTGAGATTATCGAAACGCTCTTGTGTGCAAACGACATTTACTGCAGGAAGTTCATAAACGATTAGAAAGGAATCAAGGTAGAAGAAGGCAAGTCGGCCGTTCCCTCATCTTTGCTGGCCTTGTAGACGCTCGGAAGGGACAGGTAGTAGGCGACCTCGTCGTAGAGCATCTGCCGCGTCTCGTTCAATCCGGTCGGCTCTCCTTCGTAGTACCCTGCAATCCGTTGATCAATCATCTGGCCCTTTTTCCAAACATTTACCGTAAGACTCCGCACAGTGAGCGGCACGGGGGTCACACGGGAGATCATGTGTTGAGCGTTGGACTTGTCTGGCGAGACGCCCAACGCGTGCCTGCAATTGGCCGATGAGAGAGGTCGGCAGCTCGGATGCTCACCAGGGATCGAAGCTGCCTTGTGGGAAGAAGACGTTCGTCGCCTGAAAACGTGAAATCAGTCGAGAAATCAAACGGAGGCTGCACGTTGAAGTCGTCGGGGTGTCCGTATCGTTCGTAAGTAGCTTGGACGCGTTGCTTGATCAAATAGTGCGTGAACGTCCCGTTGAAGATGTCCCTGCACTGCTTCAGGTACATGCTCATTGGGGCGATGTCACCGAAGAGCGTTGTTGTTCGTGGGTTGAAGCCATCCGAACTCGTTACACGACAACCACCACCATCCGCGCATGTTAACTGCAACCGTGGGGATGGAGATAAAGAGAGAGTAAAGAAGAACAAACCTCCGCGTCCACTTCCACTGTTCTCTTCGAGGAACGGAGCGATGGATTGCTGGTAGTTCGAAACGAAGGGCTTGTAGTCGTTGGCCAGCACGTACACTTGATACAGCCGCTCCAGCAAATTCAAGCCGCCGTCATTCATTATCGTGCAGGTATAGGCAAGGTTCTTGCGATAACCTGTTCGGTTCTTGTACAGGTCGACTCTGAAAGCAGGACACTCAAACACATGCACTAAGGAAACCACGAACCCAACGTAAGTGTATTGGACGATCCCTTGGAAGGCGTCGAAAATTGCGGAAGTGACCGCTTCGAGGTCTTCCTGCTTCGGCGGCTCGGTGAGGCCCGGTGTCAAGCTGAACGAAAACACCGGTCAACACGCACCGCATCGGTCACTTACGAAAAGGTCTTCGTCAGGTTCGCGCGTCCTTCCTTCGTTTTGGTGGTCGTAAGGAGAGCTGCGAACGCATCGCGTGTTGTTGTAGCACTCCTCGCCAGTCGCTTTGATCGCCTGCTCCATCACGTGCGCGTACTCTGAAGAACGGGGAATGTGTTTGAGTCAATCCCGCACGCTCACCCCAAAAGTCGAGCTTTGCGTGGAGCATAGCGGACGAGGCGATCGCTCCTTGAGTCACGTTCGGGTACACGAGGCGGTGGAGAGCAGCGAGCGTTCCCGAGTAAGAACTACCGATTGTCTCGACCTTGGGGTTTTCAAACTTCTCTTGTTTGACGAAACCCGTGGTGAAGTTCGTGAGGTCGGCCATCGCTTGTTCGGCTGTCAGAAACTTGAGGTTCTCGATGGTCAGTTCGCTGAAAGCGACGTAAGCAGAAGAAAGGCAAGGAACACTCACTTCGTCCCTTGATTGTAGCCGAAAAACCGGTGTTCCACTTGGACGAGGAGTGCGGAATGTTTCTTGGCGAGCTGCATGTCCGTTGATGACTGAAAGAACGTGCGTTGTTCAAAAGGAACGGGTCGATTGCTTGCCTCGCGGCACAGAGTCGAGGTTCTGATGGGGCTCTCTCCGCCTATCATTACGAAGATCACTTGTTGATGCGCATCGGCCTTGAAGTACTTCTGTTGCACTTGATAGTGCTGCAAAGATTCAAGTGAATGCAAGGAAAGGACGAAAAGTTCACTTGTTTCCAGGTGGCGTTGTTGTTCGGGTCGAAGTTGTGCAGCTTTTGCGGCCAGTAGTCGACTTCCAGCATCGACCAGTCGTAGTCGCAATAGATCTTTTCAGCAGACGAGCAGGTGGCCGCCAAGGTGCAGAGCAGAAAGCAAACCACCAGCCGGACGGCCAATCCCGACGAGTGGAGCGGCGGACCGCCCGCGCTCTCCGTTCGCATTGGAGAGGATTTGCAGGTAGATAGGACAAATGAAAGACCTCTAATGGAAGCTGTCGGCGAGCAAACTGCGGACCTCGAATGCAGTAAGGCTGTGAAGAATGCGGCAAGCCAATGCTGCTTTTAAACACTCGACTGACCTCTTTTTCCCACTCGGCGCAATGAGAGCGGCCGACCAAGCTATTACTTCGAGCAATCTCAGTGCGCTGACCTCGTCGAGGCAAGCGGCTGATCGAGTGGAAGACGAAAGCATTCAAACGAAAGGCCGCTGGTATCAAAGCGTTTTGCGCAATGTGAATGAGTTTTCCGTTTGGTTTTATTGAGTCCGACTGACAACAGCGACATTCCGTTCGGATGAGAATCATTGCTCACAACGGCCTGCATGCCTGGTCGAGCTCCGTTGTGTATCTCGACCCTAAAACGCCACTTGCCGGACATCGAGCAAGAAACAGTGTTCGTTCGTCTGCACAAGTCAACGTTTTTATTCCGCATTCCGGCTACAAAGCGGACTTTAACGCGGATTCTCCGCCGTCTTCTGCCAAAAAGTCCCGAATGTGCGCATTCACAACGGCCGGTTGGTCCTCTTGAACAAAATGCGAGGCGTTCGGGACCAAACGGAGGCGGGCGTCCGCGCAGTACCGCAGGGAGAGGTGGACTGCAAACAGGAGGACACTTATCCCCGTTTCCGCCCGGGTCCGCTCACCGCCTTCTTCGATCAGTGCGGGATCACCGCGGCCCCAAACGATCAGAGTCTTCGGTTTGATCACCACTTCCTCTTTCGTGTTCACATCCTGAAGAAGCGGGGGCATCGCTCGGTAGTAGTTGATGGCGGCCGTAAGGGCGTCTGCAAGGAGCAAGAAGTGGCAGAAATAAAAGCACAGGGCGTACAGGGATCCTCGAACGCGTACTTGTAGGCTTCCATGTCACAGTCGTTGATCGCCTCTTTGTTGTGCACTCCTTTGCGGAAAGTGGCGGCGAGTCCCTCGAAATCCTTCGCTCGGTACACGGCTTCCGCCAACCAGGGTGTCTGGAACCTGAAGCAAACGAAAGAACGAATGTACGAAGGGGGTGGAGAAAAGGACTTGCATGAAAATGTACCAGCTAGCCCGCAGTTGCTTCCGGTTGGTCGCGCTGAAGAAATGATTAGTGAAGTGAAAGTGGGAACAAACACAAGGCGGTGGAAAGCGCGTGGCACGGGCACGTTCAGGATCACCAGACGGTCGATCAAATGCGGGTGTTTCTCGGCCAACGACCACGCGACGAACGCGCCCCAGTCATGAGCCACGAGGATCACTTTCCCGCCTGCAAGCAAGAAAAAAAGAAGTGAATGAGAGGAAGAGAAAAGCAGACCGAAGTGCTCGATCGTTTCGGCCAGATCGCCGACCAACTTCCCCAGCCGGTAGGCGGCCACGTCCTTCGGCCGTTCGGATTCGTTGTAGCCGCGCATGTCGACGGCCACCACGTGGTGGTCGCGCTGGAATTCGCGCAGTTGGTGCCGCCAGCAGTACCGAAAAGAGAAGGACGGGAGATCGAATGGGCATGCGAGGATTCAAACCAAAACTGCGGGAATCCGTGGACGAACAGCATCGTCGGTCGGTCCTTCCGCCCGCCCTCCACGTAGTGCAGTCGGATGTCCTAGAAACAAACGAACAAATGAGATGGAAGAAGAGGGCACTTGCGGAAAGCTGCAGAAAGCCGTCCGTCCATTCGTTCAAGACCGCCGGCTTCTCGCGCGACCGCACGAGGAAGAACGGGCCGCTCGTCTTCCACCACGACCACACCAACCTAAAGGAGTAATGGAGGGAGTGAGGAGAGTGCTCACTTGAGGAACGTGAGGAGCGAGAAGCCGCCCACGAGTGCCCAGAAGAGCAACCGTCGCATCAACGCTCGAAGGCCGAAGAAATCCGCGAAATCGGCGAGAATTTTGCTCAAGGTCGCCATTCCGATCAGCGACCGAAACAAATTCCTTTTAGGCGTAATGCGGAAGAAAGCGAGACGTTTGATCGGAAAGCGGGGGAGTACGGAATTCGTAGCGGCCGGCCGTCGAGCACAAAAAGTAGGCACTCATAATCGTTAAAAGGAAGACGTCTTCTGCTCGTCTTTTCCCCTCATGCTCCTTGCTCACAGCAGAGAACAGTTTGCGGGTGATTGATGGTCTTCCGAAAATGGCATTGATCGAGCAGCTGCGCGCTAGAGACGATCATTGCTTCCACTACGGTTTTTACAACGAAAACGGAATGTGGTTGTCGCATGTGTCAAGCTCGTCGGTTATCTTATCGTATCAAAAGACAGGAAACGCGCAATTATTTGAGCTCTGGTACTCTTCTAGCCTGTAGGAATGCAGTTCTCGTCGATGAAAGCAGCCGTAAAGTCCCTCAAACGATCGGTCGTGGCCGCCCACTTCTTTCCGGCGCTTATCGGCCGCTCGGATCCCGCCGGCGCGTGCTGATCGGCTTAAACGGTGCGACGTCAATCGGAGCGGAAATCTTTTGAGTTTGAAGCAAAATGGAGCGAATTTCCACAAATTTGCGATTTTGAGTAATGGACTTTCTTTTTTGTTCCGGCTTCTTTCTCTTGCTGTTCGCTCTCTTGCTGATGGCTGCCGAAAAGCCGCAGACATTCGAGTTGTTGTACAAGCACGGGCAAATTGCGGTCGGCGTTGGGACTCCCGCCCAACGCCTCTCCGTAATGCCGCTCACTACCACGGACATATTCGCAGTGGTAGATTCCAAATGCGGGCAGCCAGATCGCTCGTGCCCCTCTTTCTGTCGGGATGGTGAGGAAAGACCAGAAAGGAGAAGTGGATTATGCTTGCAGCCGTACTCACGGATCTCTTCTGCTCGCCGCTTTGCCAATCGAACGGGCAGGTGCGCGCGTGCCAACTGGCGGGCGGCGTGCAGAACTTCGACCCCGCGAACTCGACGAGCAGCCGCGACATGAACGCCACGTGGACGGGATCGCTGGCCTTTTGCCCAAATCAATTCGGGCGGTGGATTCGCGACGTCGTGACGTTCCCGATGCCCGAGTCGCCCGTCCTCCGCATCCCTAACTTCTCGTTGGTGGACGGGTTGCTCTTGGACGGCCGGTTCGTTCCCGCCGGTCGATCACTGGCTGATACCGGCTGCTTTCAGTTTGCTCCTCGAGGCGGGCGGGATCGTCGGGGTGGCGGACGGTCGCGCAAATTTCGTCCGCTTTCTCTACGAAAACCAGCGGATTCCGCAGCCCGTCTTGTCCGTCCTCTCGACCGCCTCCCGCTGGATCGTGGGCGGCTTCGACGAGCGGCGGTGCTCCGCTTGGGTCAAAACGAAGGCCGTCGGGTCGAACTGGGTGGTGCGCTTCGATTCCATCGGGTTCTTGGACCACGAGTGGACGGCGAATGCATTGGTTAGTTTGGTTAGAGAACGGAAGTGTTTTTTGCTTTCCTAGGCGGCCTTCGATCTGAACTCGGCTCGTGTCTACATCCCGGACGAGCAGTTTGACCGACTGGTGGACGAGGGCGTCATCTTCACGAATTTTAACGAGTTGTACGCGACCATCCGTTGCAGCGCCTCCTTGAACATGAGCTTCGCGATGGGCGACCGCGTGCTGACCCTCGGCAATCGAGAGTTGATCGACAAGGACTTGCGCACGCTGAAATGCTACCCGAACATTCTCCCGTTGCGGGAATACTACCCCGTGGCCAACCAATTGCGAGGGTTTGAGGATGAACCGTTGTTCGTGCTCGGAGAGCCGTTCCTCGACAAGTTCTGTACCGCTTACGACTACGGAGCGGGAGTGATCGGCTTTGCAGAAGCCACTACTTACTGATCAACGAACCGCTTGATTGCTTGGTCGGTTCTTTCGATCTCTTACCTCCAATATAAAGCGAATAAACGAATTCTCTCTGTACTCGTTTATCACGGTCTCTTCTCGCAGTGCGGAAAGCAGTCGGCAACATCGGGCTCGATCAAGAATGGAAGATCCCGGGCGACCTTCGGGTACGCACGAGCAAACGCCCGCTCTGCCTGGGCGAGTCGCTGCCGCAATTCCTCCCTTCCGACTCGCTTGTCCGCTTGCCACTTCCACGCGTCCAGTCCGCGAGAACACTTAGAGGGATCGGGGAGTTCCTGCAAACTATGGAGAGTGAAGAAAGGACGCACTGGATGACCTTGAAAACATCCGCGTTGAAGACGGTCGCCTCGCCCAACCGATTGGCCTTCCAGCCGTGGATCATGAAGTCGGAGGGCGCCCAAAGGTTGCCCGACGGCACGAGATCTCGCGCCCATCCGTGCGCTCGACGGTAAATGCGGAGAACAGAGGGGAACACGCGGACACTTCCTTCAAACAAAAAGGAGTGATGAGCTGGTCGAAGAGTTGAACGAACCCAAATGCACTCGAACACATGAGACGTAGAGCATGTACTCTGCTTGTGTCTTGGATCGACGGTAAATCCGCTCACAAGCTCGCTGTTCCGCCCTCGCTTCGGGTAGAGCCGCTTTGAGGATTTGGAGCTGGAATGCGGGGAGAACTGAAGCAACAGAATGATGTGTGCGCTCACTTGAAGCGCCCCGTTGTCGTAGCCCGTGAAGCCGTCGAACTGCTGCCCGTCCGTCTCGGCCCACTCCATCAGGAAGCGGCGAGATCGCTCGGTGTTCCTCATCTGTAGGCTGACGGAATGGGCGACCGTCCAGCACCTCTACGAACCAAGTAGCTGCCGGCCATGATCTCCCAGTTAAAGAAGCGCTCGTAGAAGATCATGTCCACGCGGTCGTCGATCCACTCCTCAATGCAGTGGTCGGGATTCACGACGCCGATGTCCCCGTCCAGGAAGAGCAGCCAATCCACTTCTTTCAGGTAGTGGGCGGCAACGCAGTGCCGTTTGTAGTAGAACTAAGAGCGAAGGGATGAATAGATAGAAAGATCGCTCACATTCGTTTGATTGCAACGACCGCGAGTCCGCTCATCTTCGTCGACGTCTACGTAGAAATAGGAGTACTGGGTGGATTTCAAGTAGCATTGCAACGAGAGTTGGGCCACTCGGTACATCCTGCAATCGACGAGAACGTGGGGCAAGAAGAAAGCAGGAAGCCCACTTGTCCTTTCGCTCCGAATTGACCGCCACGAATACTCCGATGCGACCGAAACGAGGCGTGCAGTCGGACATTCGAGAACGTGCGGGATACGCGGCGTGCCCATTTTTGAGCACAGAATGCCGTGTTCTGTCGTCCAGAAGAATCGAAAACCGTGGCTCTCCGCTCAACCCTTTTCTTTCGCCCTCCTGGTTTCTGTAGAGTCCAGGCACGAGAACAATCAAACCAACTACTACGAGCAGAAAGAAAAGAAAGAAGCGGAACGATCGAAAAAATCGGGAGCGCATTCCGTCGACCGCAACCCCGCGCACTGATCGCAAGCGGGCGGGCGGGCGAAACGAAGTGATCGGTTGATTGGGGTCAAGAGCATGTTCACGACAACTTTTTTGTTCGCAGTAAAGAAAGCATGTGTCGCTACAATCGGCTTCCAAATCCTCCACCCGATCTCATGGCCATCTGCTTGGAAACACTTCGAAAAACAACCGCCTCTACTTGTTCGAAAGACGCCAGTGAAAGTGCAGGATGGCCGGCTGTGCAGTGAACGAGATTTGATTTGCATGAACCGAACGAACAGACGGAAACAAAATCAAAACTTCCGCATCCGACCGCTCACTTTCGTTGCCCAGCACGCGTTCCGACCGCCGGCCGCCTTTTCTGCTCGTCGATCGCTCGCGATGTCCGGCCCGGGAACGAACGGGCAGAACGGAGGAGTGAGTCACCCCCTTCCACTAAAGATGACCGTCCGCTCCTTGCAGAACGCGATGAATCCCGCGAACGCGTCGTGGTTCGGCCGCTTCTTCGGCTGGTGGTCTACGCCGGAGGTGTCGCACACGCGGATGCTCACTTCGAGGTTCCTCTTTCACGAGAACGAGTGAATGATGCCGCCCATTTGCAGCTCGACGCCGCCCGTCACGCCGCCGGAAGGCCCGCTCAAGCAGCAGAAGGAGGCCGAGAAGCAGCCGCCCTCCGATCCAAAGAACACGATTTCGGAATCCCGCGACCGCCAACAGACGACGGTCATTTCGCAGCTGGAGTTCTCGGTGGCCGCCAAACGCCCGGCCACCGGCGAGCAGAAGAGCGTGCCCGTGCCCGTGACTGGGAAGATCGTGGAGAAGGTGAGTTTGGAAGTGGCTGGAGCCAAACGATCACCGCTGCCTGCAGGCCCGCTCGTACGCCGACTCGCCGCACCGCCGGCCGTCGGAGAGCGCCGAGACGGCGGCCGAGTGGTGCGCGCAGAACGGCGGGCGCCTCTTCGAAGACGCCGAGTTCCCGACGACCGCCGACCTCGTGCCCGACCCGCAAGTCCAATGGAAACGCCCGACCGTCTGCTTTTCTTTCCGTCCTCTCCTCATTCGTCCGTTTCGTTCAGGAGTTGGTCGACGCCCCGACGTTTGGCCGCGTGGAGCTCCCGCTCCGCCACGACGTCGACCGGCCGCCGTTGGGCACGTCCGCCTTCCTCTCGGCCCTCTCGATCGTCTCCGAGCGTCCCGAACTGCTGCAGCGCGTGGTGCCCAGCGGGCAGACCTTTGAGAAGGCCAAGTACAACGGTGAGGGGACAGATTGGAACACTGATGAGCATATTCCTTGTTGCAGGCTCGTTCCAGTTCAACCTCTGGTTCTACGGCCACTGGCAGTCGCTGGTGGTGGACGATCGCCTGCCGGTGCGGGCGGACGGCGTCCCCTACTCGCAGCCGACGGACCGCACCGACTTTCTCGTGCCGCTGTTGGAGAAGGCCCTCGCCAAGTGAGTGCATCCACCCGCCCTCCCGCTCACCCTCATTGCAGGTTGATCGGCTCCTACTCGTCGCTGATCGCCTTCGACCACGAGACGTTCGCCCTCCTCTGCCTGACCGGCGGGATGAACTCGGAGATGGCCGTCCGCGAGGCGAGCGGCGAGCACCCGCGTCTGGAGAGGGAGTTCCGTTCGGGCGGCGTCCTCATGATGGCCACGACGAAGAGCGGGGCCGAGGTGGAGCACTTAGGCCTCCGCTCGTCGCAGCACTACGGCCTGTGCGGCTTCGAGACGATCGGCGACCTCCGCCTCGTCAAGGTCCTCAATCCGTGGCGGGCCGAGAGCTGGAAGGGGGTGGACGTGCTCGAGAAGATCGCCGACGACAAGAAGCGGGCCGAGCTGAAGAGCGTGAAGGACGGGCAGTTCTGGTTTGCTTCTCGCTCTTCAACTCAACACTCGTCGCTTGCTTGCAGGATCTCGTGGGAGGACTTCCTGCGCCTGTTCGACCGCCTGCAGCGCCTCTTCCTGGCGCCCGAACTGCTGGACGTGTGCCTTGAGGGCGGCAACGTGCAGCCGCCCATCTCCGCCGCCTTCCGCTCGGATTTCGTCTCGGTGGCGCCCGAATTCAACTGGGTGGTGATCACGAACGCGTGGCGTCGCAAGCTGAAGACGGCCGGCGGCGCTCCGGGCGTTCCGCAGAGTGAGCAACGGCGGGAGGGCGGACGAGGAGCGATGATCGCTCGTTGCAGATCAATTCCACCGCAACCCGCAGTACGTGGCGACGATCAGCAGCGCGACGGAGCAGCCGCTGCCCGTCCTCTTCCACCTTTTCCGCAAGCAGCGCGGCGGCGAAGCGGCGGCCGCCAACTCGCCGGCTTTCGGCCTCTTCGTCTTCCGCGTGCCCGAGGAGGAGGCCGAGCGGACGCGCAAGTTCGACGCCTCGTTCTTCAACGACCCCTCCAACCCGCCGGTCTTCTTCCAGCGCGTCTTCTCGCACGAGATCGTGAGTCCTCCCCCTCTCCTCACTCACTCCTTATTTTTGCAGTGCTGCGGGCGCTTCGTCGTGGAGCCCGGCACCTACTTGCTCGTGCCCACGGCTCATCAGCCGAACGCCGAGGGCGACTTCTTCCTGCGCGTGTTCGTCAAGGGAAAGGTCGTCGTGGTGGACCTCGTTTGATGTCCAAAGGGGAGTTCGAGGATTGTGCTCGTCAAAAGTGAGAGTAAACAGACGTCGAAGGCAAGCGGATTGAAGGGAGGAAGAAGGAGCAAAGTTCAGTGAGAAGTTTGTATCTTGTTCTCCAACGAAGCAAGCCGCAATTTGAAGTACACGGTCCGCAAAGTAATCGTATCGCTAATTTTATTCGGTTTAGATGAGCGAAAGCATTCTTCACTAGTTATTCCTTGCGTTCATGTGAACGCGCTGATTGGAACCACGCTGTCTTTCTTGGCCGTGTCAAAGCGGCCGCAACAGAACGTTCGGTTCAAGAAGTCCTCGATTGGACGGCGATAGCAGGCGAGGAGGAGCAAGGAGGCACACGAGTTGAGGGTCGGAAGGAAGAGGATGAGGATCGTGGCCAGTTCGGTGATCCACGCGCTGTTCATGTTCACGTACGTGCTCAAGAAAGAGGTGCAGAGCGGAACGACGGCTACTGTCAGCGGGATTGAAATCTGAAAGACGAAATGAGCGTTTTCCCCGTTTCGTTCTCTCACTTTGGCGAACAAACTGCGGGAGACTGAAAGGAGGGGAATGAACAGATGCCGGAAAGATCAAACGAACATTGCGTGAGCATCGCACGGCTCTTCCGACTCAGCTTTTTTGTCTCGTGCCGCACGAACCGAACGGAGACCACGGCGATGAAAGCGGCGAACAGAACGCAGCCGAGGTTAAAGACTCGACGATACACGAGTCCGGTAGCTGCGAAGTGGTTCATCTGAACGAGTCACAATCTTCTTTCTTCTTCCTCGTTCACTGACCTTCCAGTTGCTGATCAGAACGACCGTATTGTTCTCCTCCGCCCACGTGATGCCCCCGCCGTCCCCGTTCACGCCGAGCGATTCGAAGAACTCGCCCAACGGGAACACGAGACACACGCCCGCCAGTCCCACAGCCAAACACACGAGCAGGAAGAGCTGCAGGTTTGAGGGAGGACCTCGACTGAAATCTCCGTACATCAAATTGCTTTCTCCTGCTCGAACGCTTACAACTTGAGGATGTGCAGACGAAAGGCGAATTCGATCGGAATGATCGCGTTTTGCAGTCCTCCGCAGAACTGATGCAATCCCAAGAACGCCCACTGGGCGGGCGGCGGAAAGAACTGCCCGAATCCGAGGAAAATGTACATCGCGTGACCGTTCCAACTCCAGAAGATCTGAACGTCTTCCAATCAACCAGCAGTCCAGGGAGGGGAAGCGAACCGATTGACAGCAGGCGTGAAGCACCAGCATGAGAGTGTCGACGGCCGCGCTGATCAGAAGCATCCTTTTGTAACTTCGAATGGAATCGGGCGATTTGCGGATGATCATGAACAACAGAAGGGACGTTGAGAGGAAGCCCGTCGAGATGGCAATTAAGTTCTTCGCTCTCTGCAGGCGGAAGTCCGAGCCGTCGGGGAGCGTCCAGTTAGCGATCGCCGACATCTCCGCCTTTGAATTCAACGAGAACTGAGAATAAAGTCGGCTGCAGGTCGTCTACAGACTGCCGGTAGGTGGGCGGGCGAGTAAGAAGGACAAAGAAGCGGTCGTTAGAAACTTCAATGAATGCGTGTGAATCTCCCGTTCGGTCTGCGTGCACTTTCGACTCCAAGCGGGACCACCCACCTCGTTTCTTTTCGGTTCGAAGCGAACAGACGGGAAGTTCGCACGGTTGCGTGTGGTCCGCTCGATTGTACTTCCGCCGCTCCGGTCGCATGGCCCCCGATTTGTTGCTCGTCCTCCTGCGTTGCACACGGCGATTGTCGCGTGACTACAAAAAGCGGCAACAATCTTCTCGAATGCACGAACGGCGGAGAATTGCGTAGTTGAAAGCAGAACAATTAAACGGTAGGGCGACTCAAAGGCGTACAAAGGCAGGAAGAGCTATAGGATTCTCGGGCGACAAGCATGAGCCCAGTTTCAACGAGTCTTCAACAAGAAAGCAGCAAGAACCATACGTTTGCCGAAGGGATCCCACTTGCAGAACAAAGGCGTTTATTTCCTCCTCTCCGACCAGCAGCTCCCGCGGAGATCACTCGAGTCCGTCGCCTCCGAGCGGCTGGAGGACTGCAAGAAAGGGTGGACAAGAAGAGATGATGGAAGACTCACTCGCTTCCTTCTCGCCGACCGGCCGCATCTTCCGGCGGAACTCCGCGCGGGCCGCCCGGAAGGCCTCGTACTTCTCCTTCAGCTTCTTGTACTCGGCGATCAGCGAGTTCTGAAAGAAAGGATGTATGGGGCGAGGCTGCAACCACTCACCAACTGGGCGGCGATCTCGGGCGCCCTCGAGCGGGGAGCGGCGAAGTGGAGGGCCCGGAAGTGGCCGATCGTCTTCAGCAGCGACTTGAGCGTCCCCTTGAGTTCGTTCTCCGCCTGCCACGTGCCGTAGACCGCGGGGGCGGCGCGGGGCGGCGGCTGGCGAGTGGTCGGCGTCACGATCGTCGAGTTCGTCCGCTCACAGTCGCCGCCGCTCGAGTGGCCGTCGCTGGAGGTGCCGCCGGTGGTCGTCGTGCTCGTCGTCTGAGTGGAAGTGGACGAGCGAGTGGACTGGAAGGACGGCGAGTGAGTGGATGAGAGGCGCGGAACTCACCTTCAAGCTCTTGGTGCTCAACAGCGGCGAGGCGTCGCCCTTCTGGCCGGCGGTCCCGCTCGAAGTCGTCTCTTCCTCCCCGCCGCGCGGGACCTCCGCCTTCTTTTCATCAGGCGGCTGCTCGACGGCCGGGCGCGTGAAGAAGAGGTCGCGCTCCAGACGGCGCACCTCCGAAAGGAAGTCCTGATTGTTGAAGGCCGCCGACGTGTGGCTCGTGACCAAACGCGCCCGGTGCACGTGCAGACCGGCCGGCATTGCGGGCGGAACGCGGAGCGGCCGATTGGTGAACTGAAGACGGCGACGAGTGGAACGAGCAGGTCGCATGGTAGGAATTTGCATCCAGTTGTTTGTTTGTGCCGCTGCAAACATCCTTCTTTGTCATCGTGTCAAGATGAGCGGTTTGTTTCGCTCTGCGTTCTGCCCGCAGTCCATCGTTTTTGTGCCTCTTGGCCGCATTAACATCCAAAGAGGAGAAACTAGTGGAAACCTTGTTTTATTCGACGAAACTGTTTATTGTGCGCCGTCTGGAATCGGCTGCACGTCACCGATCCCAATCATGTGTTTGCCGAAGTCGAGAGTCAAACAGAACGGACTCAAAAACTGCCCGACGATCCACGCGGGCGTGTTCGTGAAACGAGAGTTGGCGGCCGCGTTAATTCGCACCATGCAGCGCAACTTTTCGTCCATCGATTGGTCGTCGATCAGAGCGGAAGAATTGACGAAAATCGTCCGCTTCTCGTCTACGACGACCTCGAAATCCAGTTCGGTAGTTGCGCAATTCACGAACAACTGCTGGCCGTTCGCTTCTTTGCGGAAGAGGACCTTCTTTTCGATCAGCCGGTCGACCACCGAGTCGGGCAGAACGAGCAGGTTGGTCGTGTCAAAAGCGATCTATGGATTGAATTCAATAAAGAGGGGATGGTGGAGAGCTCACTACAGCGTTCTCGTGCTGCACGCCCCCAAAAGTCACTTCTTTCGCCCGCAAGGTCCAGCTCCGCTCGTCCACAGGCGGGTGGAGGGTCCAATTGGCGCAGCGGAGATCGTCGAAGGCGCCAAATGTGATCACGTCGGAATCGAAGGGGACGTAGGCGAACGAGAAGATGGACGCTCCAATCTCTCCGTTGGCGTGCAGCTGCTCGATGAACGGAGGCTCGCCGGACGGCCCACTTGGCGCCAAGCCCAGCAAGCAGTCGGTCGGGTGGTCGTTCGACGCGCCGCTGTAGAACGCTCTAAACACAACAGAATGCGAGAAATTGCTCTTTGTTGATTGAGGACCTCGCATCCGTGATGAGAAGATCCGCAAACCGGACGACGCCCACCGACTGCATTCGAATTCGATCGCCATCGTCCGTTCGAACGAAAATCTCTTCGGCGACCAGCGAACCGAAAGACGGTCGGTAGTCCGCGCTCTGCGACTTCCACTCGGGCCTCAGCGTGCGGAAAGTGGACGAGTTGGAGGGATCGAAGCGGGCAGAGAGGTGCCCCGGTGCGCAGAAGATGTGCCGCGTGTTTCGGTTGAACTCCGCTCTACAGCGGAGATCGCAGTACAACGGCCGGAAGCCATCTAAAGCGAGGATTGAACGAGTGGGGGGACGAACAAACCGTCCGAACAGAAGAGTGGGCATTCCTTTACAGGCTCCCCGCACTTCGCGTCGATCACGCGGAAATTCGAGCTGAAGTAGTCGATTTTCGGGTAAAAAGCGACGTTTTCTTGTTCTTCGAAGGTCATAAGGAAGGACTCTAAAAGGGAGCTAGAAATGGGAACAACAAAGAAGTCAATTACTGTCGTTGTTTGCTTTGACGGTGAGCATTTGACATCGAACATGAGTAAAGAATAAAAAGGGGAAGAGAAACCACAATTCCATCATTACACTTCTGTTCTTTCTACATTCTGAAAGACCGACAAATGTTTGATCGCCTCGACACACGCAAGCGTCGGTTCTAATCCGCTCGCTTCACACGTCCTGCTTGTCACGAGCGTCTGCTCACGTTTCTAATCCGTAAGCGCCTATTCACGCTGAAGAATTTGTAGTGCAGAATAGGTGTGTTAAACCGCTTAAACTACGTTCTAACGATCACTTCTAACACCTGTGCAGAGGCCAACGATTGAGTATTTATTTAACTGCGAGCAGGAACATGACACGTGAACGCCTGTTAATGATGGTTGGCCGCCACTTCCTCGTCGCTGTACGGAGAGTTGCCGCCTGAACGAACACGTGAGTAAAACGAAGAAAGTAGAGACCACCCACTGCATCCGTACGCATTCCACATCTGCTGGGCCCAGTTGACGGGAGAGCTGCGCGTGAGGTCACTCCAATCGACCACGTTGAAGCCCGACTGCCGAATGAGGGTTTGATTCGCGTCTTTCAAAGCGATGAACGAGAGCGGGCCGTTCAACTTCGGCCCGTAGATCTTCAGCAGGTCCGCGTCCTGCTGTTCGAACTTCGCTGTTAGGAACACGTAAGATTGCTTGTGGTCGGCCATCTCGCGGTCGATCAGCGTCCACGATTTGATGTTCCTGAACGCACCACTCGTCTTTGCGATCTCTTCATCGATTGAACTTACGGCCCAACTGCAGACGGGTAGCTGTACTGTTGGCGGGTGTCCAGGTAGGCGTCGACCGTCTCCCACGAGGTGAAATAATTTCCGCCGTACCAAAGACACGAGTCGGAGTCGCAGAAACTAAGCGACAGCCGGTAGTATTCGTTCCAGTTGTTCAGGAGGGCCAGTCGCAAGAAGTCCTTCACCGTCTGCAACAAGAATGGTAATTGGAGGCCGAGTCGAGAACGCACGTTGAACTCCGTTCGCGTCAAGTCCTGACTAGAATCCGTGACGAAGATGTTTATCTGCCGCTTCTCGTCGTTGTTGCAGGGCAGGTAGGCGCCGCTCAAAAGAGCTGGGGTCGTCGTTGTGGCGGGACGTTTCGTTGTCGCTGGAACAAACGAATGAATCCTTTCTTCTTCAATTCCCTTACGCCAAGCAGCGCAGCCGTAAGCGGCTTGGAAGAGGGCCTCCCAGTTGGCGGGCTGCACGCTGGTGTCAATTTGGCTCCAGTCGATCAGCGGGTAGCCCTCTTCGCGGATGAGCGTTTGGTTCGCGTTCTTGACGGCCACGATGGTGAGCGGTCCGTCCAGCCGAGGCGCGTACGTCCGCAGCTTCTGCGCGTCCGATTGGTCGAAGTCCGACGCAAAGAAGATGTAACGCTGCTCGAATCCGGCGAGTTCCTTCTGGCTTTGGCGGTTCTGCACCCAATCTTGGATGTTGCTGAACACTCAAGAAATGCGGCTTGCAAGATCATAAATTTCTATTACGTTCCGATGGCCGATTCGTAGTTGTACATGTGCTTTCCGTCAATGTTCGATCGGACTGCTTGGAGTGTGTTGAACGAGCCGGCGTCTGAGTAGATGCAGCTATACGAGTCGCAGAAGGCAAGCATGAGCCGTTCGAAGTGGTTCCATTGGGCGAACAGCTGATTCGAGAGGAAGGTCTTCATTTTCTGAAAGAATCTTTGTGTACGAATCGGAAAGTGGAGTGTTTGGACGGACCGTGAACTGCTGCGACGTCAGCCGGATAGAAGAATCATCAATAAACGCGTTGATTTGCAGCTTTTCGCTGTTCCCGCAGGGCGTGTACACGACGGGAGCAACGGTTGTGGTCGTCGGTGTGGGAGTGGAGGCTGCAACAAACAACCGACTCAAGAACAACTTCTTGAGAGCTTACGCCAGGCTGTGCAGCCGTAAGCGGCCTGGAAGGTGTTCTTCCAGTCGGTCGGAGCCGGTTGGCTCAAGTCGGACCAATCGACCACGTTGAAGCCCGACAGCCGGATCAACGTTTGGTTGGCGGAGCCCAGAGCGACGAAGGTTAGCGGGCCGTTCAGGCGGGGCGCGTACGTGGCGAGCAGGTCCGCATCGTTGGCGTCGAAGCTGGCCGCAAAGAAGAGGTACGTTTGCGCGTAGCCGTCGATCTCGTTGCTGTCTTGATTGGAGATCCAGCCTTGGATGTTCCTGAAGAAAACGACGATTAGAGGAACGATCGGCACTCAACTTGCCTTCCGACCGCCGAGCCGTAGTTGTACTGGCCTGTAAAATTCAAGCGATTGATTGTGGAAGGTGAGTACGGACCTCGATTTTGGATGTAGTTCTGAAGGTTGCCAAGCCCTGCGAACGGACCGGCGTAAATGCAGCTTGCAGAGTCGCAGAACTGAATGGTCACCCGTTCAAAGTGGTTGAATTCGTTGAACATGTGGTCCTTGAGGAAGTTCTTGATTGTCTGAAACGAAAGGATTGCTCGAGGCTGGTTCTCTTAGACTACCGACCAAGAAGTGGCTGCCCGACAACACTTGCGTTCCGTCCTCAACGAAGACGTTTACTTGCAGTTTCCGGTCGTTTCCACACGGAACGAAGACGTCCGCCGGCGAGGTCGACGGCAGCTTTGTCGTTGTGGTTGTCGGTCGCTTGGTGCTCGTCGTCGTCGTGGGGCGTTTCGTCGAAGTTGTCGTGGTTGGACGTCTTGTGGTCGTCGTGGGGCGCCGGGTGGTCGTGGCCGTCGTTGAAGTCTTCGTTGTGCTAGGGGCCTTTACGGTGGACGTGCGTGTCGTCGCTCGCTTCGTCGTCGTGTTGGTGACGGCGGGAGTTGTAGCTGAAATCAACGCTTGGAATGGACAAAATACTTGCCTTTTCTCACGTGTGTTCGTGCATCCGTAGACGTCGTTCAGCCGTTCCTTCCAGCCAGTCGGCTCGTCGGCCGAAAGATCGCTCCAATCGATCACGTTAAAGCCGGATTGTCGGATGAGCGTCTGATTGGCGCCCTTCACGGCAACGATCCACAACGGAGCGCGCAGTCGGGGCGTGTACGCGGCCAGGAGGTTCGCGTCGTTCGTGTCGAACTTGGCGGCGAAGAAGATGTACGCCTGTGCGAAGCCGGCCTGCTCTCGGTTGTCCACGACCCAGTTCTTGATGTTGCTGAACAAATCAACTCAAGTGAGTGAATGGAAAGTGTTCTTCTCACACTCCGATGCTCGAGCCAACCGAGTACTGCGGCGCGTTCGTGAGAAACTGCTGCACTTGAGGCAGCGAGCCGAATTCTTGGGGTCCATGGTACTGACATGAAGACGAATCGCAGTTTTGGATTGTGAGTCGCTCGAAATGATTGAAGCCGTCGAAGAACGAGTACTTGAGGAAGTTTTTGACGGTCTAGAAAAAATTGAGGCGTGAAGAAGAGAGCCATTTGTGTTTACTGTGAACTCGTTGTACGTCAAGTACGTGCGGCCGTCATCGAAGAAGATGTTCACTTGTAGCGGTTGGTGGTTTCCGCACGGGGTGTAGACGTCGTCCGGGGTGGTCGTTGTTGCCGGAAGGTTTGTGGTGGTCGGCCGTTGGGAGGGCGTCGTCACTTTCGTCGTTTGAACTCTGGTCGTTGCCCTTTTGGTGGTCGTGCTGAGGACGGCTGAAAGAAGAAGACTCGTGATGTTTGAGCGAAGGATGGCGGCTGAACTCACGCCACTCCGCACACCCGAAAGCCGCTTCAAACTGCGCCTCCCATTCGACCGGCTGCTGCTCGTTCGCGATGTCCCAAACGATCACGTGCGGCGACAATTCGGCCAACCGGTGGTCGTCCACATCGGAGCCGACGGCCACGAACGTGATCACGTAGTTTTTGCTCTCCAGCGAGCGGGCGGCCGACTGCACGTGACCGAGTTCCACCCGCGTCGAGGGGGACTCGGAAGTGAAGACGATCAGGTGGACGGGCTCGTTCGGCCGCTCCGTCTGCCACGCGTCCAAATCCTCGAGCAGATCGCGCAGTCCCGGCCCGTTCTGCTGCTCCACTCGCCGCAGTTGCTGCCGCACGTCTTCCGTCGTCTGGTCGTGGGTGAACCGCTGGAAGAAGACGTCCTCGTCGTTGTACTGGACGACCGCCAGACGATCCAAATGGTTCCAGTCGTCGGTCAGAAGGCTGTCGGTCAGAAAGTCGAGTTGGCGCTGAAATCCCGCGAATGAGCGCTTGAAAGTAGCGAGCGGTTACCTGGAAAAAAGCGGCCGACAGTTCGGGCGACGAAGCGAGAGCGATCGTGATGCTGCCCGCAATGCAAGGCTGCGCCTCGTACGAAAAGCGGACGGGGACGGGCGGCACGTCGTTCTGCTCACTCAATCGAATGGACTCTGAACTCGAAGGAATGAGTTGGCGGTTGATCACGGACCGCTCACCCGCTTTCTCCGCGTCCAGCTCGAGCGAGTGGGCGGCGAGAGCCCAAACGAACAAGAGGGCCGCACACCGCAGCATCGCTCGCGTTTGGTTCGACCTGATGCCGCGTGCAGACGAGATGATTTCTTTTATTCCTTTTTGTGAAACGACTTCTAACCCCCGCCTTGCCCGCAAGATTAGCGGCCGATTATCGATGGTGGTCTCCGGACGGTTAACGAAGCGGCGTTCATCGGAAGACGGCGATAAGAAAAGAAAGGAAATGCGAGGGCCGGGCGATTAAAAGCCGCGGAATTCGCGGCGGCCGCCTTTCATGATGATTTCCGCCGCTCGCTTTGATGACGAGGAGTTCTCAAGGCCGTTCTCTGCTCTTGCCGCGAGAAACGAGCGTCAACAGAAGATTAGACCGTTTGCCCAACGGATGCAGTCGGCACATGAACAGGACCGAGCAGCCTGCAGCTCACAAGCAAAATCCTCCGACTGCTCTCCGCAACGCTCTCCGCCGTTCTCGTCCCCCGCATTCTCCTTTGCGTCAAACGAACAAAAAGAAAGCGGGCGATTTATTTTAATCGTGGGTGGCTTCGCTCGTAAAAGGCCGACCAAACGAACGAATTTGCTCCGATTTCGACCGGAAGTCGGGGGTGCGGCGGTCAATTGCGGCAAACGAGAAATCGTTTCAATGTTCCTGTCTTCTCGTTCTTCAAAGAATTCAGCACAAACACCGAAATCGAGACACAAAACCGCCAGATGTTCGAATCGTCGCCCAGAACCGACTTCCTGGTCGGCGAGCGGTTTGTAGACGGAACTTCCCTCCCAGTTGGGAGCAAAAGCGATGAGAATCGAAGCAAAAGGGCACTCAAAGCGGGTGGGAGTCTGTACCGTCGACTGTCGAATCAGCAGCGACAATCGAGGATCTCGAGCATGTCTTCGGCTTTGTACTCGACGACTGTCTGGAGTACAAACACGCGAACTGACCTTTGAATCAACGAATCAAGCCGAAAACATTCGAAAGTACACTCGATTGCGGTCGTTCTTCTCACTCTACCGACCACAGCAAGGGAAGATGGCCGCTTCTCCGAGCTCGCTGCCCGACTTAAACGAGTGGAGTTCGCCGAACACCCTCTCCGCCCGCTCTCATCGATTGAACAACCTGATCGGCCTCTCGTTGGGCTTCCTGCTCACTGCTTTTCTGCTCTACATGCTCCACAAGATGTCGCCGCAATACATGCTGCCGTATCGTGTAGGTTTTTTATTAAAGCAAGAAACTGTTGTTTGTTTCAGAAGATTCTTCTTCTTTCCGCCTACGCGGATCTTGCGACAGTCTTCGTGCGATCGGCGAGTCAAGCGGTAAGCATCCATGCTTGTTTTCTATGATCAATCGTCATTGAAGCGAACACGCGTGTCCGATGGCTTCTACGTTTACTCGCTCGTCGGATTTGGCGGAAACTTCTCGCCGGCCGTCCAGTGGTTCTTCCTCGGCCTGCAGATGGCGGGCGTTGCAGTCAGTAGCGGAGTGATTTCGATCGAATTCGGCTACAGGCACTTCCTTCTGACTCGGCAAGCGATTCAAAGAACTCCGATCAAAACTTGCTCGTCTTTTGCAGTCGTGTGCCGCCGTCGAACAGAAAGCTCTTGGTTGCGTTCGGTGTGGCCGTGATGCTCGCGCTCGTCCAGTTGATCCTGCCGCTCACGAACTACGGCCTTTCGTTGCTGGAGAACGAGACGGGTGAGAACCTCACGTGGGTCACCACGAAGTTCAACTCGAACTCCGTCATTCTGGTCAGCAGATTGAAGGTTTTTGCAGGCATCTTCCTCTTTAACCGCGTGTGTTCAGGAAAGCCAGCTAGCGTCTTTCGAAATCACGTACCGTCGTTCGTACAACATCCTGTCGATCGGGTCGGCCGCCGTAATCGGCGCTGCTTCCATCCGTTTCCTGCACACTCACAACCAAGCGATGAGCTTGACGAACAAGACGAAGCAGCTTTTTACTCAATTCTCGCGTTCTCTCATCTTCAAGTTGAGCAGAAGGAAGACAGGAGGGGCAGACACTCGCTGGATTGCAGATCGTGCTCCCGACCTTCATCCTCATCGTTCCGATTCTTTCCATGATCACGACAAGTGCGGGCTTTTCCGACGTGACCTTCTTCGGCGATTTCGCGATCGTCGTTATCGTCTATCTGCCGTTCTTGAACAGCCTGTCGACGCTGCTGCTCATTCGAGCGTACAGGCGGCCCATCGTGAACTTCGTGCGGGCGTTCTTCTGCTTGACTCAATTCAATCGAGCCGCCGTCCACTCCAGCGACCCCGCCGTTCGATCGGTCACTTGAACAAAAGAATAAACGTGTTTACTTCTTTTTACTGTTTGCAACGAGCAATGAATAAACAAGGATCTACTGAGTTTCGTTCTGCCACACGCTGTCGGCGATCAAAAGAGTGTTGTCAGAATAGTCAAAAGAAAGACAGAAGAGCCACGGACTGATGAACATTCCTACGTAATAAGCTGGATCGAACGAATAGCGGGCGTCGGGCGCGGTCTCGATCTTGGCCAGGCAATGGCCCTCGTCGTCGGTTCCCGACTTGTTAATGAGGTCGTCCGAAGGGATCGTGATCGAGCGGGAATCGTCGATCTTAATCCGCAGTTCGAGCAACGAATGTGTGCAGTTGGTGTAAAAATTTTCGTGGTCCCAACTCAATTGCAAGATGATTCCCGCTTTAAGCAAGCGGCGAATAAGCGAGTCCGACAGCCGCAAGACATCGGAGATTTCGACCACAATCTGCAACGTCCAGCGTTCTGTTGTCCTTGCTCCCGCTCACTTACTGGGGCGTTTGTCTGGACGACATCCGCAAATCCGATCTGCTCAACCGCGAACACCCAACTCTTTTGTCCGTCAATCGGCGTGTGTTTCGTCCACTCGCCGCAGTTCTCTCGATCGAGATCTCCGATGGTCGCTTGAGGTGCGTCCTGCTGCGTGCTTGCCAACGTAAAAATCGGAGCTCCGATCTGCTTTCGTTTGTAGAGTTGATGGACGAAGTTCAAGCTTTCGTAGGGCCCGCCGGGCGCCAACCCCAACGAAGAGGAACTGCTGGAAAAATGCCTAGTCGTGTAGTAGAAAAATCTGCAAAGGATTCTTGAACGAAAGAACGAGTGTGGTCACCTCGCATCTCCGAACAAAACGTCCACAAATTTAAAGTCCTCGTATGCCACGTAGTCGTAGCCGCTGCCCACGTGCTGATTCACGTAGATCGTGTCCTCGACCAACAGGCCGATGACCGGCCGGTAGTCGAGCGTTTGGAACTTCCAGTCGTCCCGAAGAACGCGCAGAGTGGTCGACGCGTTCGAGTCGAAAAGACGAGCATACTTGTTCGGCGAGCAATAAATTTGCTGCATGTACTTCGACGCATCGCCCGCACACCGCGGATCGCAGTACATCTGATAGAAGTCATCTGCAAGCAGTGGACGAGTATAGATGAACACGAGAGAATAAGACGTGCCGAGCGTGCAGAATTTGGGGCAGTTGGAAGGCCGATTCCCGCAGTGAGCGTCGACCACTCGAACTTCGGAAGAAAAGACGTCCAGTTTCGGAAGAAATTGCTCTTGAAAGGGCGTTCCAAATTGCAGAAAAAAGGTGACTAAAATCCACGAGAACTGTTAGCCGTCTTTTCATCGAACCCACTCAAGCCGCCCCCATCCGCCGGAATCACGATCACTTGAGAGTTGACCACCGAGAAGAACGAGAGCCAGAAGAAAACGAACAGCATCCCGACAACCAAGTGCAAGTGACGTTTGGTTCGATTTAAACAGAAAGGGAATTCGAACACGCGTGCTCGTCCGTTTTAATCCACGCGTGCGTAAAGTGCGCTTTTATCGTCCCTCCGTACGTCTTTGAATTCACGATTTTAATCGTTCGCTCGCAGCATAAGCTCCTTTTTCTTCAGTTATGAAAATCCCAGACTTTTACTCGCCTTTCACAGCGACAGAGATTTCTTCGATGCCCACAGAAAGCAGAAGGGTTTATTGCGACCAAGCATCACGCCTTCGAAGGAGGTCGATTGGCGGGACGACGGCGTGTCCACCAGCAGTACACTCCAGTCCCTACGCCGGCGGACAGAGCGACAAGCGAGAGACTGACGGTCAGCCTGAACAAACCAAAAGGATTGCAGGAGAATGAGGTCGAGGAGCTCACGAGATGACGACGACCCAGCCGGTGGCCATTTCGGGCGTCTTGGGAGCGCGGGTCGACGGCCAGCTTTCGATCATGTCCTCCTGAACACGCGCGAGAATGAAGAGGGAACAAAGGAGAGCTCACGGTGTACAGCGAGAAGCCGGGCGGCAGGTCTCCTTTCACCTCCACTTGGACCCTGAACCACCTGCGTTCGGCCACGAAGTCCGTCGAGCACGGCTGCTTCACACCGCCGCCCAGGTCCACGTACGTGGGCGTGAAGCGGAAGTCGTGGCCGAGGAGGTACGGCGAGCTTCCGGTCGACTTGCCTGCAAACGAGGACATTCGAGCGGAAACAAGTGCACACACCTGCGATCTTCGTCACCTTCGAACTGGTGTTACCCGCCGATCGGATTGCCGTGACGTCCAAACGGCAGCCGCCGACCGTGATCGAGAACGCGTAGCTGAACGAAAGCTTGAAGGTGGGAGGGAAGCGAGAGAACACACGATATCGAATTATACGACCCAATGGCCGTCCAGTAGGAGAACCGAATCGTTTGCTCGAACACGGGCAGCGTTTCCGCGCCCTCCTCGTTAAATATCCTGAACACCCCTTGCTCAACGAAAAGAAAGACGAACTCACTTGAAGGCTTCCGCACTGCCCATCAACAGAACGAGCGAAACGACGAGCCGAAGGGGCCACGAATCGCGAGTAGAACGGCCGACCATCTCGAGCGATCGCCTCGGTTGGAAAATGGACAGAAAAAAAGGGAGAACGACGAGAATGGAGGTATGCAAAACGGTTGACCGAATGCAACAGGGTCAAAATTCTCATTCAAACTCCCGCGCCTGGACTCGACCCGATTTCTCGACGTTTCTCTCGTGGCTGCTCGCCTCCGCTTATTCGGCGCCCCGTTCAGTCCGCATTTTGTTCGGTCGCTCGATCGGTGGGTCTTCTTGCCGCTTCCTCCCGCCAATCCTTCTGCTTTCAGCCCCGACTTCCACGATGACGTTCTTCACGTGCTCCGAGTGCGAGCTGTCGATGAAAAAGAAGAAAGTGGCCGCGCACGTGGGCGGCTGTCCGCGCGCCGCGTTCCGCTGTCTGGACTGCGGACGGGCGTTCTCGGCGGCCGGCTGCGGGCGCCACGCGTGTCCCGTCTTCCGCGCCCACCGCGACCACCGCCTCGCCCCGCCGCCCGTGGACTGCGGTGAGCTCCCGCTTCTTCCCCCTCTCTTCCCCCATCTCCTGCTCATCCCTGCTGCAGACTTCGAGGTGGAGAAGCGGATCGCCGCCCTCAATCACGTGCAGTGGCGTGAGGCGGTGCTGGCGCTGGTCGCCCGCTGGGACCGCCGCTCGGAGCACTTCGAGCTGCTCGCCGACCTCCACCTCTTTGCGAACGTGCCCCGCCGCCGCCAGCCCTTCGTGAACTTCCTCCGCAACTCCTTCAACCTGCACTGCGACCAGCTGGCCGGCGAGGTGTGGAAGAAGCTCGTCGACGATTTTGCCCAAATGGAGGCCGCCGCCGCCAACCAGTGATCGTGCCCCGCTCTGTCCTCGTCCGTTCGTTTGTCGTCGTTCTTTTTCGTCAGGAATAAACAAGCCGTTGAAGTATTGCTTGGGAAGGATCTCGGTCTCCGTCAACAAACGAAGACGAGCGTGCTGTTTCCATTTCAAACGACGACGCTTATCGCTCCTCTCCGTCCGTCTGCTCTCGCTTTCTTCAGCGAACGAGCCGAACGAAGAGCGTGACGCACGGCAGGCTTACACGTGTCTTCTTTATTCGGAACACTTCAAGCAAACGTTTAACAGATCATGCGCCGTTGTCGTTCTTCGAGCGGCGAATCCGGGAGCCAGTAGGCGGGCGGCAGGAGGAAGCCGACGGTCCACGGCGTTTCTCCGCGCGAAATCCGAAAGAAGCCGTGCGCGACGATCGCGTTCACAGGAATCGGCGTCAAGTACGCAAGGCCCGTGAACAAAGCGGTCGGCCGGCCCATCTGCTTGTCCAACAGTTCCGATCGGATCACACCAGCCGAGAAGCCGAGCATGAAGACACCGCCGATTGCATAGGCGAGGTTCACGGGAATCTGCAAGCACGTGTGGAATGTCTACCGTTGATCCTTTTGCTTACCGCTGTGCACGTGTAGATGAACGGCCCGACTCGCATGGAACACAAGAGCGAAACACTCGAAACAAGGAAAATCCACACGGCTGCGAGCGGAGTGATCGCAATGAAAGACATCAACGGTTCTTTCGTCCCCGTGCACGCCACAAAGACGGGCGCCAAGCTGCAACGTGGAGATATGAAAGCCGTGTACAAAAGGAGCTTACTTGATGAAGAACGCAAGGTAAAACGCAATTCGGAACCGATTGTACTCGATTTTCGGCAGCGGCAAGCGAGGTGCCGGCAAGGAGAAGCGTTGCGGTTGTGAATAAACGGCACTCACGTCCTTATCCAAGCGGTCCATCTCGAGATCGTCTGCCTCCATCCGACAATGCTTGCTTTGCTCTTCGTGCGTTTCACTCCTTTCAACTACCTGTTTGCAACCAAAAAAAGCGCATGATTCAGCCGGCGGAATGAGCGAAACGGTGTTTGCGCAGTCCCGTTGAAAATGTGACCGTTTTGTAGTCCAGGCGCGGGAGTGACGCCGAGTGATCAAAAACAACTGTTCTTAGAGTCCATTCGATGACTTGTAAAGTTCCCGAATCTTGCGAGCAACAAGTTCACAACAAATTTCATTTAAAGCCGCATAGAAACCCCACCAGTGCTCGCTTCCGGCAATTCTAAACGACCGGTGATCAAAGACCAGCCCCGCGGACGTTTGCACTCTGTTTACTGTGGAAATGTGGGCGATAGAGCAAGCAACAGGCGATTGTACATAAGGAAAGTAGGTTGAGAGGTGGCTCATGGCTCGAACTCGTCCGCCTCTTCGGGCGGCACGATCCAGGCAGTTTGAAGCGTGCCGATGTTCTGCAAACACCGCTCATCTGCTTTCATCCTCTTTCCACTCACTTTGATCAGAACTTCCCCCCGGTCGGCAGTGATGAACTGGTTGGGGAAGTGCGTGTGCAGGAGCTTCTTCGTCGTCGAAGTGATGTGAATTCGGCCCGCCTTCCCCGAACTCTCCATCTTGGCGGCCACGTTCACGGTATCCCTGTTGAAGTCAAATCTCAGACACGGCCAAACTGCAGATCGACCGGCCAACTTTCAGTCCGGCCGCCTCCCGGCCAAAATTAAGATCACTGACGTTTGGTCGCCCGATCTTCAGTTCGGCCCTGCCTTAGATTTGGCCCTAACATACCCAAAGACGCAATCTGCAAACAATAGCGGTCATTCCCATGCGATCGAAAGACGAGAACTCACAGCGAGGAGCGGTCATTCCGACGATTCCAGCCACCGCCTGCCCCGAATGAATGCCCATCCGCATTTGGATCTCGTGGTTCGGCAGGTGGGCCAAGCGGAGCGTTTGGATCGCACGGCGGAAGTCGAGGGCCATCTCGGCGATTGCCTTGCTCTGCAATCGATGGATTTAACCTGCACTTTGCCGGTTGTTTACGTGGTCGTGCCCATTGCGACGAGGAATTCCACTGACCACGTGCAATCCGTCGCCGATTGTCTCGACTGAAAGCGGCCGTTCACTCGTGAACCAACCGAAAGCAAGACCTTTGTACGTGTCGTGTTTCTCCAACACGTTGTCCGCTGCAAGAGAAGTCAATTGGTCAAGCAGATAATAAGATGCGAGCGTACTCAACGTGTAGACGTCGTTCAGAAAGTTGATGATCGGAAATCAGAAGAGTAGGATTGATGCGAAAAACAAAGGCAAACCTGTAGTGGAGTGCTCTTCGACGCCAAGACTGTAAACGAAACGATGTCTGCAAGAAGAGCTCTCGATTGAGTGAAGGGAGCCGTGAAATGAACCGGAAAAGAAGACGGTGGCCTCTCCGAACACCTCGGGCGGGACCACTTGCCCCAGCTTGAGAAGATCCGCCGCAAGTTTGGGCATCATTCGATAAAGAATGACGTCCGCCCTCTTCTTCTCTTCGGTCAACTCTTTTCGACGTTGCTCCACGTCCATTTCGAGTTCTGCGGCACTGTTCTCCATCGTAGCGTACTTCAATCAAGTAATTAGAGAAGTAAAAGGTAAAGAACGAACGATGTGATCGAAGACGTTGATCGATTTGCCGCCCAGGATCTGCGAGACGAGGAACGAGCGGATGGCGTCAATTTTCGGTCGCTCGTTTGAGTTTTCTGCCCAGCACGAGCGCACGAGGTTCAGCTGCAAAAATATGGATTGCAAGACGAGGGTAGGGGCTGAACGAACAAGTTCGGGCTCGATTTCATTCACGAGGTCGACCTCCATGGACGGCCGAGTAGGCGGGTAGTTGCCGCGTGCGACCTTCCGCACGATCTCTTCAACTACTCGCTTTGTTCCTCTCTCCCCTCTTTCCTTGCCCACCTTCATCGCTCTCGGCCACCTTCTCCAAGTCGTAGGCCGGCCTCATCGTGAGGATGACCGAGCAAACGATCGCGAATGCATACACGTCGCCCTGTTGAGTGCCTGTTTGATTTTGGCGCCCTTGAAGAAGTTCGGGGGCGACGTAGAGGGCGGCTAGAAGTCGGTTGTGCAATCGAAAAGAAGAAGAGAACGCACTGTGGTCGTCGAGCGGCCGGATCGTTTGGCTCTTCAGCCGCGAGAGTCCGTACATTTGGATCCTGGCCTCGAACCGGTCGCCGATCAGGCAGCGGTGGGAATCGAAGGCCCCGTGCTGCACGAAGGAGCTGTTGTGAATGTAGACGAGGCCCTGCAATCCAGCTCTTTTCATGCCCCGACTGAACTCCGCACTCACTTCCACGATGTCCCGAATCATTCCTTTTTGGATGAAAGAGTCCATCCTCGAAGCATGGCCGTCGATCACCTCCTGAATTCTAACAGTGAGCAACAAGAGGGCAAGAGAAGAACGAACCAAAAGGGATCCGCGAGAGCAGAAGCCCCACAGAAAGTAGACGGTCGTGTTGTTCGCGATCGAAACGCCGATGAAGCGGTTCAGATTGGCGTGGTCCAAGCGGCGCATCTGAACGAGGATACTCCGTTCACCCCTTTCTTGTTGGTTGGTCTTGCCTTTCGAAACTCCTCCTGATCCTTCTCGGTCCACTTGCCCATCCACGGGTGCTTGCTCGCCACCACCGCCTCGTTGTTGTAGTGCAGAAACTCGGTTTTGTCGGTGGACTTGCGGACAGTCGAGCGAGAGCCCGACGAGTTCAGCGAGAACTGACTGCGTGCCGTGTTCGTCACCGTCTAAACACTCTCGAATGAACCAAAGCCTAACTTCTTCCACTCACTCGATCCTCGTGTCGCTCCAACAGGATGTACGGGATCTGCCAGAGAGCGTTCAGCCGCCTCTTTTGTTGGGCTTGGAAGCTGAAAGACGGCAATGCGGAAGCGGAGCGGCGAATCCCCGGTCACTTACACGAAGATTAGCCCGCCTAATCCGAGGAGAATTAGCACAAAGAGAATCACGGAACTCGTCGCCACGACCGTAATGAAAAGCGGGGAGCCCACGCAGCGCTCGTTGTTGAAACCGCAGACGGGAACTGGAAGCGGCTTTTGGCCCAAACGAGTGGCCCAAATGCTCGTGGACGGGTCCTTGTACGTCGTGTTCAGCACGCTCTGCAAAAGAAAAAGCGGGTAGGCGGTCGAAAGATGAGGAAACGAACGTTGGAGATGTCCGAGATCGCCCACGTCGTCGCAATTCCGCCCGTGTCCAGACCGATCAGCGCGTAGCTGTAAAGAAGGAAATGAGGAGGGTCCAACCACTCGCTCGTTCACTCACCGCGCAAGGCGTGTCCCTCTACTCCAACTGTAGGTCCCCCCGTAGATGGCTAAAAAAGAATGGATTGAATGCCTAGTGGGATGTGGGCAATACAAGGCGGGGTGTACGTGTTGTTTCGAATCAAATTCAACACGTAGGAGCCGTTCAACAGCTGGGAGGTAGTGCCCGTCTTGTTCAACGCAATGTTCAGAGCGAACAAATACGAGAGCATCGCGTCGCCCAGATACAAGGCGAGGTTCGAGGCCTAAACGACGGATGAGAAAGTAGGTGGGCACCCGAAAGCGAACGTTTGCGTGAACGCAAGTAGTGCAGTAGAACGGCCACTCGCGAATGCCCTGAATGATCTCCTGCTGCACGCTTTGAGCCGTCAGACTGTCGTTGATGAACTTGTCCAGCTGTAGGCAGAATGGAATGAGCAACCGAATAAGAGCGACTCACGATCAATGTTGTTGTCAATGCGGCCTCCTTGATCACCGCGTCATTGGGCTCGCCGATCTGCCAGAAGGGCGGACTCCCTACAAACGACCGCTTAACGAGCAGAAGGCAGGAGAACGGACCATAGCCAGCAGCGTTCGTTTGAATGAAGATGTACAGGTACTCCCAAGTGTTCATTTTGTTAGCAACTGCCGCTTCGAGCAAGTTCCTCTTCTGCATTTGAGACTCCAGGCACACAACGAAGACTAAAAGAACAAGGTGAGTGTAAACTGAATGAGAAAACCCTACTTCTCGCTCTCGATTTCAGACTGTTCAAGGCGCTTTGAAAGGCTCCAACCGAGGGGTCAGTGATCTGTCGAGTAAAGACGTCGGTTTGATTGGCAATGAAGTCGCTTCCCGTCTGAAAGCGGATGCAAGGAGTGATCGGTCAGCTACCGTCCAGACCTCAAGAACGCCCGGCAAATCACCGCAAGTTGGGATCGATTCGTCGATGCTGTCATCGATGTTGTACCTGGTGTTCAAAATATGTTCAACGGATCAAACGCGAATGGAGTTTGGCCGCAAAAAGTCAACGAGTTCGCCAAGATTAAACAGGAACAGTTCGCAAAATCTGTGGACTTGCTGCGGCGGAACCGAACTCGTTTGACCCGTTGACAGAAACTGACAAGAATCCCACGCGAGTCCAATTGTACGCCTGGAGGATGTTGCCCAGGGCGATGACCGTTCCGCGCAGGGTGCCGCTCATTGGCTGGCTGGACGAGTAGACGCCGCTTTGAAGGAAATCGGCGGGCAGGGCGACGCCCCACGGGAAGACGGGAATCTTTTGATACGCGGCCATCGCTCCGACCACTCGAGCGCCTGCAATCGATCGACATCTTCCTGCCCATCAGTCGGCACTCACTCGGAGCACACGTGGGGCCGAGAATCGCATTTACGTCGTCGTCCTCGATCAACTGCGAGGCGTAGCCGGCCGAAAGCGACTGCAAACGAAAGGCTCTTATTCCTCTTTCGTTCGATAGCACTCACCTCGTCGCATTGATCGAAGTACCAGGCAAAACTACGAGCAGGAAGTGATCAAGCATTCAATCAAGAGGCTCACGTGACGTTCACAATGGACGGGTCGTAGATCTTCAGCTCGGCCGCCTTCCGAAGGGCGACGGTCACCGCACCGGCCGATCCAATGTACCCAACGTCGTTGTCGAGGCCCGTGCCGTTTGGAATCAACAGGCCGACTTTAATGCTGATGGGCTCGAAATCCACGGCATCCTAAACGAGAACGTGGTTGTGAGTGAGAACGAGCGGAGGAGTCTCAACCTGTGCGCCCGCTTGTTGGAACAAGAAAAGCAGCAAAAAGAAGAGGATCCTCTCCATTGATCGAGCTTAACACGAAGCGAAGAGCCGACGGAAGCGGAAGAACGCGGAAATGAAATCGGCGGACTGAACGGTCGGGCGCTCCTTCACGCTGGACGTCATCCACCCTTCTTTTCGTTCTCGTGGTTGCTCGTTTGTGCTGCCGGCCGGGGGCGAACAGTCGGGATTCCTCGAGATTTCGTTCGTTTCCCTTCGCCCATCAATCGCGAGGCTTCCGGCGGTCGGCGACTGTCGAGTGCTTCTCGCGATCGGCGGGTCTTCTTGCCGCTTTGTTTCTTCGATGTGTTTTGGTTTCGAAAGCCGGGAGAAACGCGGAAATCCGGCGGCTGTTTGGGATCCACGAGACAAAAACACTCCCAATTGGAAACGGTCGTCTGTGAGCAACATTCTGCTCGTTCCTCCTCTTCGGTTATGCCTCAGCGATGCGGGGGAATTTCGTTGCCAAAATTTCCCCTCGGTCAGCAACGGGGCTGAGCTGAGGCGGTCGCGGCACCCGAGGAAGCCGGCCGGGGCTTCCTCGCCGTCACGATGCCGCGACCTGTTGAAGGCGTTCGGAGTGGTTGTTTTTTTTTGTTGAGTGGGAACGCCGAGGCCCCGGCCGACCCCAGCGAACCGCCCGAGCCGCCGCCCGGTCGCCACTCGTGCGGCGGGCTGGACGGGGGCTCGATGAGCGGCAGTGGAGCGGGGCGGGCGCACTCGCGCGCTCGCTTCACGTCCGCCCGCCGCTCGGTTCCTCGCCACTCGTCGATCGACCTGCTCGTCTCCCGCTTGTCCGCATTCGAGCGGATGACTCAAGCCCCCGTTTTCCGAAAGGTCAGCGGCGGGCGAATGACCGGATCGCTGTTCGCTCGCTACGCGGCAAACGAACGATAGAATGCTCTTGTTGGAGTGAACAGTCGGCTCGTCGTAGTTTATTATACTTTTTACTCAATAGGTATTGCAATAAACCAATCAAAGAAATGGAGTCTAGAAGTCGGAATACATCTTGTGGTGTCGGTCGTCGGCGGCAATCGACTTCTTCGCTCGCGCCCAGAAGGAGGGCTTCCGGTCGACGGACATCGTCGAGTGTTTGCGGTCCGAATGGTCGCTGAAGCAAGTGTTTTGATGAATCGTATGGAAAGAAGAACTCACTGGTCGAGCGGCAAGAGTGAAATCAACCGGGAGAAGACGTTGCCGACCGTCGCGATCACGCCGTTCGTCATTTTGCAGGAGGAAGGAAGCGGACGGACGAGGAGGAAGAGGAAGGACGGAAGAAGTGCGGTCGTCAACTACAGTTCGATGCTTTTATAGTCCTTGGAAGGTCGAAGTTCCCGGAACGAACAAGACGATCGGTCGGTCGATCGAAGAGCGCATTTGTACTTCCCGCTAACCACTGGCGCCTGCAAATCCGCGCACTTTTCGAAGAAGAAAGGCCGTTCGGTTCGCCTCTTCCGGCTGATTAGTCGCGCGTGATCGACCGCCGCCTTTCCGCTTGTTTCACGCCCGCGCGCCCGCTAATTCGTTTTGAGGAACCGAACGGCGACGGTCTGCCGACTTCGTTCCGCAAACTCCTTGCGTTAACCAGAGATCTTTGGACAGAAAACGATTTTGTGGTCGCCATTAAGTGTAACGACTCTTTTGAAAGAATACGGACACAAACCCCATCGTGCATTTGGCCACGCCTTGTCTGCCGTTACTCACTCCGTCTGTGTACTTGAAGACAAAGGCAGAGAGAGCGCGTGCTGGAGTTTGAATCACGACACACTGCTGGTGCTCGAGACGGCGTGCCCTCGGAAGCGAGAATGTAGCTCGCGGGATCGCGTGTTGACCACAAACCGCCCGCCGAGCAGACTCCAATCAAACGAACGAACGACAGAAGTCGCCCATGAGTGACCGCTTTGTTCTCTGAAGGACGATTAGGGCGAATCTCCCCTCCTGCCAGGTACAAACCGTTAGATAAAAGGATGATGGAGGGCTTCACGACACGCGGAGATTAGCGGCCTGGAGGTTCTTTCGTTCATCACTCTCCACTGTCCGGTCAAAACAAAATGGAAACTCTGCTGTTCGAACGGGACACGTGGGATCGCCTCTACAACTGCAGCGGCTACAGCGTCGACTCGATCCCGTTGGAAAGAAGACGCCAACGACTGGTGGGAAGCGTCTTTCTGGGCGGGACGGCCGTTATGACCGTGAGGAGAAAAACCATGCAATTTCACTCCCTTCGTTCGTTTTCAGCCCCTATACATCATGTGCATTTGGGCGATGTGGCAGCAAGCGGGCCACAAGCAGCCGATCTACCGCTTGATGATGCTTCTTGGAGCGATCCACCTGGTGAGTTCTCCGCATGTTCCGTTCTTTAATGCTAGCGATTAGGTGAACATGCAATGCATCGGAGTGGTCGGCGGGTTGTTCGCCTGGAACGGCGTGGTTTTCTGCTCGTGCCCACTGCTCAACTTCGTCACTTCGGCCACCTCCTCGATGACGTGGGCGATGTCCACCTTCGTCTCGGCGATTCTCGGCTTTAACCGGTGCCTCTTCCTCTACGACAAGCAGCTCACCCAACGGGTCTTCGGCGGCTGGCGACTGTGGCTGTGGATTGCAGCCCCAATCCTCTACGGCGCGTGGGTTATCGCCTTCACTCCTTCCACCACCTTCAACTCCATCGTCGTCGCTTATCTGTAAGACTCCTTTGTCTTCTGTACTTCAACTCATTTCATTCTCTTCCAGCTTTAACCCGCATTACGGCTACCTAGAAGACCGAGAGAACATCTACCACTCGGTGCCCAATCGAGCGCACAACATCGCCGTCTGCCTGGTGGAGATCACGATCTACACCACTCTCATTCGACTCTACCGAAAGATGACCGAAACCGCGCAATCGAAAACGCAGTTGAAATACGAGCGACAAGTAGGTTCTCCCGCGAGTACCCACTTCATTCGTTTGCTTGATTTGCAGGTGTACATTCCGATCATTCTGATCGGCTTCCTGCACTTTGGCACGGGCTTTCTGTACGTTCTGCTCGATACAATCGCCTTCCCGCCGGCCATGGCCCTTGTGGGCACCTCCTTCTATTGGGCTTCTCAAAATTTTCCCGCTCTGATTTATCTGCTTCTGAACACGACGATCAGGAACACTCTGGCCCGGAGATTCAAGGTGGGCGGCCGAGTGTCCCCGCCGACCGTCTCCTCGACCACGCCCTTCGACCGCTTCTGAGCGAAGAGCGGAGTGTTTTGGAGGCGACATGACGATCGATGCTCGAGACAAATGGAGTGGTGAGAACTGAGAGCGCTAAGTACAAAAGACGCCCGCAATAGAGCGAAAATAAACCCGTGAATGTCCTTTGGTCTTCCCGTTACTCTCGTTGTATTCCATTCAATGCTTCTAACATCACTCCTGTCCGCAATAACACATTTGTTTGTTCGCAACAAACAATCCCCGATCCATCGGCCAGTAAACTAAATGAGTGCACGTTACGAGTGTTCTTTCCGCTCGTAAGGCACACAGCCCTGCTTTCCTTTTATGGGGCGGAGGACGGTGACGTTGAGTGTGCGAGAGATGAATGCAGTCGTTACACTAAACGCACTCCTTTGATTAAACAGAAGAAGGATCTTGTCGGAATGAGGAGGTCGGTGATCGAAAAGAACAATCAAAAGCGATCACCGCTCTTCTTTCGCCGTCGGTCGTCTCGAATCGCGTCCACGTGCAGTTTGATGGTCAGGTGTTGTGGGAATCACTCGGTTGCAGGCTTGAGTAAAAAGTTCTGAAATTAGCAATGAACTAATAGAAGAGAGGACAGTCGTTTGCCTTGGCGAGTGCCAGTTCACGTTCAGCTGGTGAATACAGTCGGTGTCGCCCGTCACTTTCGGCAAGCGACGCGCACAGTACAATACTAAATTCTGTGATCGTAAACGTCGAGGATTGCTTATTCATCAGCTCATCAAAAACCACTAAAAGTCAGTTTTATGCCTCTGACGACCTTCTGCCTCGAAATCACGAGTCACAAAACAGTAAACGGATAGTAAATCCGGGATTGTTTGCATGTGCTGCAAGAATAAAAGAAGGTGATGGAGTCGTTTACTCACCACAATGCGTTCTTCCATCGTTCTCCCGATCTGCCTACTCGGTCTTCTCGTCGTTTCTTCGACTGTCCTACGTAACGACGACCAAGAAGAAGTGGACGCCGGCCATCAAGCCGCTCTGCAGTACACTCCTCCGTTCACTGCTCGCCCCAACGTCTGCCCAATGCTGTGCATGACGCCCGAATGCCAACCTTGCTGCAAAGCTCACGGTAGTGCGCTAGGCATTTGTATTTTTGCTTGGTGTACTTGCTTGTGATTATTTTTCATCCCAATACCCAATCCTCTTGAATTCAATAAACGAATGATGTTGCTTGATGATTGGTCTCGATGAGAAGAGTGCATTGTGGCCGCTTGAGGGCACGTTTGATCGTCCAATTCCTCTCTGAAGCATCAAAGCAGAAGGACGCGAAGAGGGCACGTGTGCAGTGCTCGCTTTAGGTACAATCCCCGCCCGGTTGTATTGTGAACAGCTGATGACGTTTGGGGCACGTGCTGATCGGCAACAGAAAACACAAACAGTTTCTGTGTTTTGGCTATTCGCCCGGCACGAGTGTTCATTCGAAAGAAACTTTCGGAATGTCCGTTGGCTGGTGGGAGGACGAGAGTCCGTTCGTTGCGGATGAGCACTTCTTTTCGAACATCACAAGCACCCGTTTCGAAGACACCACGTTCTACTTGATCCATCGACTCAACAACGCTCTCTCCCTCTCCAGCGGCTTCTTTTCTACGATTCTGGCCGCCTTTTTTGTGCTCCGCAAATCGCCGTCCAACTTCCGAAAGCTGCTGCTGATGACCTCGGCCGTCGACATTTACTACGTGGTGACGTACTTCCTGGTGCAAGAAGTGAGCACTCCTTTTGTAGTTCCGTTCACTCAACCGCTGATTGCAGCGCTATCGTGTTAACGGCGGCGGCTACTTGATTGTGCACTACGGACCAGGGCGTCTTCTCTCGCACTTCGGCCAGTGCATTCTGTGGAGCTTCTCGTCTGCTGCTCCGATGCTCGCGTGCTCGATTCTTCCCATTCAATTTTGGTATCGCTTTTGGGTCGTCAAGCAGTGAGCAACATAACGGATGACTGTTGTTGATCGAAATGCTTTCAGCAAAGTCCCGCCGCGAAACGCGCATTTGGGCGTTATGTTGGGAATCGCGGGCGTTGCCATGCTCGCCGTCCTCGTCCTCGGCTTCTTTTCGTTCCTCCAACCGAACGATCAACGGAAAGATTGGAGTCCTTTTTGGTATCAAGAAGACCCCGTTCCCCACCTGCTGGTCATTGACATCGCTGTGAGTACTCAAGCCATGGATACGAGTAGATTTTCTCGTTCAGGCGAACAAGATCAATTGGGTTTACCAAACGTTTAATCGTATCGTGGTGTTCGGCGCGTATTTCGCTTCGCTTATCATCGCGTTGTTGACCGTGCGCGAGATCAAACGACAGCCGGCCGGCCTTTCGATGAAGACGCGCCATCTGCAGCACCTCTTGACTCAAACGCTGTTCGCCCAACTGGTGAATCCTGTCAGCATATTGCTCCCGCTCGTCATAATTCCCGTCATGGCGCTCGGCAAATTCTACTCGACGTGGACGTCGGAGATCGTCGTGAGCAGACTGCCTTTCGTTTCCTTCTTTTCATTCGTTGCTTGCAGATCATGCTCTTGTCCTGGGCCCCCACATGGAACTCGACGTCCACTCTCGTGTTCATGTTCCGCTCGGAGCTGCGCGACTTCTGCTGCTGCCGGACGGTCGCTGCGAGAACGAACGTGTCGATCGTCCCGCTGCACGCGAGATCGCAGAGCACCGCGTGGAAGTGATCGAATAAAACTTCTGATTTGATTTCCTCATAATGAACGCACTTCTTTGACGAAGCGGAGATCAGCGCAAACAAAGCGAGACGTTCGGCCGCACCCAAGTGATCAAAAGTTTCTCCCTTCCGCTTTTTCGAAAGACCACCCGCCCTGCTTTCTGCCCGGAGCGGTCGCGTGTGCTCCCCAATCGACCGAGGAAGCGCTCGCTTGCCGCTGCTCAAATAAACACGACGGAAAGGGGAACGAGTGCGTGGCGAGCGAGCGCCAAACCGCCGAATCTTCCGCTCGATCGACGCGGTCGATTTCTTATCGGGCGGCCGCTCGGCGCGTTCACGAATCGAGTCGACAAAAAGAGCTTCTTTTCGAGTTTTCTCCACTTTCGATCGATCGCCGCGATGCCGCCGACGTCCTGCCCCGTGTGTCCCGCGCCAGTTGCGTCCAAGCATTTCGGCGGCTACTCCTGCTTGTAAGCTCTCTTCTATTTGTTCTTTCACTCTTCTTCATCTTGCAGGAAATGCCGTACATTCTTTCGGCGTGCCGTTCGCAAGAGGCTCGCGTTCGTGTGCAACGGCGAGAACAAGTGCGAGATCTCGGCGGACGGGCGAAAAGCTTGCCAGAAGTGCCGCTTCGATCGCTGCCTCGCGGCCGGGCTGGACCCCAAACGTTCGTGTCTTCCACCCATTCCTTCACCTTTCCTTTTTTTCCAGTCGTCCACTCGGATCGCCTGTGGGAGGAGGGCAGCTGCACGCGCAAGCCGGCCGAATCGACGACGACGGCGATCGTCTCCGCTGCTTCTGCGCCGACCGTCTGCAAGGATCTCGTGAGTTCGAGAACTTCTGTTCCACACGTCCTTCTCGCTGCAGTTTGTGAACTACGAGGGACCGCTGGGCTTCCGGTCGGCGGTCGAGCAGCCGACTGGGCGGGACTTCCCCTCGCTGCTCCGCTTCTTCAAGCTGGCCGAGGCCTTCGTTGACGAGTTCCAAGACACCGGCTATACACACATTGGAAACACCGCCCCTTTCTACCACTTTGACTTGAGCCTGCGAGTGGAGGAGGCCTTTTTGGTCACGCCTCGCCGCCTGTCCAGCCGAACGAAGGCAAGGGCTGTCTTTCTTTCCTACAACTTTTTTGTGCAGATCCTTTGGACGGCGCAGTCGTGGATCACGGACCACAGCCTGCGGCAAATTTGGGCGCGGTCGATGCTCCATTTAGTCGATGTCATTAGCCACATCCCCGAGTTGCGCCTTCTGAATCCCAGCGACCAGTTGCGGCTGATCGTGAGCCGAGGGTTGGGCTACGGCGGGCTCCTCGTGATCCACCGGACGCTTCGCAACTCCAACCTCAAGTGCATCCTCACGACGGGCGGCACTTATCTTCCGCTCAACGAAGACGAGCTGGTCGATTTCAAGCGGAGCGCGACGCTCTCGCACTGCGTGGACATGTGCGAGGAGATGTACGACACACTTGTCCTTCCGATCAAAGAAATGGGAGTTACCGACGACGAGTTCATCTTCCTCCGGCTGATCACCTTCTTCACTGCGGGTAGGGGACTCTCATCCATTCAATCCGCACACTTCTTTTAGTCCCCCGCTTGAGTCCCGAAGGCCGGAAGGTCGTAGAGGACGCGCGCAATCATTACGAGTCCCTTTTCATCCAATACCTCCACTCGAAACACGACCCCAAGACGGCCATCGAGCGCATGTCTCTTGTGCTGTCCATTCTGCCCGTTCTGGAGGTGAAACGACCATTTCTTCCTTTTGATCACTCGTGTTCAGCAAGTGGCCATCTGGCAGGACACGCAAATGACCCGTGCTTCGGTCTTCAACGTGGGCGAATTCCGCAATTCGCTCACCCACCAGTTCCACTTCGCTCGGATGTTGCGCGACGGGAAGTGCTTCTGATCGGGAGCGAGGCCACCTACCTTCTTATTTTATTATTTTTGTTAGTAAATGTTTTAAGCGTCGTAAAGCGTGAAGAACGTGGCAATTAATAGTCCACGATTCATTCCAAACATTCCTATTTTGCAAGTAGAAAGATCAATAAAGAAAACAGAACAAAGAGGTGGGCAAACAAGTGAGCTGCCCACGAGACCTCCGTCGATCGATCGGCGAATCCCAGCGCCTTCCGCTCGACCACGCGGCCGATCGCGTGCACAACGAGACGACGCGAATCGACCGGCCGGTCGGAGTCGAAGGCGTGTGTTCGCCGCACATTCTCCTTGTATTTCGGATCATCTGCCACCTGAAAGAAGAAGCGAGTGTGAGGTGAAGAACAGGGGACGAACTTCGCGGATCGCCTGCTCAAATTCCGTGGCCGTCGTCGTGTGTTTGTTCAACGCGAGTCCGAAGCCCATTCGAGTCGCCTGATCCGCGTTGTACGTCTGCTCGAAGAACAGCTGAAGTCAAATGAATGAACAGCCTGATCACTCATCAGCCTACGGGCAGGTAGACGACCGGCACGTGGGCACAAACCGTCTCCTTCGTGCTCTTCAGGCCGCCGTGCGAAACGTAAACGCGAGTCTTCGGATGGGCGAGGACTTTGAGCTGCGGAGCCCACCGAACCACTCGGACGTGCGCACTCGTGTTGCGCGGAGGCCCGTCGTAGACGAAGAGAACGCGGAAGTCGGCGAGTTGCTCGAAAGCCCCGAAGATCGCGCCCAGCAACCGTTCGGGAGCGAAATTCCAATCGACCGCCGTTCCGAACGCCACGAAGATCGTCCCTTTCGAGGCGGGGTCCTCCACGAATCGTCGCAAGTCGGCGGGCAGCTCCCCGCTCGCCGTCTTGCACTTTGAGGCGAAACTCTTGATCGTCGTCTTCTCTGCACGCACTCGAATTACTCACTTTCTTCTTCTTGCAAACAAACCGGGAATCGGCGACCTCCACTGCGCGTAGTCCGCGATCACCGCCGAAGAGCGCGCGAAGAAACGAGAGACGCTGAACTCCCGGAAGCCAAAGAGACCCGCATTCGACGCGTAACTCCAGTCGACTGAAAACCAGGAGGTTGTGAGGAACAAATGAGTGAAGAATGAACAGCCGGCCGTTGCAAGCACTTCGACCCCACTGTCCAGCACGTTCACGAGTCGGTGGAAAAACAGCTGCGGATCGTAGAGGTCGGCGGGGCCGTCGGGATGGCGGCCGAAGATGTACGGAGTGGCCGCGAGGTTCTTCCCCAGCCCCAAATTCACGGCCGTCCCGGCGGTGAGCTGAGTGGTCGCGTAGAGCACGTAGGGGACGCCGTAACGATGCCGAAGGAGGGCGGCGATCCCCATGCCGTGGATCGTGAACAGATCGTCCACCACCACGAGGTCCCACCGTTGCTTCAAGATGTCCGCGATCGAAAGAAAAGAAGGGAAGACTAGCTGCAAGTGGGAGGGGACACTCACGACTTCCGAGCGGCTCTCCAGAAGTGAGGGCATTTGGGCGTTGAAGTGGGGCAACAGCCGGACGAGCTCCAGGCCCCCGAAGCGCCCGACGAACGTCTCCCGGTTCCGCTGCTTCCACTTCTCGTCCTGCCCGTTCGAGTGCTCCGAAATGTGCACGACTTCGATTCGACCGCCGAAATCTCGAGCATCCTTCTTGTAATTCCACTCCAGGAGGGTCACGTTGTAGCCGGCAGCTGCCAGCCTGCAAATCGAAAAAAGTGAGGGAAAGACGAATGTGCACTCACTCCGCCATAAAGGGCGTCATCGAGGACGCGTGGGAGCCCATGTCCAGCGGGCTGACCACCAAAACATTCCGCTGGCCGGCCACTCCCACAACACAAAAAATGAGAAGAAAGACAAAAGAAGGGTTCATCCGTTCGAAAGCGTTGAACGGAAGCCGGTCGACCAGACAGACGACCGCCGTTGATTAGATAAAACGAGGAGCGGAAAGACTGGCGCAAAATGGACCGCGATCAGTGATGTTCGTGCGGCTGGAGTTTGTAGTCGGCTCCTTCTCGCGCTCCATCGTGCCGCTCATAGCCGGTGGCTGCCTGTAGTGTAAAGCGAACATTGCGCGGCAGATAGAACGTAGTTGATCAACAGTTTGTGCAAGTTTTTTTTGTTCCAAAAGCGCACACCTAGCCAAAAACGACAAACATCGCAGATCAATCGGGCTCTTCAGCAACCGGCAAAGAAAACGCCCACACACCGCAAAAAAGCCGGCGGACGGCGAGCAGAGGCGAGGGCGCAGATCCCGAGCGGAAAGCCGCCGAGCGCTGGCATTTGCGGCCGCTCCGTCGGGCCGCTTTCCACTCGCTTTTGTCATCATTTTCTTCCGTTTTCTTCCGCTTTCTCGTCCGAAATGGAGCTGTCCGCGTTGTCCGCGAACATCCTGCTGGAGACGTTCGCGTTGGAGACGAGCGAGGACCCGAGCGACTCCTTCCTCTGCCGTTTCAACAAAAAGAAGAACAATTCGAGTCGACGGAACACGCGCGACGGGACGACGTCCACGAACTCGTACACGATCGTCGGTCTGTTCTTTCCTTCCATTCGTTCACTCAATGCTCTCGTTTCAGCGTTGATGGAGGGCCGCGGGGACGACAACGGGACGGTCGGGATGGCGGCGGTCGACCTCCGCTTTCTGGAGGTCACCTTGTACCAGTTCGTGGACACGTCCTCCTACACCCTCCTGAAAGCCACCCTTCGCCTGCTGGACCCCGCCGAGATCGTGATGCCCGACCACATGCACGACAAACACGGGGCCGGCCGCTTCCTCAACGAGTCCATCTCCAAGCTGTTCGACGACTGCGAGATCCAACTCGTCTCCAAGAAGCACTTCAACGAGACCGCCGGCGTCAACGCCGTCAAGCAGTACATGGCCGCCGAGGCGTCGAACATCGACCACACGGTCTTCAAGAAGTGAGTCCGCATCCTTCCTCTGTCTTCCACTTGTTTGCTTTTAGAGCGTACGCGATGAGTTCGGCCTTCGCTCTCCTCAAGTACGTGGAGCAAATGCAGGACATCGCGCTCGCCAGCAAGGCGCTCCGGATTCGCTTCGAGTCGGTCGAGGACTCGTGTTTGATCGGCGAGTTCCCGTCCATCTCATGCACTCATCCGCCTTCCCTGCAGACATCCAAACGGTGGAGAACCTGGAGCTCTTCTACAAACGACCCACCACGAAGTCGGCCGCTTGGCGCTGCCTCTACGATCGGCTGAACACGTGCCTGACGAACGGCGGCACGCGGACGTTGCGCTCGTGTTTGCTGCAGCCGTCGGCGGACGTCCGGCTGCTGAACGAGCGGCTGGACGTGGTGGAGGAGTTGGTGAAAAGCCCCGCGGTTTGTCCACTCCTTCCCGTTCCTCCCACTTCTTCCCTTCGTTCAGATGTTGGACAAAATCCGCTCGTGGCTGTCGGGAGTGCAGGATCTCCAGCATTTGATCACGATCTGCGTGTACACGGACAACGAGGCGATCGCCGAAGCGGCCGACTCTCGGCGGGTCGTGCGGACGCGTTTGGTGCAGGTGATGAGAAGAAGGAGGAAGGCCGATCATTCCGCTCGATAATTCCAGCTCCTCTCCCTGCGGACGATGCTGAAGAACACGGTCACTCTGAAGTCCTTCCTATCGAGCAGCTCGTGCCTCTTCTTCATGCGCAATCTCCAGGTTCCCTCTTTTTCTCCCCCGTCCTCATCGCTCGTCGCTTGCAGAAGATCTCCGACCACCGGCTGTCGAAAATCGTGCGCTGCATCGACGCGAAGATCAACGAGACGGCGGACATCCAAAAGCAGCGCGGCTCGGTGGCCGCCAACGACACGCTGCTGAACGCGGTGCGGGACGACGACGTGAAGCTGAGCCTCGCTCGGCGCGCGTACGCGGAGATCGTCAACTACGTGAACGGTGGGCACTCTTTTCCGCTCGCTCACTCATTCCTGTTCGTGAGTGTTCAGAGCTGGCCAAAACGGAAGGCTTCCTGAAGATGGGCGCGGTCCTGTCGTACACCTACGGGCGGGGGTATCACTACGCGATCAAGAACGCGCTCAACAAGCGGCTGACCAACGACTGCATCCAAGTGGTCCACAACCGGCAGACGACCACCTTCACGACGCTGAATCTGATGCGATACAACGGCGAGTTCCCTCCGTTTTTGCTCGTGTTCATCTCCGTCATTCAGATCGCTTGAATCAACTCGGTTCGGAGATTCTGAGCACTTCGAACGTGGTGATCGCCCAGCTGCTCGCGGACATCCGGCAGTACGTGCCCGCCCTTCACAACTGCGTCGAGTTCATCTCCCAGCTGGACTGCTTCGCGGCCCTCGCCAACTACTCGGCCAAACTGAACGATGCGGGTGGGCTCACGAGTGAACGGATTGATCATCCTGCAACCGTTCAGTTCGGCCGCGCTTCGGTCCCCAACTGGCGATTCGGGGCGGCAAACATCCGCTGCTGGACGACTCGGACAACACGGTGGTGCCGAACGAAACGGTCGGTTCTCGCCGCCGTTCCACCACTCACTCGCCGGCTTGCAGTTCGTTTCCGCGGACACGCGCTTTGTCTTGATCACAGGCCCGAACATGGCGGGAAAAAGCACGTACATCAAGCAGGTCTGTTTGCTGCAGATCCTCGCTCAGACCGGCTGCTTCGTGCCCGCGAAAGCCGCCTCGTTCGTCCCCCGGCGGCACATTTTCTCGCGGGTCGGCCACAACGACGACCTCGGCGACAATCTCTCTTCTTTCGGTGTTGAGGTGGGCTTTGATTGAAGGATCCTGTCATTGCATCTCTCCGTTCTTCCCGCAGATGTCCGAGATCGCGGCCATGCTGCAGAGCGCCACCGAGCACTCGCTGATCATCATCGACGAGCTGGCCAGAAGTGAGTTTTTCCTTGCTTGTCTTCTCCTACGTGCCTTCTCGCAGGCACGGCAACGGAAGAGGGAATCGTCATTTGCTTTGCGCTCTGCGAGAAGCTGATCGAAACAAAGTCATTCGTCTTCCTTGCCACCCACTTCCTCGACTTGTGCCTGCTAGAGGCCCACTTCACGGTCCTGCGGAAGTGAGTGCACCTTTTTTCGGTCCACTCGCTTCACTCATCTCTTTGCAGCTTCCACTTCAGTGCGAACTCGCGCGTGGACGAGGACGGGACGGAGTTCCTCGTCCCCTCCCACATCCTGCAGCAGGGCCCCTACAAGGGACCGCTCTACGGTTCGTTCATTTCCTTTCATCCTTGAACGAGACTGTGCCTTTAGGACTGGAGTTGGCCGAGTTGACGAGCCTCCCCGACTCGGTGCTCACGAACGCCCGCCAGCTGGCCGTCCGCCTGCACTCGGAGATCGAGAACCAGCGCAGCGGGTCGACGAAGACGGAGACGATGGCCCGCACCCGCCGTTTCTGCCAACTCGCCTTCCGCCTCATGAACCTGCTGGAGCACGTGCCCAACACGACGCCCGAACAACTCGGCATCTTCCTCAAGAACCTGCAGACGAAATTCGTCGAGGAGCTCGGACCGCCCGCCAACCTCTCGTGATTCCTCTCTTAAATCCATTGTCTCTCGATCTTCGCGATCCTCCGATATTGTGCCCTCTGTTTCTTTTCATTGGGTCTTTTGATTGTTCGTTCAAGGTCTTCAAATGAGTAATAAATCGTTTCTCTCGCAGCAACCCCCATTCATGATCTGCCTTCTATCAATTAAAACGACCATTGCCCACTGCTCATCGCGTTGTGATCGACTCGACAGAAGTGACCGTCGGGTTGGTTAACGAGCGGAACGTCCGGCGGAGGATTCGGCCGAGCGACCGGCGGTAAACGCCGATCAAGAGGAGCGAAGAGGCGGAAGAGACGGCCGGCGTCCAGTAGAAGAGAATGACCGAGAGTTCGGTGGGGTAATTGATTTCGACGAGGAAGGAGAGCGTGAGGACGAGCAGCGGGACGACGTTCGCAAAGGCAGGGATCAGCGTCTAGAAGAAGGGAGCATTAACAGTCCATTCGACCACTCACCTTCACGAGAAGCGATCGAAAGAACTGGCTGAGGAGTTGTTTTGCCCGCGAGGAGAGGACCACCTCGTCCTTTTTCATCAACCGAACGGAGTCGGCGGCGTACACGAGAACGAGCAGAAAGGAGCCGAACGTGATGAGGCGGCGGTGGACGGCCGAAATCCGCGCGGTAGTCGTCTGCAACGAGCAAGCAGCTGGAGGGCAATGCGAGCGTTGATACCTTCAGGTCGTTGACCATAAAGAAGAAGCTCTCGTCGCGTTCAGTCCACAACTCGGGATCGTGCGTGAAGTAGCGGGCGACGAGGAAGAGCGCGCCCACGTACACGGCGGCCAGCCCGACAGCTAGCCGCCCGAAAAGCTGCCCGTTGGAGGGCGCCGTTCGACTGGAACTCCTCACAAATCACCTTTCAGTTCTTCTTTGAACCCACTTGACCAAGAGTGACCGTCGGAACCAGAATTCGAGGGTCAGATTGACGCAAGCAAGAAGCGGATTGAACACGACTAGTGGCAAGAGGACCACCTGCCAAACGGGCGGCAGGCGGGCGGCCCACGAGTTGAACCAATAGAAATACACGCCGTTCATGTTCTTGAATCGCTGAACACACAAGAGAAGTGAAAAATCATGTGTCTGCAACCAACCACTTCGCACAACGCTCCCGAAAGGAGGAACCAAACGTCAATGAAGACGCCGATCAGAAGGATCGTTCGGTACGGCCGGATGACGCCCGAGGACTGGACGGCGACCATCACGCCCAAAAGAAGAGTGAAGACCGTGCCGAGCAGAAGCGTGAGGAGGTTGTTGATCGTGGAAAGAGCCGCGTTCTTCTCGCTTTTCTCGATTTCGGCCGTTAGGTTGGCGATCGACGAGTGGAAGTCGTCCATGTTTGGTGGAAGACTGAAGAAAGAAACAACTTTGTTCCCGTCTGTTGTCGACCGACGGGATCCCAATTGCTGTCATCCGTCCACTTTGTAGCTTTCTCCGGCCGCATTTGGATCGTATCTTCATCTTTTGTGTTCTCCGTTTGTACTTGTCTCGTTCTCAATGCTCAGGTCGACGCTTTGTGTCTTGTGTCCCCGTTGAAGTTTTTGGAAAGACGCAGCGAGAGCAAAAAAAGACCTAATCGTGCGGTCTTTCGAGTGGGGGATCGGCGGTGTGACTAAAAGGCGAGAAAAGACGTCAAAAGTTGGTAATCCGCCGGTTATCGGCCGAAAAGCGACGATTACGGCCGACTGAGTTGACTTCAAACTTCCTTCTTAAGCGTTTTTCTCGCTTTTGAGTTCTCACTCGATCTGGATTCCGATGAATGCACTTCTTCCGCCTGCAGTCGTCTTCTTCCTCGCTTTGATCGTTGCAGCAAGAAATGTGCCGAAAGGGGAGTGGACGGTCGTTCTGCCGCTTTTCGCTGACTCTCGCTCGTTCAACAGGACGCAGCTGAGTCGCGTGGTCGAGGAACATGCGGCGAAGAAGTAAGTGAAAAGGAGGAAGAGAAGACGTGGCCGCTGTTTCTTTCAGCTCCAATCGAGTGACCATCTTGCTCCCGTCTTTTCAAAAAGCGACCACGTGCCGACCCGACAACCTCACCAAATGCCTTGACGCTCTTGAGAAAGATGCCCGCTCCGAGTTGTGAGTTCGCCGAGACACGAAGGAACATTTGTCCGCGTGTTTCAGTCAATTGCCGTTCGGCCTCGCGGCACGATTGTCGAGTTTCGTCGCCGCAAACCTCCCGAACAATTCCGACGGCTTCCGTCTGATCGTCCCGACCGACCTTCCGTGCCCGTCGTTCTTCGAGCAGCCGATCGGCCGCCTTCTTTTCGGTCAACGGAACTCGGTGGACTCGCTCCGAGAAACTGAGATCGTTTCGTTGCGAGTAGGAAGGAAAAAGTAAACAAGAGTCTATCGTTTTGGTTTAGAGCGATGCGGAAGAGACGCGCTGTTCTCCAGCAGGTTTGCGAAAGTCCAAACACAGCGTGGACGTTCAAATGGGAGCTCGAGAAAAGCGAGACGAGTACGTGCAACCAACGAATCGCTATATTTCTGTTCTTTTAGTTCGCTTCCAAGTGAGCAGTTGAAGGGCGTGAACGAAGCGGCCAATCCAACCACCCACAAGCCCACCTTCAAGCGCAGTAAGCAGAAAACGTTGAAGGTCGATTGACGAGTGATCGTTCAGCTCAAAAAATCCTCGTGATCGTGATTTCGTGCGTTGGGGCAGTCGTGATCTTCTGCTGCATCGGCGGCATCTGCTTCCTTCTCTTCTACCGCCGTAAACCAAGAGTCCACACCTCCAGATTCTCATTCTTCCGATTGCAGAGACCGGCCACGACGCCGAGCAGCAAAACGAGCGGTCCGCCGCCCAGAGAGCCGCCGCCCGACCGCGACCGACGCGCTCCTCCACCGCGAGCAGTTGAGGGCGGGATGTGAAGACGACGTGCAACCGATCAAGTAGTCCGCTAGTAGGGAGTGTTGCTCGAATAAACCGTCGTCCTTTCTGCTCGGACCTCAAAAGCCGTCGTTTTTTTGGAGTACTTGAGTCCTCCGTAAACAAAGAGAACAGTCGACGGCTTCGAAAACCCTCCGTTCCACTTATCGCACCCCTATTCCTCCGCCTGCCCGTCCGTCCGACCGGTTGCACCCACTTATTTGCGACGGCCGCTTGGACGTCCGGTTCTCCTGCGAAACACGCCGATCAAAATCGAACACAAGACTCGAAGTGGAATTGACGCAAAAGTGAATGCCGGATGCAAACGAAACATGCGAGCCGAGAAGGCTTTTGCAAACAGACGCAGACAACCTGGAATCTTGCAGTTCATGACCACCGCTTGGCGGAATCCTTTGATGTGCATTGATGGTTCTCCAACGCCGGCTGTTTAGTCCGAGCAAACAAGACCACACATTCGTTCTCTAAGCGCAAGACGGATGTGTGTCTTATCATACTGCCCATGGCCCCGCTGCTTCGGACTTCCGTTCACGCGGTACGTTTTTCGCTCGCTGATCGGAGGCGACGAACGGAAGCTGCAACAAACGTAAAGGTTGCTTGACGTGTTTGACGTCAATTAAGAAGAGTAGGAGGTTTTTCGGTTGATAAGCGTCTGGATAAAAAGAGCGAACAGGAAGCAAACAATCACAAGTCGCAGCAAAAAATGTTCTCTTTGGTTTTATTCGTCTCTCTCCTCTTTGTTTGCTCGTCTGGGCAAGAAGTGGAAACGACCACGGGTTTTTGGGACCTCTTCACGGACTACACCTTTTCTCCGATCGCGTGCGACGGCTTCGATCCCGAATTCACCATCAACGAGTAGGCGGAAAGAGAAGTGATCACCCGTAAAAAGAATCGTCTTCCAGGATCTCTTTCGACCGCTTCTCCACCGACTCCTTCCACGACGGCTTCGTGCAGAACAATACCCAAGGAAACGACAACTTCATCTACGTGCCCACTTCCGTTCTCAAGCAAATTGTGACGATTCTTGGGGCTCAGCAGAATGCCACCGGATACTCGGTCGCTTGTGATTACCAGTCGCTCTGGTCATATCCCGACCTCCGAATTGATATCGACTACGGAACGGTTGTGTCCAATCCCTGGGACTATTTAGATTGGGTAAATGAATAACGGTGACCCAATTGACCACTAATGTGCTTGCAGTACAACAGACAAGACGACGTGTGTGCCCTGCTGGTTTCCGATCAATCGCCCACCGGCTACTCAGTCACTCTTCCTGCGGGCTGTCAGGATTACGTCTGCTGGATGGAGCAAGGAGCGACGGACATTCCATGGATCCAAAAGGGCGGGAAGGACAAGAAAGCAAAGGTTCTTCGTGCCCACCGCCCTCACCACAAATAATTCGATGTCTTGTTCTTTCGTTCTAACGTTACGTTGCTCTCCGGACTTCCATCTCCCGTGACCAATAAAGCTTTCCTCGGACGATGCGACTACAGCAAAGTTTATTCGTTAACGGAAACTGAACACAGAAAGAAAACGAGGCGACATCAATGCGGAACGGAAGCAACAGACGACTTGTCCTACAAGAAGGCAGAGAGGTGAGAGAGCACAACGGAAGGAGTACCGCCTGCTTCGCACTGGCGCCCGGCGCGTTCTGTCCGCCCTTGGCGCCGATGAGCGTGGACGAGCGGTTCTCCTCGAGCAGGTGGTTGGCGCCCGTCTGCTCGGCGGCCGACTCACCGCCTTTCACGACCACCGACACGCGACTCTTCGCCTGGAATGCGGGAGATGGGCGGTGGAAGAGAACGCACTCACGGCAGCCATCTTGCCCTCCGCCTTGCGCGTCGTCTTGCTCGCCTGGACGTCCTCCTTGGTGGCCTCGGTGCGCGGCTTCGGCGTCTCCTGGTCGCCGGCCGGGGCGGGCGTTTGGGGCAGCGCCTCCGCCCGGCGGCTCTTCGCCTTGCGGCGGCGGAAGACGACCGCTCCCGCGACGCCCACGACCGCAACGATCAGGATCACGAGAGCGCTGGAACGAGCGAGAATGAGTGGGATGCAGCGAAAACGAACCCGGCGGCAAGCGCGATGCTCGCCCACAGCGGAAAGCCGCCCGTTTTCGCGTCGTTACCGCCTTTGTATTCGCCCGCTTCCTGCAACAGAGGTGGAAAGTGGATAGAGAGGACTCACGAATTTGATGGTCAGGCCGCCGAGTTTGTAGGAGAAGTCCGTCGAGTACGCCACTTGGACGGTGTAGTTCTTCTTCCCGCCCTTGACCTCCTCGAAGGTGACGACCGGACACAAAGAGGCGGACTGTACTTCCTTCGCGCTCGTAGCCACGAGAGAGCCCTCGTCGGCGCGCAGATCGACCGCCAGATCCAGCGAAGAAGAACCCTTTTCTTAAATATGCCATTAGGTTGCGGAAGAGATTGGGTACTTGCCATTCACGCGGAGTACTTTCGTCCCCAGTGTGCACGTAAAAACGAACTCCTTCTTGCACTCGCCGATCGTGAGCGTGAAACTGGAAAGCACTCAAGTTGAAAAAAGGTATCGCAACGAACGTGATGTCCACAATGTCGCCGGGCGTGCACTCGATGGTGGCCTTGAGCTTCTTCTCGGTGACCACGAGCGTCGTGTTGCTCGCCTTGCAGTTGCCGTTGAACGTCCTGTAAGCGAAGAACAGCCGCCCTCCTCATCGCCCGCCGCCCACTCACGTCTTCCCGTCGCTCGTCGTGACGCACTCGTCCGCGCGCGCCGCCGCCACGAGGAGGACCACGAGCACGAGCGCCGGCTTCATCACAAGCGAGAGAGCGGACTGATCGGCAAGACGACGGAAACTCCAAATGACGGCCAGCAAGCTCTTCGTTCTGTTCGAGCAGTCGGCTTTCATGCAAATCTGCGTTGCGTGAATGGTCGATGAAGGCTCGTGAACATTCGTTTGCAAATGTGTTTCCTGCAGCCAATTGCTCGATCGCTTCTGACAGCTGATTTCTAATGTTATTCCTCGTTTATTCGATTCCCAGTTTAAAACTGGGCAAAGTAGACGTCGTGAACCAGCCGGCTGCCGAGTTCCTTCTTTGCGACGATGGTGCGCGCCATGAAGTTGTGTTGCATGACGGCCGCTTGCTGCAAGAGGATAGAAATCAACAGAGGGAGTGATCGGCGGGAGTACCTCAACGAGCGGCAGGACGCACAGCAGGGCGGACATTCGCGGAATGGCCGCCGCCCGACCGAGTCGTGCGGTTAGGAAGTGGACGAGGTGCGACTCGTAGGTGGCGCGCGCCTTTCGAACGACCTCCCGTCCCTTTTCACTTAGTTTGGGCACTGAGCGGGAGTGAGTGAATGGATGGAAGAAAAGCGACTTGCCGGCAGTGAAGAGAGCGAGCTGTCGGAGCAGCAGGAATTCCTCGTCGCTCAGGTCCAGCGCCCGCACGGGAGCGACGAGCGTGCCTTCGATCAGGCGGAGCATTTCGATGAACGAGGCGAGTGTGCTGAAGGCTTGGGATTGCTCCCGGCTTCTCTCGTGGTGGCACTCACGGATCGCACTCGAAACGGGCCAGCTCCTCGTCCTCCAGCGGCAGAAAGCGGCCGCCGGTCATCAGCGCGCACTTGCGCGTCGTGTTCCGCAGAGTCCGCTGCAAGACGACGACCCCCGCGAACCGCAGCCCCCGCCCGACGAGGAGCTTCAGCCGGTCGCTCGCCTCGAGCAGCCGCAGCTCGGGCACGTGCGACACGAGATCGACGTAGTGGAGGACGGAGCGGGCCCAAGATTGCGGCATGCCGTCGTCGGTCATCCAGCTCTCGGGCCGCAGCAGGATCTGCAGAAACGAGTGGAAAGAAGAGCATGGAGTGCACTCACCTTCGTCCGCCGGGACAGCCGCAGCGGCGCGTACAAGAAGGCCTCTTCAAGACTGAGGTCGAGGTTGGGCGGCGGGCCGTCCGGCGAAAAGTGTGAGGCGTTCGTGTCGCTGAAGTCGTCCACGAAGCGGTCGGCCGCCTGCAGAAAGCGGAGGACCGCCGCCCAGTCGTCCCGCGGCGGCAGGCGCACGTCCGAGCGGAAGCCGAGCGGCCCCTCGAAACTCGTGATCTGAACGGAAGTCAACGAAAGAAAATGAAAGAAAACATACGATCTCGAAGCAGGCGGGCGACGAGGTCGACTGGAGACTCGCTTCTTCGGACCCAAAAGAGGAGCACGAGAAGGCGGCCGGCGACCTCCGCTTCTTCCTCAACACGAGCGGCGCGTCGCCGTCCAGCCCGCGATCCGAGTGCACGACTGAAAGCAGCGGGAAGTGGGCAATCAAACAGCAAAGAAGACGAACGGCGGGGATCCATGCCCGCCGCAAGGGCCCGCGAAAAGCGGCAACTGCGGCAGTCCTTCCGCCCGTTCGTCGTCACGCGGCAGACGCCCCCGAGCGCGCAGGCCGGCCAGAAGCCCTGCCGGACCGCTCGCCGAAACGCCGCCTTGCATCGCCTGCTCATGAGTGGATAGTTAAGGAAAGAAGAAGGAAGGGAGAACTTACAAACAGACGATCGCCCCGTAGTGCCATCCGGCGCCCGTCTGCAGCGGGCACACCGAGCAGGGCAACGAGGAGGCCATTCGGGACGGAAACGAGTGAAAAGTCGTGAATCACGCGAAAATCAAGAGAGAAGACTGCCGCTCGTGTTTGCTCAAAGCGGCCGCCCGCTTTGTTTGCTCGCCCGACCGCCGCCGCCGACTACGTGGAATTATTCGCCCGCTTCCAGCCAGCGGCGAACGTTCTGTTTTCGCCCCGAGTGCGCAACGAACACAAACTTTGCCCTCCGCTTTGCGGCGGCCTGCCAGCGTGGGTGACGTGATCGACGGTGCTTGTTTCAGTAATGAGCAGTCAGAAATACACCCAACATCAATAAATAGGCGATCGGCAGGGCACATGATCGAGAGCAGACAGCAACGTTTCCTTGTTGAATTCCGCCCGTTGAAAAGATTGCTCGACGACTCGTAGGCTGGCCTATCAGCAGCCGACAGCACGAGACAGACGGCAGTCATCGAAAACTCCCTTTTTAATCGCTGTGAACCAAAGAAAGTCACCCCGCAAAAGAATATACTCTTTACTGTTCATTTTTCTCTACTGTTTTCCGCTTGTCATCGCCGACCGGATCGATTGGTCGTTCTACACGGACAACGAGGAGAACCTCTCGGTGAACGCGGCGGTCGGGACTCCCGGTAGCTTTCTTTAAGCGAGCAGAAGAAAAAGAACGGTTGGTTGCAGCCCAGTTCGTCGCGTTGGACATCACGAACAACGTGGACTACTCGCAGCTCCGCGTGGTCGACCGGCTTTCGTTCAACGCAAAGTGATTTCTTTCTTCCGCATCCTTACTCCCCTTTCTTTCCGCGTGTCGAGCACGTTCGCGGCGACGGGCGTCGTCTTCGACTATTTCCGCGAAAGGATTGGAATCAGCGGGACGGACGTCTTTCAGGCGAGTGGGCGCTCTTTCTCCGTTCACTATTTTTTGTCGAGCAGATCGGGGACGAGCAAACGGCGGTGGGCGTGCAGGCGTTCGAGATGATCGACTTCTCGTGGTGGCTGTTCGACGTGAACGGGACCATCGGCCTCACGCGGCCGGCCGACGGCTCGCCCTCGTTCCTCCAGTCGGTGTTGGAGGGGCTGGAAGAGCGGGTGGCGGTCTTCTCGTTCGACCGGTGAGTGGAAGACGAGCGGGCACGTGACGAGTGGCCGTTCAGAGTCTCCCAATCGTCGCCCATCGACAACGCGGGCCTCCTGACGCTCGGCGGGCGGCCGGCCGACCGCTGCGGCTCCGATTGGCGCGAAGTGGCCGAGGCGAACGTGACGGCGGCCGGCGCCCAGTGGCTGCTCGAAATCGACGAGTGAGCGGCCGACCGACCGCCCGCTGACCCGCCTGTTTGCAGCCTCTCCTTCGGCGCGTTCTCGTTCGACGCTCCCGGCCGGGCGGCCGTCTCGCTGACCGCCGGCGTCCTCGCGCTCCCCGCCGCCTTCCAGCCGGCCGTCTTCGCGGCTCTGAAGGCGAACGAGGACTTCGAGGCGCCCTGCGAGCAGTCCGTCGAGTTCGTCTTTTCGTTCGGCGCCCTCAACATCTCGGTTGGCCCCGACGAGTACCTGCTGCTCGCGGAAGACGAAGGAGGAATGTGCCCGCTGTTCATCGAGTTCGTCGACTACGAGGAGGGGGGTTTCGGCCTCCCGTCCACCCTCTTCGACCGGCTGTGTCTCCTCTTCAACTACAAAACGTTCAGCCTCGGCTTCGCCACTCGCTTGCCGCATTAGCTAGAATGTTTGTAGAGATCAAAGTGTCCGGGAATAAACGTTCACACGAACAAGACGACAAAAAGGAACAAACACCAACACCACTCGTCCTTCGGGTTAAGAGCCGCTCTAATCCCCGACGAACGAGTGTTCTCCACCTTCTCGCCGCTAATCACTCGGAAGGGGAGTGTTCTGCCGGGCGGCGTGACGTGCGACGGCCGCTCTGCATTCCCGATGTGGCTGCTCGTCCTCCTGCCGGCGGTGTGGGGCCAAGAGGTCTTCCAGCTCTACTTCAATTACGGCTGTTCGTTCCCCCAACCGCCCACTCATTCCTCGATTGCTTGCAGGCTTCGAGCTGGAGGTGGGGACGCCCGGGCAGCCGCTGGTCGGCCTCGCGGTGAGCACGACGGACGCCCTTGTGGTGGTGGACGCGGAGTGCGGTCAGGTGCGGGACGCCGAGTGCCCCGCTTTCTGTCGGGACGGTGCTCTCGCCGACTTGTTCTGCGGCCCCAAATGCGAAGCGGACGGCCGGTTCGCGTTCGCCTGCGCCCACTCCCACTCGTACTACGGCGATCGACGCTTCTCGGTCGCCAACTCGACGAGCTTCGAGCGGACGGGCGGCGAGTGGGCGGAACATTTGGGGCTGGAGAGCGCGCAGTTCGGCTGGTGGGCGCGCGACGTGGTCGCCTTCCGGCCGGCCTTCTGGACGACCGGCGGCGGGCTGCGGATGGACAGCGCGCGTTTGGTGGACGGGCTCCTCTTCGACATCAAGTAAGTTTTCTTCCTCGCACTCACGAGTTCGCTGCAGTCTGCTGCGGACGGCGAACGCGTTCGTCGGGCTGGCGGACGGGGACGCGAACTTCGTGCGGCGTCTGCACGCGGCCGGGCGGATCCCCGCGCCCGTCCTCACGCTCGTCGCGCCCGACGCCGTCGCGCTGGTCGGCGGCGCCGCGTGGGCCGACTGCGCGAACTGGACCGCCGCCCCGTCGCTCGCCGCCAACTGGGCGCTCGCGTTCGAAGCGGCCGAGTTCGTGGGCAGCCGCTGGACGCGCGCTGTCGTGAGTCCCGCCCTCCCCGCCGCTCACTTGCTTTTAGGCCTCTTTCGACCTGACGAGCGGCTTCGTGTACATCCCGAACGAGAAGTACGACGAGCTGCTGGCCGAGGGCGTCCTCCTGCCCTACGACCACTACTACAAGGTCTTGTGCAATGTGAGTGGCCCGTCGGTTAGTCGAATGCTCGCTCCTTCCTTTCAGGTTTCTTTTGAGCTCCGTTTTGAGCTGAACGGCCGCCCGTTCGTGATCCCCTCGAGCGACATGATCGACGCGAACCCCAACGGCTGCTTTCCGCGCTTCCTACCCGTCCGGGAGTCCTTCGCCGTGGCGCTCTACGCGGACGAGCCGCAGTGGATCCTCGGCAGCCCCGCCCTTTCGACCTTCTGCCTCTCGTTCGACTACGCGGCCGGCGAGCTCTCCATCGGCGACTACGAGCTGCGGGGGACTGCGGGATAAAAAGAAAGATCTTTCGTTCCGTCTGCCCGTTTATTCAGTCGATTCTTCTTGAGAAAGCGACCGCGTCCTCGACGTGCTCCGGCCGCTCGCCGCCCACCTGCGGGAAGCGGCCGAACTGCAAGTGGACGCAGTTCTCGGCGAGGATCCCGCCCGTCACGCGGAGGAGCGACCGTTGTGCTTTGCACTCGCCGCCCTGAACGAAAGAGATGAGAAGAAGATAGGGGAAAGAAGCGAACAGTTGCCGCCTGTCGAAAATAGAAGAACGGGCTCGTGTTCGCTTCATCCTTCTCCTCGAAGTAAATCGGTTGGATGCCGACCGAACAGCCGGCCGATCCGTCCGCATCGTGTCGATTCAAATCCAACTCGGCCTCCACGATCCCGCCATCCGTTCTTGTTCCGTTGATTATTGGGCTGCAAGCGATGGAGGCGGCTAATCATTGAGCGTTCCCCAACTGACCTCCGCGAGTAGAACCACCAGGAGCTGGAGATCAGCCGCTTGAAGGCAGCCGTCTTTCCGCACCGCTCCTCGTCCAGCCCGCCGAAAAACAGGCGGCCCGTTTGGAGGGCGGAGGGAGTGGCGGGCGACCTCAAACCCACGGATCGAATGGAGAGAAGCGGGCGGACTTACCGGTCGGCGGAGAGCGTGACGATCGGTGCGGCGAGCGGCCGGAGGAGCGGCGTCCAGTGGACGGCCTTCGCGTAGACGTCCAGCGGCCAGAAGCCGCCCACCTCCGCCGCGCAGCCGAACGGCGCCGCCACGAAGTCGGCGAGGACCACCGGCGAGCGGCGCCACTCGTTCGGGAAAATCGAGAGCGTTTCGGCGAACAGGCGGCCGGAGAACACGCCCGGCAATTCCACCCGCCCTCCCGCCTCGACGAGCGAACGGGACGCGCTGCAACAAACAAAAGAATGCTCGAAAGTGGGGGCGGACACCCGTGGGATCAAAGTGGCCGTTCGTCCGCCCGCACAGCCGCCCATCGCCATCCGCCCGCTTCGTCCGCCAATCGAAGAGGAGCAGGCGGTCGAAGACTGCGGATTCGGACAGCCGGAAGATGAGCGCGACGTTCACTCGTTGCGCTAAACAGTTGGAGGTGGCAACCGATAGAATGAATGACCTACGCGGACTGCCGATCCAAATCTCGATCACTAGCGGACTCCCTGCAAACTGGTTGTAGCGAGAACGCACGTTTCAGTTCGTACCGTTGTCTTTGCGCACGAAAGGAATGCTGCGAGTAGCCGGTGAAGCGGCTGTTGGAGTAAAGAACGAAAGGACGATCAGCAAAAGAACCCGCATTTCGAACAGATAACGGTCGAGCCGAACGCTTTCGACTGCCGTTCGACTTTATTGCGCGCTGTTTGAAAAGCTGCAAGAAGTTGGAGGGCGATTGAACCTGAAACGGAGGCGCATCGAGTGATCTTCCAAATGTTTTTGAGCGGTGCTGTGAACACTGCGGCGAGCTTGCTGTGTTATTTTTGGTCGATCCATTAAAAAAGTGACGCAAAACGAACGAGTGTTTGTTCAGATTGCAGAGCAGACTCTTTTCCGGGCAATGAAGAGAACACGGCGGGGATCAAAAAGAAAAATTTCCGCTAAACGGTCACGCGGACATTCGAGCGGGTCACAAACAAGCGATAAGCGCAACGTCACACCGGGCGCAGTGAATTGCTCGTTCTTCTCATTCACTTTGCGCAAATCAACGTCCATCTTTCCGCTTTTCGTCGAGATTTCCAGCCAGAACGCCGTTGATCTTTAACCAGCCCGCTTCAAACCGGAACAACGGAAGGCGCGGTCAGCTCCGGCTTTTCGTTAATTAAACTCTTCGTAATGAGTGGTGAGGGAGTGCACGCGTTTGTTAGCCACGACACTTCCCGAGCAGTCTCGCGGCGGGGGCGGTCGAAGATAAGCGACGACGGATGGGAGCAGTTTGTTCGCTTCTGTCGAACAAGCAGAGTAGAACGGAAAAAGCGGCAAACGATGGAAGCTTCTTGATCAGCAGCATCGATCGAAGAGGGGAGTGGCTGACATTTCGCTGCCGCTCGCTCTCTGCTTATCGATCGCCGATTCGTCTCGATGACGCGTGAATTCGCCTTCGGAGGTTCCGTCTTCTTCGCGTATAAAAAGAGTGGGTGATCCGAGTGCACAACAAGCAAGAATGAAGTCGACCGTCTTCTCCAGCGTCCTCCTCGTCCTCTGCGCGGCGGCCGTCGCTCTCGGCGCCTCCGCGGCCACCAACCCGCCGACGACCACCGTCTCGCGCGCTTGCCAGGGCTCCACGGCCAACTTCACCGTCGACTAGTGAGTGCTCTATAGCAGCAGCCAAGGGGATCTTCTTGTTGCAGCTTCGAGATCGACAGCTACGCCACGCAGGACTACACGAGCGGCCTCGTGCAGGACGCCGACCACCAGTTGGATCCCTACATTTACGTGAGTGTGGAGAGGACATGCAGGAACGATCCGAAACTTCTTGCAGGTGCCCGCCACCGTCTACGCGAACATCATGTACGACCTCGGCGCCCAGCAGAAGGGATTCGTCTACGGCGTGCCCTGCGACGACGAGTCCCTCAGCTACTTCCCGCCGCTCGTCTTCGGTTTGAACAGAGTGTGGATGAAATGAATGCCCCTCGATTGCAGGGATCTACGGCCAGCAACTGGCCATCGACCCCGACTACTACGTCGACACGTCGAACCCCATCCAGGGCCTGTGCGAAGTCTTCATCGGTGGGCACTTCCCTCCTTCCTGGTCTGACTGCCGCTTTCAGACGACTCGAACAAGAGCGCCGATTACGTGCTTCCGAATGTGTTCCAGGACTTGATCTGTCACTACGAGAAGTTCAACACGAAGAGCTCCCGCCTGCAGGGCACTCCGCCGACGGCCCCCAACGAGCGCGAGGCCGTCCGCCGCCGCCAACACGCGCGCCACCTGGCGGAGTTCCGCGCGCGCGGCGTCCCTCGACCGCTCACCGGCAACAAGAAGCATTGAGACCGACCATGCGAATAAATTCATGAGTTCAATGTCGTCTAACTGTGAAGAGATGAAGAGGGAGTGGGGCCCACACTCCCTATCCGCAAGACGTTCAGCCCCCTCCGGAGCCCGTTGAGCAGCGACCGCCGGAAGCAGGCGATCAGTAGGAGGATGGCGGCGGAGTTCAGCAACGGCGCGTACGTGATCAGAATGACGACCAGTTGGGAGAAGAGCGGGTGTTGCACGTTCCAGTACGTGAGCGCCGTCATGCCCAGCACCGGGAGCACGTTGGCGACTAGCGGAACGGCCGCCTGCAGAACTGGAATGGGCGGCGGGCCGACGGACTCACCTTTGCGACCAGGCAGCGCGTGAATTGCGCAAGCAGCCGCCTCGATTTCTCGCTCAACACCGCCGGCTCCCGCCGCATCTGCCGAACGGAGGCCACCGCGAGCACGACGGCAAGCAAGAAGCTCCCGAAGGTCAACGTTCGGCGGAAGAGAGCGTTGACCATAGAGAAGGAGTGTCGCTGCAAACGAAAACAAGCAGGTAAAGCCCTTTCTGTTCTTTCCCACCTGCAGGTCGATGACCATGAGGTAGACGGATCGCTCTTCTACGTACCACTTCAACGCGTAATCCTGCTCGTTCTGCAAGGACAGCACGTACTCGGGGTACAGGCCGGCGGCGACGAGCAGGTCGAGCAGGAGGGCGACGAGGAAGAGGCGGAGGAGGCGGCCGGTCGAAGGCGCCGCCCGTCTGAAAGCCCAGCGATCATTCCGCACGACTCACCGGCTCACTCCCGCACGATCACCAGCCGGAACCAGCACTCCAACGGCACGACGAGCATCTCCAGCACCACGGCCGCAATGTAGGCAGCCAGCACGGCCCACTGGCCCTCGTGCGGCAGCAGACGAGCAGGGGAATCCAGCGCGTACAGATACACGCTGTCGATCATGCGAGTTCTCTGAACGGACCAGTCACCCCCATCCTCTCCTTTCGACCACTCACACACTGCGAGAGCAGACATGCGACCAAGTGGAAGACGTCCACAAAAGCGGCGATCAGCAGCATTTTTCGGTAGGCTTGCAAGGCGGGCGGGCATCGTCGGACGATCAAGAAAAGCAGCAGGAAGGTCGTAGCATAACCGAGCGAAAGGGCCACTGCCACGTTGATCTCGTGGAAGCGGCGGAAGACCTCCGATTCAACTGTTTGGCCCATTGGACGAGCGCGAGAGCAGACGTTCGACGGAAAGCTTGAACGAAGAGAAGGAACGAGACGTGTGGGAATTGTGTACGTGCATCACAGCCGTTGTATTTCTTCCTTTCCCGTGAGTGTCGGATGTTTTCGTGCGAAACTACAAATCAGTCACCGCGTTCTGTCGAAGAGGAAGTTCGCAGCTCCAAGCGGCGGGCAAATTGTCGATTTCCTTGCTAGGATCTTTGAACAAGTGATGAGCGCTCCTCATTTTGTTTTGATTCGTATTATTTGTCGCTAAACGAGGACATGTCAAGAAGCGCCGTCCACCTTTCAACCAGAATAAGCTGCATTCACCATTCAATTAGCCCCTTCTGACGTTCTTGGTTGACTTGTTTGTGGACCCGGCTCTCCAGATGGAAACAAAGCGGATTAACAGCGAGAGGCGACGGCGACGTGCGTCCCGAGTGAGCGGCCGGATCGCGCGTTGAGCGGATTGGCGGGCGGCGTTTCGATCGCTCGTCCGCGCCTCTAATCGGCGTGTTGATGACGCCAATCGCGCAATTGGGCGCGATAAGAGCGACCGCACATGCCCGCGTTAAGCCGCCGGTTGGACGTCAAGCGGAACGAAGAGAGAGAATTGGAATTCTTAACGAAAGGCCTTCATTTCGGGCATGAAGACGACATTTTCGTTCGGATTTTGTTGATTTCACTCCAGCTTCTCCAACACTCGCGCCATAATGAGCTCTTTCTGTACAAACTCTTCTACTCGCATCATTCTCTGTTTGTTGGCTCTTGTTTTTATTTACTCACCCGCGGTTGAAAGCGGCTGCTCGCCCACGACGCACATCCTCCCGCTCTACTCGGAGATGACCGTCCACTCGGAATTCGACCTCGTTTGGAAGTTCTTTGAGCAGTGCCACTTGAAATCCGAAAAGAAGCAGAACGGGTGACTCCTCGCTTCAACTAGTGTTTCTTACTCCTTGCTGTAGAGATCAGATGGCACTCTTGTCGCTGCACAACAATGAAGAGTGGCTGCGCTGCCAGGCGGGAGACGACTGCACGCAGAAGCTGGCCGCAGCGAACAGTTCTCTCGCGGATGAGCACACGTTCATCGTCGCCCCGTTCGTTTCTTCTTTCTCTTGCTTTGATTGTGGCTGTTTGAAGGGGGAACGACACCTACGACTTGAACGGCTTCTTCCACGACCGCCTGAACGGAAAGTGCCTCAAACAATCCATCCTCCTGATCCCGACAAACATCCGCTGCTCTGAAGTCAAAAAGTACACCTTCTTCTGGAAGTTCATCTCCACACTCGACAACGACGCGCTGGGATTCCTGAACAAGAACGAGCTGGACACGTTCATCATTTGGGTGAACGTAAGTGATCAATCCTCCACTCGACGTTCATCTCCGTTGTTTGCAGTACGGCCACCTCTCTCCGACCGACACGAAGGGCTGCGATCTCGGCTACCTCCTGAAGAAGCCGGGCTCTCGAATGTCGACTCTGCCGAGCGAAAAGAACTCTGCTTTCCTCACCGAAAACGCCCCACTAGCCTACTGCTCCCGCCCACCTCGTGCGCGCCCCGTGAGCAAGGGCCTGCTGATCGCCGTGGTTGCAATCAGCGCGGCCGTCGTTCTCCTGCTGCTCATCATCGCGGTCCTCGTCTTCCGCCGCTACAACCACAAAAAGCAGCAGACGCCGCGCAACATCAACGAGTGGGTCCAACAGCAGCAGGGATGTTCGAGCGACACCCAATAATCTCTTTGGTTGCGCCTATTCTCCTTACATATCGAATAAATGCGATACACTTGTGCTGCGAGAAAGTTTATTGATTGCAAGGGGATTCAAATGGCATGCGAATGAGTACAGGAGGGTTGGCACACGATGCGAGGTGTCGGGTCCAGAGAGCAGGGCATTCAGCGACCGTAGTAGCCTGAAATGGGCCATTGAATAGAGAAATAAAGCAGGTAACGAACCGTAGCCGCCTGCAATGAATCTCATTAAGAGTACATCGTAAAGGAAGAATTAACACACCCCACGGACGACCGAATCCCCAAGGCCTCCAAGGACGATAACCGTAGCCGTCTTAAAAATGATCCGTTGCTCGTTCTTGTGCACGATCAGACTTACATCCACCCCATCCTCCATAGCCGCCACCTATAAAATCAAGCATTAATCTATTGATTTACTCTTCTATTAACGTACCGTAGCCATCTAGAAAGGGGCGCAAGGACAAAGCGTCAGTTCTGTCTAGGTTTAGTCAAAACTTACATCCACCGCCGTAGCCCCTGAAAAAAAAAGAAATAGAGTGGCTTAAAGCAACCTTACAGCACCCCAATCATCCCCAGAAAACAATTGAAATGCATAACGAACCCGTAGTAACCGTACGCGTTACTCGTCGAAACGAGGAAGGCAGCAGCGATGAGGAAGAGAGCGAGCAGGACGGTAGGTCGCACGATCGACATCCCGGCTTCGATTGGTTGCAGGAGAAGAAGAAAGAAGTAGAGAGGAAAGCTGAGTAGTGGAAGGGAAAAGTGGATTGGGTTGTGATCAGCAGCCGTCCACTCGTCCTTTAAATACCCCCGTCCTCGGTTCAAATCCGCAACACGATCGGCAAACTCGGTGCGTTCGGCGTGGTTTGCGGTCGCAATTTTCCGAATTGCAGCCGCCCGAATGGTCGGGAAGGCGGCGGTTTGGCGAACTCGAGCTTTCGGTTTTCAGAGGTCGTTAGGCGACGGGCGGCCATCCGCCGTTCACCGAACGCCCGTCTCGATTGAGAGTGCGGAGGCGTTCGCTGGAGTTTCGTCTCTACTTTCTTGTCTGCCGCCCGTCAATTAGTCAGGTACACGCGTTTACGAGTAGCGCGAAAAGAAGCCGAATGACCGCGGCGTCTATTTTTACCGCGAGCAGAAACTCGCGGACGCCGAGCGCGAGTTCGGTGAACAGGCGGGCGGGCGGGCGGGAGTGACTGGCGGTCTTTTTGTGACCTTGCCGCCGGCCGCTCGTTTGCTGAACACGCGCTTGTCATCATTCAATGCAAATCGGGCGGCGGTCTTCGAGCACGCGCGGGTGATCTTCGAATCGAACGAGAGCGAGCAAATTCCTTTGTTCTTTGAAAGTGGCAAGATATTTGCTACAGTCGCAAGCATCAATCAACACTAATGCAACAAGATTACACGTCGTTTGCGTTACGAGGCCGTCGAAAGGTCGTTTTGAACTTTGGACCAAACTCTTACTCGCATCAGCCGTGGATCGTTCTCTGGAGTAGAAGGACTTGTTTTCATCGTACTAATTCGATCAATTTTTATGCAATAAACACTGTGCATTCCTGATCGAATTCTGCCACAAACCAAAACAAACCATTCGAACCGAGCAATAACACCCGGGTAAACGAATGCGTGAACACAACCAATATCAACAAATCGCTTCGAACGTCAATTCTCACCGAATTATGTCGGTTTGGGTCGAACATCACAGTCGTCTGTTTTCCACAAAGGCCGTTTGTATTTTGGTGCATCGGACATTCGAGAAACTTGGAGTTGACCGTCCTTCTCTGACCTTAGTTTGACGTAAAAGAATGAAAAAAGCCACGTGTGCGAGCAATGCTTAAAAGTGTGAGTCACCGACCGAACCAGAGAAGGATTCCAGCGCATTGGTTTGTAGCGACGGTCAAGCCCACCACTTTGCGGGCGATCAAACTGTAAAGGTTCGAACAATTCGTCTTCTTTTTTCCTTTGGACTCCATTTTGTATCTCCCGCTGCCGGCTTCCGCCTTCGTTCGTATTCCGACCCGCGGTCGACGCAGGCAGCAGACATCGCATTGCGGCCACTTCCATTCGACATTCTCCGTTTTCCAGTCGAAAGAGATGGCTTCCGCGTTCAACGATACGGACGAGATCTGCCGGCTGGCCTACCGGCTGAACCACTCACCGAAGGTCGTGGCCATTAATGCCGCCCATTCTTTTGTTTGTCTGCTCACGTTTGCATCGATCTTCGTTTACCTGCGCACTCCGTCCATCCGCCGGGTGTTCGCCGTGGTTGGCCTCGACCTAAAGGTGCGTGAAGGGAAGAAGAAAAGACTAAGTAAAAATGTTTGTTTCCAGATCATCTTTCGACTTGGTTTGTGTTTCTATGCGTCTGCCTTTCTCGGGCCGATCATTGTGTACACATACCGCTTTGTAAGCACTACTCGCATTGCATTTTATTCAAAATCGTTTAGCTGCTGCTCGCTCTGGATGTCGCTCCGTGCGGCTACCTGTGGACTGCAAATCAATGCTTTTTTATGAACGCGCAGCACGTGCTTGTCAACCCAATGGCCTTCTCGGTCATCCACGGCGCTCTGTTGGTCGAGCGGATGATTGCCGTTTGCTCACGATGCAAGAATCAGTCAAGTTGGGCGGTCGGGACGATTCTCGCTTGTTTGATGGCAAGTCCTACATTTACTTGTTCTGTTGACTTCTTTTTAGCTCGTCGTCTCTTACACATATTTCTGGGCCATTTGGAGGACGCCGCAGCATACATCTTTCACAGCGTACTGCGGGGGCATCAGAGCGGACCCCACGGTCGCGTACAAGCAGTCGACGAGCAACGGGATCGTCATCGTTTCCTCTGACTTTTTGATTTCGGTCCTCGATTTCGGCCTGATGCTCTACAACAAAAAACAGATTGCTCGTTACTACCAGTGAGTGGATGGATGAGAAGCGATCAGTGTAATTTCGTGGACGTTCAGGAGTGTCTCCGACTACTACTCGCTGAACCACTCGTTCTCGCTCTTTCAATCGAAAATCTCGATCAAGCTCGTTTTTCCGTTCTCTCTTGCACACTCGTTCTGCTTCACGCTCCAATTCCTGTGGTATTTCTACTTCTCCGCCGTTGCCCCGCAACTGGACGTCGAGAGCGAGGCGGCGATGAAAGAGAGCACAAATCTCGTAATTTCACTTCCCTTCCGTCTGCTTCCTGACTCCTTCTTTTAGGTCCGCACAGCGAGCGTGTTGCTGCAGTTCAGCCTCCTGTCCCTCTACCACCGCACTCGAAAAGCGGAAGAACCGGCCGAGTGGACGCGGCAGGAAAATCAAACCGACGAGTACTTCCGCCAGTTCCAAACGATGATTGCGTAGCCGTGTGTGAAGGAGTAAATAAAAGCGCAATAAAGTCATTTTGCTTGTTTTCGGCCTGCTATTCGTTTGTGATCCAAATGTTCACCCGGCTGTCGAATGTTCTGGCCCACACTTTTTGAAGAAGCGGGGTTGTAGCCGGCCGGCCGACATTTGAGTTTGCCGAACAGAAGCACCTTCCACTTGCCGCTACCTTCAGCTACAAACGAAAAGAAAGCGAAGAAAGAAGGTCACGTGTCGCCACATCACCTTCATTACGCCGCGTTTGAAAGACCACCTCCACGTAACGAGAACACTCTTGCGCATTTGTTATGCACAACTCGAAAGTACACTTGGGCTAGCGAGAAAAAAGCACCAAAACTGCTTCTGACTTCCGTTCCATCTGCCCGCGTGATTCATTTGCACCGGCGATCTCCGCCTACAATCTTCACTCGTCAAAGCGGACGGGCATTGTATGCGCTCTGCTTACGTTCTCCGTTTGAAAGAAAGACCTCGAAGAATGGTCGCTTAGCTCTCTTTTCTTCATTCTTTTCGTTTTTGAACGGCTATGTCCATCTCCCAGTTCGCGCTGAACAAGAGCGACCTGTGCGCGATGGCGTACGAAACGAACCGCTCGACTCGCATTCTGTTGCTCAATTGCGCCCACTTGCTCGTCTGTCTGCTCACCTTCTCCTCGATCTACCGCTACCTGCAAACCCCGTTTGTGCGGCGAGTGCTGAAGTTCGTGAGCATCGATTTGAAGGTGGGAGATGGCAGTCGATTGATTAACGGAGAAGGTTGAAGGTCGTTTGGGTGACAGGCTTCGGCTATTACCTCGTTGGGTGCACATCTCAGATGCTGATCAATTGTTATCGAATCGTAGGTTGCCGTCTTTGAACTGCCGGTCCGCAGCTGCTTTCAGCTCGTTTACTTTTTCAACCTTACGCCTTGCTCGTACGTGTGGACGCCAAGGACGTGCTTCTTCGTTAACGTCCACTCTGCCGCTTTGCTGAACGCAAGTCTCTCATCAACAGGTCCTCGAACCCCCGATTGCAGTTCGTGTTTCCGTTCTACCACTTCTCCTTGCTGCTCGAGCGTGTGGTGGCCGCATTTCCTCACCGCTTGATCCCAAAGCGAGTGTTGGGCGTCGCTTTGGTCGGCTGTCTGGTTCGTTCGTTGCGAAGCGCTAAAATTAGCTTGGGCTTGCAGGTCGGCTTTCCGTACGCGTACGTGATCGATTTGTTCGTCTCGGTGGCCGGTGGAAATCCCCCGGACTCCGTATTGCTCGGGAATCTTGAGCGATCGGTCGGTCGCCCGGCAGATTTCCTTCCGCCACACGCTCGTCTTCCTGCTTGTCGATGTGATGACCAGCTGTTGCGACTTTTTGCTGCTGCTCTGCAATCGACGGCAGATTGCCCGCTACTACCGGTCGGTCAGCGACTCCTCCAGCTACAACCTAGACCGTTCCTTTCTGCTGCGAGAAGTCAAGATCTCGTGCAATCTGATTCTTCCGTTCTCCGTGGCCCATTCTGTCTGCTACGCAGTTCAAGCTGTCTACTATTTCTACTACGTGCAGGCGACGACGAATGCGGGCACCGTGGAGGAAGAGGCGTTTTTAAAGGATAGTACCAACTTGGTCGGCACGCTTGCCATTCTTTCCTCATCCATCGCTTGATTGCTTCAGGCCCGCACCACGGCGATCATGACGCACTTTGCCCTCCTTTGCCTGTACCACCGGCTGCGACGAGAAGACGAGACGGAGGAGTGGACGAAGTCGGAGGACCCGACGGACGTATATTTTCGAGAGTTCCAAAGGATGATTGCGTGAGATCGATAGAAAGCTCAACCAAACAAAAAATAAACAGCTTTATTCCGCCCGCCGACTATGAAGTTAAGCAACCGTGACAACAGTCGGGTGGACGACGGAATTGCCTGGCGTCCAAACGAAGAGGGTGGCCCGATCCAAGCGAAGCACACGGGCGAGGAACTCCCGGTAGGGCCGTATGAAGACGATGAGAAGGCAGAAGTCAGTAGAAGAATGCGAGGAGGCGACACACGAGACTCCAAACAAAAGGTAGTCCGAATTCGTGGTCGAATGCAGAAACATCAGCAGAGAGCAGAGGAGCGGAACGGCCATCGTGGCCAGGCCGTTGAACGCTTGAGAGGAGCAGGCGACGAAGAGCATCTGCTGCAGCCGGTACGTGTTCACGTGCAACACGTCCTTTTGTTTCTTCAGCTGGGCGGCCGTGTAGAAGACGACGAGGACAACTGCCGTCATTCCGACCAAACACAAGCCGGCGACCGCCAGAACGAGCGGCAGCAGGTGGTTCGAAGTCGCGACGCAAAGGAGCGAACTTTCGGCGGCGAACATCCGCCTCATTGCGGGGCTTGTGGCTTCGAATTGGCGGCGGATGTCCCAATAATCGTCTTCGCTGATGTGCACGATAAACTGAAACGGATCTTTAGTTCCTGCAACGCCACTCGTTTACTCATCAAAGAAACCCCCGCAACGGCAAGCAGCACGAGCAGCTGCAACCAAGGAGTGCAGAGAGCGTACATCCGCGCCATTCGAGTGCTTCCACCGGTCGCCTGGAACGCGCGCTGCCAGAGGGCCCAAATGAGGGCGCCCGTCTTCCCGACCACGCAGACGGCGAAGATCGAGAGCGTCCAGCGAGACCAGTCGGCCGACCGGTGCCGCAGCCAGCGGGACGACGAAAAGAAGCAGACGGTCGGGTAGAGGATGACGGGCTCGCGAACGGCCAGCAGGAGGTCGAAAGCGAAGTTCCAAAAGACTTGGTTCAAGAGAAGGCGCTTGTATGCTGTGTCCATTCCTTTTGGAGAGGCCTTCAGGATGACCACGGTCGAAAGAAGGGCACTCATCACGCTTGCAGCGAGGATCGCGTTCTGGGCAATAGAGTAGACGAAAAGCGCAGGTTCGGTCGGAAGGGCGGCAGCCAGAAGCCGCTCGCTCTCCTCGTCCATGCCGCCTGAAAGAAGTCGGTTCTCCGCACGAGCAATCCGATTTCTGCCTCCAACCACCCGGTTGGTCGGCCGCCGTTCCACCTGCCGTTCGTCATGGACGGTCTCGAGTTCACAGTTCCAAGAACCAGACAAAAGAGCGGACTGCGGGTCTTCTTTGCATAACAAGACGTTGTCTTGGGGCGAGCGGTCATGCAAACTCTCGTCTACGCGATCGTTCCTTTCTCTCCCCGCATTCCAATTCGAACGAGCGAACCGACTGGCGGCCCTTCAGCGGAGATCATGAGCGCGCTCCTCGTCCTCTTCCTGCAGCAACTCGGCGGCCTCTTTCTGCTGCTCGGAGTGGTGTGTGCCAAGAAGAAGAAGGTCGAGCCGAGGACGCGGACGGAAACCCCGCTGCGGAGGACGCTGCCGAACGCCGCCGACTCGCCCGCGGCCGGCACGCTGGAGCACCCGCCGGCCGCCCCGCCGCCCAACCCGCCGCCCGCCGAGGAGAAGAAGGACGAGACGACGAAGCGGAAGTCCGGGAAATCGGGCAAGGGCGTGGAGGTTCGTTCATTCCCTTTCTCTTCTTTCATCCTCCCCTTTCAGAGCACCGAGCAGAAGGCCGAGGGGAAGGCCGACGGAAAGGCGGGGACGCCGGACGAGAAGCGAGAGGCCGCGGGCCCGGACGCGCCCGAAGACCCCAAAGCGAAGACGAAGCACTCGAAGAAACAGACGGTCAGTCCGTTCCCTCGTTTCTCACCCCTTTTCTTCGTGTTCAGGAGGAGAACAAACTGCAACTCCTGACGGTCGAATCGCCGCTCGTCGTCGAAGCGAAAAACGTGCAGCAGATGGGCCAACTGGGCGGCATCAAGTGGGACGAAAAGGACCTCAAGGACCTCACCTCCGTCCACAACGTCGAAAAGAAGCCGCCGCCCGCGACATCGGCCGAGGCCCGCGTCGCCATTGCGGAGGCTCGCTGCAAGGTCTTCGAGACGCAACAGAAGGACACCGAAGACGAGCAGCTGGACAACGAGGGCGCCATTTGAGCAATAAACTCCCTTCTGTCCGACTGTTCTTTTTTGTTTTGAGCGAATCTGCATCGCTTAATCTTCTGCCATTCTGGCCGAACTGTAACCAAACAATCGATGTGCACAACTCGCACGAAATCAAATCCCAAAAGCGGAGGCTGCGGTATAGTAGGAATTTAGGAAAGTGCCTCCGTAGTTGGCCGAGTGGAAAAGGAGGGCGCGCAGAGTGGCGTTGATCTCGATCGAGGCCCCCATCTGCAAACGGGGAGCGAATAGTGGAACGAACAGGACGGACGTCTACCTCGAGCATCGGCAGGATGCTCATCACTTCGCCCATTCGCTCGATTGCCGCCTTGCGCTCTAATCGGGAGCAGAGGTGTTGGACGAAGAGCTGCTCGTAGTGAAGGCGGGCCTTCCGGACGACCTCCCGCCCCTCCTCGCTCATCTTCGGCACTGAACAAACATTGTGGGGGTGCACAAGCACGGAAAACTTGCCGGCCGTGAAGAAAGTGAGCAGTCGGAGGAAAACGAACTCCTCGTCGCTCAAATTCGCCTCCCGCAACGGCTCCAACACCACAGAGTTCCAGGCGTTGGTCACTTGGTGAGAGAAAAGGATGCTGAAAGAAACCAATGCCCCCACTCTTCTCTCTGCAGCGTACCCGTCGTCGTTCATTTGAGCCATCTCTGCCGGATCCAGCGGATGAAACGTTCCGCCTGTTGTGAGGATGCACTTCTTTTGCGTGTTCCTCAACGACCGCTCGGCGGTGATCAGGCCGCCGTACGTGCACACGTGGAAGGCGACCATCCTCCACTGGTCGTCGGCCGGCAGAAGGCGAAGTTCGGGAATGTGCGAAACGATGTCGACGTAGTGGAGAACGGCACGGTGGAAGATATTCGTTACGTACTGTTCGGAGACCCAGTGCAGTGGTTCCCAAAGGATCTAAAGATCAAGCAAATAATGAGATAGACAGCGAAATACTCACTTTCGTTCGCTTCGAAAGGCGCCGCGGGGCCGAAAGGAAGGCTTCTTGAAAGCTCAAGCGATTGTTCGAGCAATCGGCCAGGGAAACAGACGAAATGTGCGTGTAGCCGCTGTCAATAAACTCGTCAACAAATTTGTCCACCGTCGCGTAGTAACGGAGCAGCGAGGACAAGTCCCCATCGGTCGGCAGTTTGACGCCCGACCAGAAGCCCAGCGGTCCTTCGGAACTCGAGACCTAATCGATTGGTAGATGAGAAAAAAGACTTCCACTCAAGAACACTCACGATTTCCGTCCCGAGTGCGGGAATCAAAGTCAATTGACAGGAATCATCCTCTGTCGGCTTGTCTTCTTTTCGTTCCACTTCCACTGGAGAACAACCGTCCGGCTTCTGCTTCTCTCCATCCCGTTTGTGTTCTTTGCGATCACTTTGAATGACTAAAAAGTAAGAGTGAGACTTTTAAGACGAAGAGAACGAACGCTTCGGATCCAAGCCGGCCTCCAGACATCGGCGGTAGCGACAGGCGGGGCACGAACTCCGCGCGTTCGTGTTCACTTCGCAGCGGCCCGCTTTCTTGCATTCGAAAACGAGGTTGAAACGAACAGTTCGGCGGAAGTGAGCTCTACATCGACTGAAACAAAAGTAAAGAGAAATGAAATAAGCGAGAGATTTCACTCACCTACAGCAGAGCCCACCGAAATGCCGACCGAGGGCCTTCTTCGCCGAACAAATCGGGCAGACGGCCGTTGGCGTCATCGCAAGAAACTAAAGAAACTCGAGTGAACGGAAAAAAGACACGTTTCATTCAAACGCACATCGTCTTCCCAGCGATCGAACCAAAAGAAACCTTCGGGCGCGTTTGATAAGAACAGAACCCAAAAGACGGACGACCGCCGCCCGCTTCTCGCCCGTGGAGTGTGTGCTCGACGTGTGCTTCTCGAGTGTTTCCTTCTTTCACTTCGCCCTGCCGGCAGTCGAAATGCGAGGGTGCGCGTGGAGAGCTCGTCGGCTTGCCGCCCTCCGGTCGGTCGGTCGAGTCGTCTGTTCAAAGAATTCTTCGGGTCTGTTTGCTTGACTCTTGGCGCAAAAGAAGCAAATTTTATTCCGTTAATCGGGTCAGTCGCACGTTGCACAGTGAAGACTCAAGGTACACGAGAAACAGAAAACATTCGTGTTTTGCTTTCTTGCAACGCGGGTAACGATCCACGCGTTCCATCTGCACTTTCGTCCACGTATCGTTGGATTTTAGCCGCAATGACGACAGACTGTGCTTTCATCCCGTCTGTTCCCCGGCAGAATTATTGATACAAGCGGAAGACCATCGAGCGAAGCAATGAGGACGTGCGGAACACCTGCTCGAACAAGGAAGGGAAATTGGTCGATTGGCCGAGCAAAGCGAAAAGATCTTTTGCGCTTCATTCTTCGAAAAGGAGTGATGGTCGAAGAGACGTTGAGTGAGAAGCAATTGGACCACTTCGTTCGTCTCTCGTACGCCCTCGCAGTCCTGAGCGTGCTCTCCACTCTGCTCTCCGTTTTGATCGTCCTGCGATACACGAACAAGGGCACGATGGCCGACTACCGCATCCACTTGCTGAACATGAGCGGGATGATCGCGTTGAGCGACCTCTGCTTCACCACGTTCTGCCGCCACTTCGTCGTGTTCCCCGTGACGGGCGTCTGCACGGTGGGCGTTTTGAGTGCTCCGTTGGGCCGATGGTTCGGGTTGGACCAAACGTTCTACTTGGTCACGGTGCGATCATTCGATGCTTTCTTTGACGAGCTTTTATTTCTGCAGGCGCTCCAATCGTTCGCGACCTTCTCGTCGATCACTTCGATCACCGTGGCCACGATCCACCGCTTTCTGTCCGTCCGGCTTATCTTCAGACCGCATTTGGCGGATGTCGACGGAAAGCGAGTGGTCGCCGTGATGGTCGTCCTGCAGTTCGTCTCCCCGTTGGTGGCCGTCTTGTTTTGCTTCGGGATCGAATTAAAGCCGATGGACGTGATCCAAAGGAACGAGGAGATCCGTGTTCTCGCTTGAGCATTGCCCAACGGCTAGTTGCAGAAATACCCGCTTCTAATGGACAGAACGCGTAATCATTCGTGTCTCTTCCTTCAGTCGAATTTCTTCGACTTCCTTCGGCAATTCGCGCCCGCATTCCCGCTGCTCTTCCATGTGGTCTTCTGCTCGGCTTTGACGGCAGTTTTACTCTTCCTGTCGTGGAGGAGGATTACAAAAGTCCAAAGGAGTGTGATGAGTAGCCGCACGGCCGCGATGCACAAGAACCTGCTCGTTTCGTTGGCCATCCAAGTGAGTCCCCTCTCTCCACTCTTGCTTGTGAGAGGAGTGTTCAGAACTTCGTTCCGCTGGGCACCTTCCTATTTTGCCTTGTTCTTCTTGTAATCAGCATCGTGCTGGAGAGCGAGTGGACGGGCGTGCTCGGGAATCTCTCGATGCACATCGGCTCCACGCACTCGTTCATCAACCTCCTCATCCTCCTCTTCTCGATCCCTGCCTTCCATCGCGGAGTTTCCGAAGATTTCCGTCTTCTGTTCGACCTCAAGCGGCAGCCGTTTGGCCGGAAGTTCTCGCATACCACGGCCATTCCCTGCACGACCGTCGTTCATCCGGCTGCGTTCACACGAGGAAATTAAACGACTGCTTTTATTTGAGAATGTAGACAACAACAACAATTAGTCCATTTTGGAGTGTCCAGCTCGTTTGCGAACCAACCGCAAGATGAGACATTTGAGAATTCTGTAGACCAGGAAGAGGAGACCCGCGAAGAGAGCAAGGAAGAAGAGGAAGACGTCTAGCGAGAAGTATTGGAAGAAGTTTAGCTGTCGGCCGTGCAGGTCCAAGTGCTCGGCCACGTCGTACTTGGCGGCGAACTCGGCGTAGCGGACGACCTTCTCGTTCGCGTCCATCGGCTTGTCGGCCAGCATTCGGGCGATCGAACGGGCCCGTTCGCGGAAGTGGGGCTCGTCCAGGATTCTCGCCAGTTGGGCGGCGATCCGATCGGCCGTGAGCTCCGCCTTTTCGACCACCAGCCCGCAGCCCCGTTCGGCCACCATCCGCGCGTTCCGCGGCTGGTCGCCCGTCAACGGAGTGAGGAGAACGGGGACTCCAGCCCGTAGCGCCTCGTTCACGGATGACATGCCCGCGTGCGTGACGAACGCGAGCAATTTGGGGTGTCCTGCAAGCAAGAAAAGATGAACGGCTGGAGAAGACTGGACGTACGCAAGAGATCTTTCTGCGGGAACCAGGCGGCAGTTCGGAGATTCTTTACTCCTTCACCGAAGCCGTCTTCCGGCCGCTCGTATTTCATCAAGAAAAGAACGTCGGGGAAATGAGAGAACGCTTCGAGCATCGCGAGCTTCGTGTCTTCGGGCATAAGGTAGGCGGGGGCCAGCGTTCCGAACGAAACGAAGACGACGCCTCGCACCGTTTCGTTCATCTCGTTGTCCAGCTGCTAAACTCCACGGATTGATTGCAACATGCACGAAAAAAACTGACTGCGGGCAGCGGTCGATGCTCGGTTGAGGAGGTTCCCATACCTCCCACGTACACGATTTTGGAACTGATCGGGGCGGGGAAGTCGACCATCTCGTCTTGGTTGGTAAAGAAGTACGAGGATTTGACCATCGACTCCTGCAACCACGTGGTCAGGAAGATTCCCACAGTGCTTTTGCGTACGTGAAAGTCGAACTCCGCGTTCACTTTCTCCCGAACGACCGGCTGGACGGCGGCGGCGGCATTCGACGTGATGAAGTGCATCATTCCGACGTTCACCCAATTGAACACCCGCTCGAAGAAGGACATTTGGGGCGAGAAGTTCATGTACACGTCTGCAGACGAGGAGTATGTGAGCGGGTAAGTGGTGATTAAAGAGATGAACCGGGCACGAACGAGGCGGACGACGGGAGGCCGAGCATTTGGTAGATGGCCAGCGGCATGGGCATCGAGAAGACGAAAATGTGTTTCTAAAGAAGCGGTAAGAAAAAAGCATTAATGACACGCACTTTCACGCCAATCCGCTTGAACACGCCGAACGCGCACGGGTCGACCAGTTCGACGAAAGCGAGGTCGAAGTTCTCCGCTCGCAGTCGCTCCATCATCTCCTCGTCTTCCAGTTGGTCTGAAAGATGAACGGGAGTAGGAGAAGAAAGCCATTGCCCAAACCTCGGCAGCATCTCGCCGTTTTCTCGCCCACGTCGGACATCTAAAGCAGAACAACTGAATGAAGAGGAAGGCGAGCTATCCCGTCGCTCACCAATCGCATCATCTTGAGCCCCGCCATAAGTTGGTTCTTGGACCACACGAGATCCTGCAGGAAGCTGAAGGAGAACGGCGGCGGGAAGCTCAGCTGCCGTTCGATCGTTCGGGCCAACTGAACGCCTGTTGTGTTGAAGTCGTGTGTGAGAACCGGTTGGTAGTTGACCTCAAAAGCGAACGCAGAGGATCCAAAAAGAAGGTAGAAACTCACCACGTCGTGCCCCGCACTCGCCAGCGTGTCCGCTAGACGGCCCATGTAGATCGTGTGCGATTGGCTGAAAATGACCGATCGGGGCGCGTTCTAGACATCTACTTACGTGGACAAACGGGGGTTGTACACCAAGAATTTCAGACCGTTCACATCACACAAAAACAAGAAGAAACACGCAACGAAAAGTAGACGCCGCATTTCGAGTATGTATTCCGCCAAAAGGACAACGGAACGTGGCGGTTAAATAGAAAAAAGAAGGTTTAGTTTCAAGAAATTCTTGCCAAAGAACGATAAGCAAGATGCAGAAAGTGTGGGTCCAAATGTACGCTTTTGCGCGTTTGCGAGCTTTTTGCTGGACTCTGGAACGAAGCACGTAGTTTGGGCTCCGTATGAGTCACGCCGAGTTCAAGTGTATGCTCAAGAAGCGGGCGGGTGTTTGCGAAGCGTCTTTGCACCATCTTTTCGTATTTTCTCTTGCATTCAATGAATGAAAAGGTCACTGATTTATTTAAAAACGTTTATTTCTGCCGTTTTGCTCGGAGTTCCGCCCGTTTCTTGTGCAGCTTGTTCGAACGCAGCAAAAGCGAGCCCATGATCTGAAAGCAGAAATAAAGGTTGGAAGAGTAAGTGGGAACGAACCGGCCCGAGCAGAGCGGACGGAAAGAGGCCGCCAAGGTCCTAAAAACCGCTGTGTTTAAAAAAACAAAACAAGGTTCCACTGCTCACCATGCAGACGAGTGTCTCGACCACCGTCGCCCCCGCCTTCTTTGGATGAGCCCACGAACGACCGCCGGCCAGGTGGACGATCGCGCGCACTCGCTCGGGACTGACGGGCAGTTCGGGGATCTCCACCGATCTCCCAACCAAGTAGTGGCAGCCGTCGACGAACCGACGGACTCGAATTTGGACGGAGTCGCGGCCAGAGATCAGGAAGCTCTTCTTGTTCTCGGACTGCCCGCAAGGAGATGAGGACGGATGAATGAAGGGCACTCACGTAAATGATGTCCGCATTTTCGTTCAGCTTGACGACGACCTTCGCCGTTTGCACGAACTCATTCCATTTGGGCATTTCGTGCACGTAGTTCCAATCTTCGTCGTGATGATCGTCCAAGGACATCGGTACTTCGAACTGGAAGCAAACGGAATAGTGAAAGCAAGGCATGGAAACTCACGTGCATGTGGTAGAGCCGGCCGTGCTCGATTTCCGTCGAGTAGACGAGGAGCCCGTCCCGCTCGCCCTCCTTCTTCCAGCCTTCCCTCTGCTCGAATTCCTTGGAGTTGAAGATCGCGTAGATGCGCTCGAACGTCTTGCATCCTTCTTGCAAAGCGGCCAAGTACTTCGAGTGTTCGGGCGCCAACTGTTCGCTGCTGCCGAGCAATTCCACCGAACTCATCGCTTGAAAGCTTCGGGCAAGAGAAAACGAAGGAAAAGACGGGCAGAGAGGCCAACTGAACACGCGGCAGCCGCGATAAGCGGGCCGGTCGAAAAGCAAGAGCACGTGCAGGGCGGTAAATGTCTCTCTTTTTTCGTCTGATGGACGCCCGGCCGACGGGTTTGCCTTGCCGCTCGGCCGTGAAAGGCGCGCTTGGTGCACAAAACCCACTTTGTGTTAGGCTTTTCTCGTGAGGCTGTCGCATGAAGGTTAACAAATTATTTTGCTCGGACGCAAATCCATTGATCAACCGACAAACGTCAAGCGCTGTACTTCAACCATAAATTGTTTCCACCAGAAACGTATTCGTTCCTTACAAGGGGAGGCCTTGAGTGAATAGTGGCCGTTTGGGACGAGACCGGGCTCACCTTGTAGGTCTCGCCGAGAGAAACAAAAGTCATCACTACCATTTTTGCCCAATCGGCCGTTCAAAGGAGCTGCGGCTCGTCGAAGATCGCAGTTTGACCGCTTGGTCCCCCCTGTGGTCCGTGTTTTCTCCGTCCAAACCGCCTTTTGGTTTTTGTCCGAAGTTTTCTCGACGCTAGTGTTGTGTCGCCGTGGCCGAGTGGCGAAGGCGGTTGACTTGCACGCTGGTTCGATTTTTTGCGTTTTCGGACGCGTGTATTTTTGTCAAATGTGGCTTTTTGCTCTTTCTTTTTGCTTTCAAACTGTGTAGATTGATGAGACAAATCGATTGATGCCAAAATCTCGAAGATGAAATTTTCGTCCAATACCGTCGATCAACCCCCTTTGGTCGCGGATTTTGGCCATTGGAACGGCGTGTTTGAACGGGTAAACGGATACCAAATCAAGCGATTTCTGGCATGTGACTTCTACTCGAACAGGCAAACCGATTTTCAAGAGAAATCGCCGAGCAAAACGGTCGCATAGGGCTTCAAACGCAATGATATCTCCACTAGGGCTGGCGGGCGACGGCCGCCGAGAAGGAATAGGAATTCGGGTTGTGCAGTGCGGTTTTGTGCTGAACTTGTTCAAAACAAGGAGGAAACCCGAAATAACACGTTGTTTTGCGAGAAATGCACAAGAAATTTCGCCCGACCGCAGGGTCCCCCCTTTGGTCGCTTGGTACAGGTACCTTCGACGAGCCGCAGCTCCTTTGAACGGCCGATTGGGCAAATGTGGTAGTAGTGACTCTTGTTTCTCTCGCAGAGACCTACAAAATGAGCCCGGTTTCACCCTAAACGGCCACTATTCACTCAAGGCCTCCCCTTGTTAGAATGGCAAACAAACACGTTACTGTAGACGAAAACGGCGTCCCAACCGAAAGCACTCATGACTCGTGACTGCGAATAAACAAAACAAAATAATGCATCCTGCCTATCGTGTTCATCGGACGGTCCCGCCGACACGCCTTCAACCTCCTGATGAATCCGTTTGCTCACTTCTCGTGCGTCCAATCGCAAGTCGAAGAGTTGTCCCGCTCTCAAACAAAGTTCTTTTCCATCACTCAAGCGGCGCTCAAGCGAAGGAAGCCGCGTGTTTCGCACTGATTTGCACGCGTTTCGAATAAACAGTTTGATGAGTAACTACCGACCTCGGATGGAACTATTGTACAAAACAGGATGTTGTTATGCTTCTTTCTAAATCGTAACCGCTTCCTACAAGTCAGCCGCCTGTTTTCTGCTGGCTCGTGATCGCATTCCGGCGATTAACGACCGTCTCCCGCCATCAATAATTCACCGAACTTCCCTCAAGCACCCGGTGGCCAACGGAGGGCAATTGAGTGAGTGCTTGGCCGTGCAATTGGATGGCCGCCCGGGCCCACAAGTTCGCGGGTATTTCGGGGGTTCTGGAATCCAATTTGGTCGCCCACACGTGCACTTCTCGCTTTCGGGAAGTCGGGTGCACTTTCCGTTCCGTTCATCACGTATTCTCGCAGAAGGGAGGTGTTTTGATTCGTGTATTTCCAAAAGCGTTAAACTGCTTTCAATCGATCAAAAGAACCTTTCGTGTTTCAGCCGTGGATTTGAGCAATGGAAGTGTTCCTGTTCGAACGAGATGAATACAGTCGGAAATACAACTGCACCTTCTACGACGTGAACAACATCCCGGTCGAAGAGAGAAGGCACGTCTTACTAGGCGCCGTCGTTCTTCTTTCGTATTTCTTTTTTACGGTGGGTGGCTCCTCTACGTTTTCTTTATGAGATCATCCTGCAATTGCAGACGCTCTACATCGCCTGTCTGTACGGAATGCTCACCAGTGACTACCGAAGGAAGGCGAGCTACCGCCTGATGATCTTCCTGGGATTCGTCCACTTGACGGGGCTCCAAACATCGGGATTCCTAACCGGCATCCTGTCGATGCAGGGCGCCGTCTTTTGCACGAATCCCGTCTTGATTTACGTGGGCGGAGGAGTTGCTGTCTGTGAGTGTCTCCGCCTGCTTCTTCCGGCCATCCCACTTGTTTGCAGCCACGTGGTGCGCGTCGACCGTCACCTCGTTGATCCTCGGCTTCAACCGCTGCATCGAACTGGTGAGCGACCGGTGGAGTCGCCGCCTCTTCCACGGCAAACGAGTGTTCGTTTGGATGGCCGTCCCGCTCGGCTGGCTGCTGTACATCTTCGTGTTCACCCCACCGCCCATCTTCAACGGCGTCTGGATGGCCGCTTTCTTCAACCCGCACTACGGATTCGTGGAAGACCGAGAGCACGTCTATTTTAACCGCGCCCACCGCTTTAACAATCTGACCGTCTGCTGCACGGAGCCTGTGGTCTACGGGACGTTGATCGTTTTGTACCTGCGGGCCACTCGCACGCACTCGACGAACGTCCGCTCGGCCGCCCTCCGCGACCGCAAGGTCTACCTTCAGATCATTTGTGTGGGCACCATTCACTTCTTTGCTTCCCTTTCGTACGTGTGCATCCAATCTCTTCCGGCCAACTTCTTCCTTCTCCTGCTCGCATCCACGTTCTATCTCCTTTCTCAGGGAACACCACCTGTGATCTACTTGGTTGTCAATCGATCGTTGCGGAATCTCCTCGTCAAGCGGCTGCACTCGGTGGTCAAACGCGCCTTCCCGCTCGTGCCCCCGGTCGTCCACCCGAGCCGCACACAAACGAGCGGCCCCCTCGTCTCCACACTCACCGCTTCCCTCCAATCCCAGCTGTGATCTCGAATGTTCCTCAAACTCATCCCATGAAGAAGGTGGACGGGGGAGAGGGTTTCCAAAACAACGTGCACTTCCCGCCCGTTCGCTGCTCTTTGGTCAGCAGTCAACCTTCGCTCTTTTCGTTCTGAAAGTCAACACCCGGTGGAACAAGAGTGAGTAAATGTTTATTGACAAAGACAAATGCATGAGTGAGTGAGCGAGAGATTACTGATGGCGACGTTCCACTCGGCAGCGATAGGGGGCCGTGCCCAACGAGGCACCGCCGTTCTGCTTCCGCAAGGTGGGCGGCTCCTTCCCGGGGAGGAACTGAAAGCAAGGGAGTGACGAGGCCATCTCTGGCTGCTCACTTTGTACTGATTCAGAAGATTAGCGACGAAAAGGAAGAGTTCCATTCGAGCGAGACCCTCGCCTGCAATCGAAAGAGATGAGTTGCCTGAACGGAAGAGGAACGAACCAAGACACTGCCGCTTCCCGAGACTGAACGGAATCAAATGGTCCGCCCGCTTCAGCTTTCCGTTCGCGTCGATGAAACGTTCGGGCTTGAATCGCTTCGGTTCGGGGAAGTGCTTGGGATCGATCATGAGGACTGACACCTGCGGGACGATGGCCGTTCCTTTCGGCAGTCGAAAGCCGGCCACCTCAACCTCGCGCGTCGTTCTTCGCGGCACGTTCTGCCCGACGATGTTCGCCGTCCGCTGGACCTCCATAATCACTGCTTGAATGTAGACGAGGTCCGTTTTATCGCTCATCGTTATCAGACGATCGCTGCCGATCACGCGGTCCAACTCCTCGTGCATCTTCTCTTGAACTTCCGGCTGTCGAATGAGAAAAGCGAGCGCCCACGTCATTGTCGCACTCGTCGTCTCTTGACCGGCGAACCTGAATGCAACAACGTTAGAAGGATTAGGCTTTCTTTCTCTTACCACAGATCGAAGCACATATTCACGAGCTGAATGCGCCTGCAAACGAGCACTTTATGCAATGAGTATACGGGGCACTCACGTGTAGTGGTGGTTCTTGCCGTGCGCCGCCTCTTGTTTCCGTGCTTCCAGAAGCCAGGCATCGACGTAATCCTGCAAAGAAACATGAGTTGACAAACACGCAATTAAACAAACCTGGGGCTCAAAGCTGTCGTTCGAGTAGTCGTTCAGCTTCAGGTGCTCTTCGATGATTCCGTCCAAATAATCGAAGATTTTCTTGAAGCGCCGCCCTGCAGCCGCTAATCGATCGCGGAAGATCGGCAGTTTGGCCACCGTTTTGGAGGTGGCAGCGATGTTCAGAAAGGGATCCGCGAAACTCTTCATCTAACAACAAAAGCGATGGGTGAGATGGAACGTTGGAAGAACGAACCATCTCTTCGGTCACATCCTTCAAGTCGTAGAACTCCTTTTGATGGCCCTCCGTGGTGAATCTGTAGCCGTTAACGAGGACGTTGATCACGCTAAAACCACAATTTAGCTATCCGAATAGCCTCGAAACAATGTCACCTTCCAGTCGCAATGTCTAAAAAGAAGATCTAGTTGCTTATTGACGGTCTAACGGCTACTCACCCGTGTGCCTGTGGAAATCGTGTTCGACGACACCGGCGCTGATGTCTTTGTTGATGTTCTCAAAGATCGTCTGGAATTCCTCCAGCACCTGAACAAAAACGAACAATCACGTGCATGCATCAGCCAAAAGCACTCACTCGTTCTTCCATTCTGTTTTTGGAGAGGCCGAAGTCTCGCAGCACCTTTAATGAGAAGCGGCGTTGCTCCCTCCACTAAACAAATTAATTAAAGGTCAAATGAGTAAAGAGAAAGGACACTCACGATCTCGCCGCTCGTGTCGATCACTCCGTAGATTCCCCCGCGCGTGGCGATGTCGAAGGCCTCCATGGCCGCCCGGTCGGCGTAGTCGTCCCCGTTCTTTACAAACAACTCCTGAAACAGTTCCTGGTTGCTTCCAGATAACGGCATGAATACTTGCCTGCATCAAATCGTAGTCATTGATCGTCACGATGGGCTCCGGCCCGAGGAAGATTGTGTAGACGTCCCCGTGCTCCTGCTTCCACTTGAAGAATTGATCTTCGAAGCGCTCTTTCGTCAGGAAGCCCAGTGCATTGCCGACGAGCGGCAGGGGGATCGGGCCCGGCGGAAGGCCCCGTCGCCTCCACCAGAACTGGTGCACGAGGCCGGCCACGAGCAGGACGCCGAGCAGCAGCAGGAACATGATCGAGAACACGAACAGGAATGACGAGTGCTTCTTTTCTACCCGCGCACTCCTTTTTAGCGTCGAGGGGAGGGCGGAAGAACGAAGGGGGCAAATGCACGTTCAATCGCGTTCAAATGTACGTCCACCGCGCTCCGCCGGCGAATCGAAAGCGCAGCACGAAAACACGAACAAGAGCGCTCTTTTTATCGGCGAGCAGTCGGGCGAAATTGCCGACAAGCGCGGTGGAAACGATCGCAACAAGGGGCGGTCAAGAATTGAGTGCCAATTGAAGTAGATGCAAGAAAGTAAAAGAGTGATCATGAATTGCTTTTGATCAAGCGATTGGTGCGTGTGTTCACTGCCACAAGCTCTAATCGAATCACGGGTCATGTGAACCCACTCGCATTTGGCGGCGAGCAGGCACTTTGTGTTTTCGAACTACGCGAGCGGCGGGCGCGCAATCGAGCGGGCGATCTTTGGGCGCGCATGAAATCCGCCGTTTGTTTGTCGTTTGACTCACGGGGCACTCGTAATCAGCAATCAAGCGTGGATGAATTTATTTCCCGATCGGCAAGGAAACAACGAGAATGCGGAACAAGGCAAAAAACTAACGTAAACATCGTTCTTCTACTTTTTCAACCCGAGCTTGATCTCATTCGAACGGTAGTCGTAAGCCGTGCAGACCGATTGGAAGAACCAGCGGCCGAAGATCCCATCCACGTCGTCCGTGTACCTCGCAGCTTGAGGTTTCCGGTCGAAAGCAGTGCACTCCAACGTCCACTGATGGCTGCTTCCATTCGGAAGCAGGGGAAGCGAGTAAACCGTTCCGTTCAGACTGAGGATCAAAGCGGCCGTCTGCTTCGTCCAGATCATGTACGTGCACTGGGGATAAGGGCTGCGAACTGGGTACAAAACGTAGTTTCGCACGAGCTGGTCGATCACTTCCGCCGGCAAAAAAGTGTTGATCTCGTGCGGGGCAATGAGGATCTGCAAACGGGTTCCCCTGGTGAATCCAATCAATGAATGGCGTGTGCTCACCCGACTTGTTCCCCTGTGAGTGATCCCGTTGCTCACTTTGATGTCGTCTGCTTCCAGAATCCACGAGTGAAGATTTCGATTCGGAAATCCCTTCCAGTCGGTGCACGCTTCGTCCAACCTGCCCAAAAGAATCCGTCCATCTGCGGCATCCTCGCCAAGACGAAGAGAAATGATCGGCTGTTCGACCACCCCCTGGTTGGCCACTTGCTGCACGAAATTCACACTTCCGTAGTGGTCGAGCGGGGCCAATCCGAAGGCGCCCGTCATCGGAATCATCCCGTAGCCGCCATTCCTTAACAAATAAGAAGTGACTTTAAGTTCTTTGCAGTGAACATACGGCTCCTGTTCCACGAGAAGACGGACGAAGCGGAAGTCTTTCAACGGCAAGAGGGCGGTCGCTTCCCAGTCGATCATGAGCGCCTGGTCGCTCGCAAAAGTCCCGTACAAAACTCGCTGGTGTTGCTCCACTCTCCACTCGCCGTCAAGCTCCCGAAAGGTGGTGGAGTTAGCGGACACAAAGGGGTTCGAGGGTCGAACGCACTTCACACTCGTGAACACGCGGCAAGCAAATGGGCAGTACAGGGCGGTAAAATCAACTGCAATCCATCGTCTACTTACTGCTTGTTCGTCAATAGCGACCTACAGTTGTCGCAATACGCGGGACAATTCACTCGCTGTGCCCGACCGCATTTCTCGTCGATGATCGTCGATGCGGCAAGCGAAGTGTCCAAGTTCAGCACCAGGCCTTGCTTCTCGGAGCCCAGCAAAACGATTGGGCTCATGTCCACTAAGCACACAAAACTCCATTCACACCATCTTGTTATAATCGCTTACCGACGTTTCCAACAACCTTGTGAAAGAGGGAAAAGAGAACGAGGAACAGGGAGAGCCGTAGAAACATCTTTTCGGTAAAACTGAACGTTTCACTAGTCTTTTCGCACATTTTCGACTGCAGTTTGTTATCGTTCGTTAATCTTGCGGATTAAAGGCGTGAATTGGAGACGTGTGCCGGTTTGAGACTGGTGTGTAGCTTTTGTAAGCAAAATTCCAGACGATTTCTGAGTCGACGCACTGACGTTTCGGGCAGATAACAGAAAGTGCGTGAGCCGGTGAAAGGAACTGGAGTTCCGTCTTTCCTTTTTGGCGAATAGCCCCGTTCGCTTGGCGACGGCGAACGAGACCGCAGGGCGAAAAGCCGACGGAAAAGCGTCCAGCCGGTCGTGCGGGCGCGGGCGACCGGGTAAGAAGCGGACGGACGTGCACGTGCTCACGTAGCAGTGCGCGCTCTTTGCTTTCCCGAGACTCTTCCGCTTTTTGTTTGCTCGAAAGCTTTCCGTTCTCAACGCTCGCTTTCAGTTCGGATCAACGGAATGCCCGCCATCCTGTGCGGGATCTGCGGAGCGCCCGGCGGCAATCATTACGGCGGGCGGTGTTGCTCGTGAGCTCTCGATCGGCCATCAATTCATTTCATTTCTTCTTTTGCAGCCGCTGCCGAACATTCTTTCGTCGGGTGGTCAAGCAGAACGCCCACTTTTCGTGCTCGAAGGACGGGAACTGCGAGATCAAACAAAACGACCACAAATGCTGTCGAGCGTGCCGCTACGCGCGTTGCTTTCAAGCTGGACTCGATCCGAAACGTCTGCTCTATTGATCCCAATCAAGCATGTAACATTTTGTTCTTGCAGTCGTCCACAGCGACCGGAACATCGACACTCTCGCCAACAGGAAACTCGTGAAGAAGACCACCACTCCGTTAGTAACCGACTCGGCCCTGGTCAAATCGAATCAGCTGGTGGTCAGTCCTCATTCTCGACTAACCGACAGTTATTTTTTGCGTTCAGAACAACCCGTTTGAGGGAGCTCTCGGTTGGAAGTCCTCGCTGAAACTTCCCGCTCCGAACGACGTCCGCAGTGTACTCGCGTACTTCACGGCGGTTGACTCGTTTCTGGATGAGTATTGCGACACGGGCCACTCTCACACTCTTGTTCCCGTACGCAAGGAGGTCGTGAACATGAACGCGGAAGAGGCCTTTTTGTTCGCTCCCCGCCGTCTGTCCATTCGATCCAAGGTGAGTTGACGATTGAGCCGACCGTTGATCGAAGAATGGTTGCAGATGAATTGGAGAGCGGACAATTGGGTTGCTTTTTCGAGCCTGCAGGGCCTCTGGTGTCGAACGTTAGTCTTCTTTTCCCTTTCCATCTATTTCAATTCTCTTGCAGGCTGCTGAACACGATCGACTGGGCGTCGCACATCCCCGAATTGCGGCAATTGGACGCGGACGATCAGCTGCGACTGCTGGCCGGCCGCTATCCCGCGAGCAGCATTCTTTTGGGCGTCCACCGAACGCTCATGAACACGCAGAAGAACTGCATGTTGGCGTCTGGGGGGCAGTACGTGCCGTTCGATCCCGAAGAGGTGGCCGCTGCCTACACCGACGAGTACGCCTTTCTTCCCTCCCACTAAGCAAATGATTGTTCAGGGCAGTCCGCCGTCTGAACGGTCACGACATGCAGGATCGGAGCGGCTTCGTGGAGATGATGCGGACGATCGGGATATCAACCGAGCAGTTCATTTTGCTCCGTTTGATCACCTTCTTTCTCCCAAGTGAGTTCCATTCATTTGATCGTTTAATCGACTAGAGTTCAGGTCCAAAGTTAAGTGCGAAAGGACGGGAAATCGTCCGGAATGCCCGCCTGCACTACGAATCGCTGCTCGTCCAGCACATCCGCACGAAACACGATCATAAGGCGGCTCTTGATCGAATTGGCGAGATCTTCGGCCTGATCCCTCAATTGGAGCAACTGATGAACCTCCACTTCAATCAGATGACATGGCTGCTTTTGTTCCACCTGGCCGACCTCAAAGGAAGCCTGACACACTCGCTGTACATCCAACGATCGTTCATTTGAATAAACCGAGTTGAGTCGTGAGACGAAGCAAACGATCTTTGATCGCCCGCAACGCGCCTTCCTTCTTCCGCGAAGGAGAGGGCGATTAGAACGAAAAGACCCCTCTCTTCCGCCTAATCAACTGAGGGCTCGTGGGCGAGACGATCGGCGGGACGCGAGCGAGCGGGCGGTTCGGTCGGGCGGAAGAAATCGACGGGGCGGCGAGGGGCGAGTTTCCGCGCGTTGTTTGCTCGCTCTCGTTTCGAGTGAGCGAAAGTGCACGCGGGTTTAGAAAGAACCGCTCGAATTATTGCCGAAGATGTCTGCCGGTCCCTGCACCGTTTGCACTTCCGAAGACGGCCGCCTTCATTACGGGGCTCGTTGCTGCTCGTAAGTCTTCCATTCGACTTCTTTCACTTCATTTGCGTGTTGTTTGCAGCCGCTGCAAGGTGTTCTTCAGGAAGGCCGTCCGAACGAAGGTCGAGTACACGTGCACGAAACGCGGGAACTGTGTGATCGAAGAGGCCGATCGGAAGTGTTGCCAAGCCTGCCGATTTCGTCGTTGCTTTGCTGCTGGACTCGATCCGAAACGTTCGTTCATTTCTCCAATCGAGCAATAATTCCTTCTTTTTTATAGTTGTGCACAGTGATCGAAAGTGGGACAAAGACGCGCCGACCGCCAAGAAGAAGCGATCACCGCCGTCTTCCAACCCACCAACTTCGAACGAGACCGAAACGACGGCGAGCGATCGCGAGGATGAAGAACGGTCGTGCTCAACTTCTTCTTCGAGTGCACTTGCTTGCATCAACCGTGAAGTGGTGAGTGGACGAGCATTTCATCCATTATATTACAATGTGTTCAGAACGTTCCTTTTGACGGTCCCCTTGGCTGGCGGTCTGCACTGAAGACGCCCGCTCGACATGATCTCGAGGGACTGCTGGAGTACTTCCAGAACGTCGACCGTTTTGTGGACGAATATTGCGACACGCACTACTCACACATTCACCCGACAGCCCCCTTCTACAAGCACGACATGAATCTGTCGGTGGAAGAGGCGTTCCACGCTCCGCGTCGTCTTTCGAGTCGATCAAAAGTAAGCAATCGGTTGGGCGGTTTGACGCATCATTGGCTGTTAAGATCCTCTGGTCTGCCGACACGTGGATCACAAGGGACAGCCTGACGTCCGTCTGGTGTCGTCAGATACAACATTTTATCGATTGGACGTCGCACATCCCCGAACTGCGGCAACTGGAAGCCGAAGATCGCCTCCGAATGCTCGCGACCCAGGGCTTCGCGGTCCACGGCCTCACTGTCTTCCACCGCACTTTGAAGCACACGAAGAAGCATTGCTTGCTGACGAGCGGTGGGACGTACTTGCCGCTCTGCCGAAAGGAAATCGACGCTGCGGAGGTCGTCGAGTGAGCGATGACCAGCGTTCCACCAATGCCTTTTCTTTCAGCGATTTCTTGTTGGAAGCGGCAAAGGAGAACGGGCCGCTTTTCGGGCTGGTCTTGGATCCTCTGAAGACGCTGAAGCTGAGTGATGAAGAGTTTGTTCTGCTTCGACTGCTCGCTTTCTTCGCTCACGGTTTGCATTCACCTCATTTCAACCAATGCATGCAGTGATTGCAGGCTCGAAGTTGAGCCCGAAAGGGCAGGAGGTGGTGCAAAACGCCCGCCTCTACTACCAGTCGCTCCTCGCCCGCTTCCTTCGAGCGAGGCACGATCAGCAGGCGGCTCTCGAGCGACTGGCCGCCATTCTCGGAGTGATCCCGCTCATCCACCAAGTGATGGCGTTGCAAGAGAATCAAATGGTCCACAACACGATGTTCAACTTCGGCGACATGCGCGGCACACTCTCGCACCACATTTATATCGAACGGAGGTTTCGTTGATCAGAATAAACCCACGATTGTTTGAGGGAACCTCGCCAATAGAAAGAACGCAGTTTACTTGACTTTAAGCGATCGAACAGAACGAGCGCGATCACTTCAGCTCCCAAACGAGCGTCTTGATCGAGGCCGGCGGCATGGTGACTCGAAGGACGGTCCCAGCGTGCTTTTGGTCGTCGATCTCGAGCTTGAACGTCTGGTCGGGGTCTCGATTGAGGAGCACGAGGACCACTCGCTGGTCGGGCGTGACGGCGGCCACTCCCTCCAGCACGTCGTCCTCTTCGAACTGATCGATGTGGAAGTCGACGATCTTCGAACCGGGCGGGATGAAGTGCGAGAAGTGAGCGATCGCGTAGTACATCGGCTGCTTGTAGAACTCGCCGTCGCCGGTCGTGTTCACGAGGATTGCCGCATCGACGAAGTTGCCTGAAAACAATGTCGGGTTTGTTGTCGATAGTTTCCGTGCAAAGCCGGGTATTCTCATGACTCGAATGCCTTTTTCTTTTGTGTTCAATGCGACATGATCCGAAAGAAACAGCCGACGAAGCTGAATTGTGCTCACCTGCCCAATTGGGACCTCCGATCGTATCCAGCATGATGTTCCAGTCCGTCGGAAAGCAAACAATACCACGAGATCAGTTGGCCGAACTCACCCAGCCGACCACCCAATTGCGGAGGTTTTGCAGGATGTCGTGAGCGTAGAGGTCTCCGGCTTTCCATCGGCCTGCAACGGATGAGCGTTAAAGTTGCCGGAATGCCGTCTGCTCTCACCGTAGTACGGAACTTGCTCGAAGGGCAGGAACGAGTTGCAGGCCTAAACCCAAGGTAGTTGCCTTCAACGCCCCTTTCACGAGACTCACTTCCGTCGCGAGGACGAACTTGTCCGGTCGCAAGTTGTGCACGTCCGTGAGAACGGAGAAGGGCGTCTTCTGCTCGTACCAGTGGACGGCCAGTCCGTCGACAAAATTCCCCGGCACGGCTGTGTTGTCTGCTTCGATGTTGTAAATCTTCAGGGCGGCGTCCATCGTAACGTTGCGAAAGTCATCGTTCGCCATGATCGTGAGGTTCTTTGTGACCCAATTGTCGCGCAGCAGCGGGCCCAATCGGAGGTTCACAAAGTCTCTTTGCATTTCGGGCGAAAGGAACCTAAACAATGAGTAGAGTGAAATGAATGGGCAGTCGCTTACATCGTCTGGATGGGCCAATTCGGGATTGCTCCGGTTCGTGGCTCATTCTGCAACAATTGGTAGGTTTCCGCTTATGTATGGTTGAGTACTCACCTGAACGGTCATCCCCCAGAATCGAATTGCGTATTGGTTGTAGTATTCTTCGAAGAATCTGAAACGATCTTCGTTCAACCACACCAGTCTTCTCCACTCACTTGACTAAATAGCGAGCGTAGGCGAGATAATAGATGCCGTTGAAGAATCCTTTCAACTGGCCGGGGCCCTGCATTCGTCCGCTGTCCTTCATCCCTGAAAATAACTAATTACTCACAATGTTTTTAAGCAATCGCTTACACCCTGGGGCACTCCAACTGCTCGCGTAAAGCTTGATATCCGGAACATCTTGAACGACCTGCTTCAAGTAATCCGCCTGACAAATGAAAGCAGTTCATTGTGGGCCGTCTATTCAGTGGTTCCTCACCTTCATGTCGTCCAACACAAAGTGATCAATGTGAAAGTCGTCGGGCGTATCGTCGAACGAGTATTGGGAAAGAGAGAAGTCGCTCGAGCCTAACGGTACGCGCGCGATCGTGTAGCTGCTGCCTAAACGATTCGTTTGCCTTCACCGATTGATTGCTCGTGAAAAACCGTTAGGACTGTAATATTGAGCATGCAAGAGGTCGCGCAGTTCGCTACGTCGAAGTTGATTCCGAATCGTCACGACGGAGTCCGTGATCGCCCCTCCAATCCCAAGGACTGTCTGCTTCTTGACGCTCGTGTCCACCGTCGCTTGGACGTCGCGTCCTGGCGATGAGGACACGGGTGAGCGGCTTGTTGCAATCAAACGTACCGAGTTTTGTGTCGTCGAAGAAAAGAACCGTTCGCTTCATGCGGTCGGAACTTGCGGACGTCGAGTAGACGGCCACCCGGTCGTCGCTGAGGTCCCCGATGGGGTCGATCTCTGCAATCGGCCATTGTGCCCAGTTTTCATTTTCACCCACTTACGATCGCATCCTCCCGCCACGTCGCACACGCAAACGAAGCTGTCCTCGCCGTAGAAACGCTTCCGGCATTCGGTCGCCGCCTGCACGCCGACCACCAGCCATCCTGAACGCTCACACGTAGGTTGGTGAGGCGAGAAAGGGGAACTAACCCAGCAGCAGGAACAAGCGGACGCCTTTGGGCATCATCGCTTTCCGCTTGATGGCATGAGCCGGCCAGCCTCTTTTATACCCTCCACCCTCTCCATTCTCTCCTTCCTTGTCTACGAAGAAATCATCAATCAAAGAAGTTGTGTTTTGTGAAGAAGCCGCCGTTCGCGTAGAACAAAGGAGCGTTGAAGGCGGTCTGCTTCGGACGCAAAAAGAAGATAAGCGCTAAGGAGGAGAATGGAGGACTTTGTGTTGGCCGTCGACCCGTGTGTTTTGTGAAGGGCCGAAGTAAGCGAAAGAATGACGTCTTCGCATGAGAAAGATCATCCCAAAAATTGAGTCGACGATGACAAACAACGGGGATGTTTGCTGAACGATCTTCCGCACTTCGAATTCGCGCTCACTTCTCGGGAAGGTTGACTGCGCACTTCCATGGGTCATGCAAATGAACGGGAACGGAACACGCTCGTTTGAGACGAGAATTTGCATGAACGCGGCGGTTCTTCTCGCTCACGGGTCCGCTCGTCGAGCAGTCTGCAGTTCAGCAGTCGTGCATCTCGCCCGCCGCCCCACCCGGTCGTTCGTTCCGCTCCGATCATGTGCGCCTTCGATCCGCTCGCCGCTCTTCCGCAAGTGCTCCCGCTGGCCGCCGCCCTCCTGCTGTTCGCCCACTCGACGATCAATTGCGGAAACGTGAGTGAACGAACGAAATAACAAGGGGATCAATGCTCTCTCGTTTGCAGAAGAAAGGGAAGAACGGGGCCGCGCCGGCCGGCGACCCGAACGCGCCGAAGGCCTCCGATTTGAAGCCGCAAGTGATCCCGAAGAACGAAAAGGAGCAGCTGATCGCCAAGGGGCAGCTCAAGAAGGGCAAACACGACTATCCGACGGCAAGTCCCCTTCTCCCTTTCACCCCTGACCGCCCGCTTGCAGATGGACGACGTGGTCTCGGACTGGGAGACCGAAGAGGAGGGCGCCAACGGCGAGAAGAAGAAGGGCAAAAAGAAGAGCGGCGCCAAGTCCAAGATGGCCGACCCGCCCAAGGAGAAGAGCAAGATGGTCGACTCGAAGGCCGTCGAGGGCGAGAAGCCCAAGACGAAGGCCGAGCCCCCGAAGGCCGACGGAGCGGAGGGCGCCGGCGCCAAATCGGAGGCCGTCGACGGAATCCCCAAGTGATCCCTCTTCTCGTTGTCCCCTTTCTTGCGGCCGTGGGATAAACTCCCGTATTCCACTCGTTCTATCGGCCTATTCGACGAAATCTTGCTTGAAAATCCCCCATCAAAGTTCTCTGTTTGCCGAACTGTCTGGACGGGTGTGTCAAGTTTTGGCCAACGGATTAAGCGGGAAGTGTTCGGCGAGACGTTCCGAAGGCGTCGCCTCCTTGCGGAAGGGCGTGGTCCGAGGGAGTGGGCCAAAGGTTTTGGTTTGGCCCGACGGGTTTTCAACTTTGCTCCTCAGTTGGAGGTCGCGAGATGAAGCGAAGGATGAATTTCGGTCTTCTCCTCCTTTTTCTGGTCTCGCTGCTGCCCCAATCAGCAGACGGCGGGACGTTGGACGGCTACTTCACGGCCGAGGCCCCGCAACTCGGCTTCGTTTACGGAACGGTGCTTGTGGGCAAGAACACGCCGTACATCTTCGTGAAAGAATTCACGATCAAGAAGACGTTCGGCGAACAACACTCCTTCAAACTGCACGCTTTCAATTCGGACAAGAGCCTGCAGAAGAGTGCCGAGTAGGCGGGTGAACGACCGACCGCTCACTTCTTTTCGTTCAGCTGCCCGACGCTGGACACCTGCTCGGTGGACGTGGGAGGACTGCCCAACGGCATCGTCGAGCTCGAGATGCTCGTTGCTGGTGGTTAGTTGGGCCTCCATTCCTTCACTCATTTCTCTTTTCAGTGCTTCCTTTCAAACTGCTCAGCGTCCAACTGCAAGCCGGGAATCTTCCGGAACCAACGGGCGACTGCAAAAAGGTGGACGCCGACCAGTTCTCCTGCTTGTGCAAAAGCGGCCACTCGTTCGACCCGCAAGAGTGCTCAAAGGAATCCCGTTCGTTAAACACTTCTGGTGTGTAATCAATAAGCTTTTATTTTTTGCAGGCGCTCTGAACTGCGGACAAGCAGGACTATTCCCGGTGCGCGGCCTGAACCCCGCTTACCCGCAGTTCGTGCTCAAGCTGGGGCAGGACTTTGAGCAGCCGGAAGAGAACCGATTCGTTCGCGTCTACGACGACTACTCGAACGAATTCTACGCGGTCGGCTACGGGCCGGTGGAGGCGACAATCCAACCAAAACCGTCCGCTCTTTACGTCTCTTTCAACCAATCGTGAAGTTTTTAGTCGTGATTTGCAGATGGTTCGCCTGGCAGTCGGGATCTCGAAGATTCCTTCGGCCACAGCCATCGAGAAGACGGCCTTTTTGTCCGCGAACTTTCCGGTGGCTCGCGTGGTCGAGTGGACGAACGCGTTCTGCACGTCGAACGGCCGCCTGCTCGAGTGCACGTGCTGCGAGGACTACCAGCGAGCTCTCACCAGTCTCGCCACGCAATGTGCTCACTCGCTTCTTCAAGCATTCAATATTTTCCTGCAGGTCAATCAAACGAGGCGGCAAAAGAAGTCGGCTTCTTCTTCACCACGTTGCTGTCCGACGCCGGCGGTATGGTCGACGGGGTGGGCAGCGCGTGGATCAGCGAGATCGACCAGCATTTTTACGTCCGACTGCGCCGTGTGGAGCTGCTCATAGCCGACGACTTCCAGTTCACGCTTCAGCAGTGGGACGACGGTCACCGGCTGAAGGGAGAAACGTGAATTCTTTCGCTTCTCCGCTCGTCTTATTCTGTTCGTTCAGGCGATGCTCGGAGGATGAGCTTTTTGGAGGCATTTGCAATCAGCTCCTCGATGCGGACACAAGGAGCGTCTCTTTGAGTATAACTACAGACACGATATGTGAGTGCAAAAGAGAAGCAACGCCTAGGTGCCGCTTGCAGCCGACCCAACTCCTCTCAACACGATCGCGCTGGCTGGCAGCCGGGAACTCATGACAGTCGAGGATTGCGTGGACGATTCAAATGAGGAGGCCCACACCTTCTTGTGCGTCTGTCCACACGGGCAAGCCAGGACTGCTCAGTGCGTTCCGGGTCGGTAGATGAAATAAGTGGTACTTCACCGGGCGCTTGCAGGCGTCCTGCAATGCGACGACCCCGCTCTGCAAATAGATTCGAATCAAATCGCCGGCACCGTCTACCACTCGGCCGCCTTCTCGGCCACGATGGACGCCGCCCTCGACCAGAGCACTGAAAACTTCGTGTATGCAACGACCGGAAAGGACACGCGGTTCGACTTCGCGTACCGACGACTCGATCCTCGCGTTAACCCCAAGTGAGTCCAACGGCTACCATCTTCTCTTATTCTTCTGTGCAGAGACGACAACAAGCTTGTAATGGACGTTCACTTCTCGCCCACTCTTCAGTTCGTGCCGGGCATCGACCAATTCCAAACGAACTTCGACCTCGACAACAAGCGACTCTTTCGCTTCGACGGGGCCTTTTGTGACGTCGTGGGCAAGACGCTCATGTGCGTGTGCTGCAAATCCAACCAGCAGGACGATTGGTGTGAGCGGAGAGCTGCGATGAGCAACGAGGAAAATAAAACACTCTTCAGGCAAAATCAATCCGCACGCTTCTTTCTACACGTTTGCTGCGGTCAATGACGCCGGCTTTGTGCGCGCGGACGTGTTGGGCTGGACGACGGACGCCGGAGGGGACAACGACAAGTGGATGAACCTCCGCTTCGATCAGTTCGCCCCGACGTTCCCACCGACCTCGCCGCTCACCCACTTGATGAAACTGAAGACGCTTCCGGCGACCACCAATCCGTAGGTCTTGGGTTGTTGTTCACGCACGTGGAAAAGATTTCAGTCTGTGCCTGCCCGAAGACGTGTGCAGAATCCAGGTGTCCACAAGCACCACTTCTGTTTACCTCACAATGAGTGAGTGAGAAACGGTTGCGAGAAAACGGTTAACCGTCGATTTCAGTGGACGCGACCATTCTGATGATTCCGTTGAGCGGCGGGATTCTTCCTTTTGGTTCTTCTTTCTGCATTCCGCCGACTCCGTTCACCTCCAGCATGCAGTCGTGCATGTGCCCGCACGACGCCCCGATGGATGCGGGATGCTCGCTCACTGGTCTGCCGTCCATCGAGGGATCATCAAAGCTTTCGTTTAGAACCCGTTCCGTGCACTCAAGCCCCCGTCTCTGCCGGGAACGTGCCGACCGTCAGGTTCAAAGACCCCGCTTTCGCCGCCTTCCCGCCCACCGGCGCTCCCGCTCAAGTGTTCGTCCAGACCAGCGACTCGTCCCCCGTCTTCTACTCGCTCAGCTACGAGGCCTTCCAAGGCATCCCCGAGCACAGACCGCAAGCAGCAACGGAGGTTGAAGAAGAGCTAAAGAAGTGCGTTTAGGGACGACGACGCCTCCTTCCTCATGAACTTCACGATTGGCGTCCTCCACAGTGGGAGTTCGGCGCAGAACCCAGTTGAGGGGGCCGTCGGCTTCCAAGCGGCGAGCGATCAGCTGTACGCCTTTGAGGACGCGTTCTGCTCGAAGAACGACGAGGGCGAAGTGGAGTGTGCGTGTTGCGACGGGAATTGGGACAACGCGAAGTGCAAAAGTGGGTGGAGTGGAGCCGTCCGCTCACTTCTTCCCGTTCAGCCGGCGAGCAACGGTCGGAATCGAACGTCGTCTATTCATTCTCGACGCTTGTCGTCACTCTGGGACTGATGACGGGCAGTGGGACGATTCGATTGGACAGCGAACGGAAGTTGACGATCGAGAGCGCTTTCCTGAACACACAATTCCAACCGACCTTTCGCATTCTCCTTTCGGCCGTCAAGGACGGGGTGGAAACGCCGTTGGGGTTCGTTTGGAGCGACGGAAGAGCGGTGGATTCCCTTTGTTTCTTTGCAGCGAGTGTGTCGACCCCAGCAGCTGCGAGTTCCAACTGACGGCGGCGAACGTCGCTTCCGACGCCCTGCTGATGAAGGCGAACATCACAAAACAAAGCAGTAAGCCGAGTACCCGTCCCCTTCCAATCTAATGGATTCTTCAGCGCTGAAAACGATCATGAAATTCGCGCTGGAGGGCGGAAAGCCGAAGATCGGGAGCACGTGTGAGAGTCGAGACAACGCGCAGTCGAACCTGCGGGCGTGTGCCTGCCCCAACGGCCAACCGAAAGATTCCTCGTGCCCGAAAACCGGTTGGTTGGAAGCGATCCCGCTCATTTTTTTGTTCATTCAGATTCTATCACTTGCGAGAAGGCCGTGCTGAACAAGAAGACGGTCGATGGGTTGAGTCCGCCGGTCGCCGCCCTCTCCCTCGTCGACCAGAAGGCGTTCGAGTGGCCAGAGAGCACGGACTCGCAAGTGTTCGCTTATGCGCAAGACTCGGACAAAAAATTCTACTCGCTGGTCGTCTCAAACGTCCAGAAGACGTGAGCAAACGGAGAATACTGGTGATTCAAAGAAGAATTCCAGCTCGGACGTTCTGTTCACTGCCGACTTCGTGCTCGGCCCGATGACCACAAGTGCGCCGTTCGATCAGTCGGACGTCCTGCAGCTCGAAAAGAACTTCGACGTGCAGAAGGACGCGCACCTGTTCCGCACGTCGCTGTGCGAGCGGATGGCCGACCGGAAGGTGGATTGTTTTTGCACATCGGGCGGTTCGTCCAGCCTCTTTCTATCCCTCCCTTTGACTCCGTGTGTTCAGGAGTGCCCTTCTCGCTTCCCACCATCCCAACGACTACGAATGGAGGACCGACCACAACGGCGGCCGATGATCCCGCGGATCCCTGCGAGAAGCCGACCGATCCGGCCGTCCAGAAGTTCTGCGGCATTCTGGAGGTGAGCTGAAGAGCGGCCACTCATTCGTTCACTTCTTTCTGCAGGACGGGCCGATCAACTCGACGAACATCAACGACAAGGTGGACGAAACGAAGGGGATGATCAAGGCGGACGACACGACGGCCGCCGACCTCCACGTCGTGAGCGAAATCCTTGTGGGGATGGCGAACGTGAAGGACGCGAACCCTGCAGTACGTCCTTTCCGCCACCTTTCGGTCAATCGAAGGCTTCTAGCAACGAAAGAACGTCCTCGGTTTGGTGGACAACGCGTTGGGCGTGAAGGCCGACTCTTTCGGCCGCACCAACCGGCAAACGAAAGAGCGGTGGGTTCCACTCATCACTCATTTGTTTAAGAAACGATTGCAGCTTCCTTGACTCCATCCACACGATAGCCGCCAACTCGGATCAAGAGCTGGAGTACCTGGACGGCGACCAGTTCGGCCTCCGGAAGACGGCCATCGATTGCAGCCAACAGGAGGACGGCGGCCACTGGGCGGGGATCGTGGACGACGGGCAGAAATTCGGAAAGGCGGGCGACTCGTCGGCGGGCGTCGCCTCCATCGAGCTGGACAAACGAAGGCTTTGCGACGAGAAGACGGGCACTTCCCGGGGCGTCTACTTCGTGATCTTCCGCAACTCGAAGCTGTTCGACGACGACGAGAGCGGAGAAGAGGACGAGCAACAGCGGAGCAAGCGGTCGCTTCTCCAATCGAACGAGCAGACGACCGCCCCTTCCACTCCCGCTCCTCCGAACCCTTCGCCAACGACCGACCGCTGCAAGCCGAAGTTCCACGAGACGAACGGCCTCGTGCTCACGAGTGTGTTGTTGGACGGGAGCTCCGAGACGGGAGTGAACGCGAGGGTGCGCTTTAAAAAGGAGGGAGAAGTGAGCACTCCATCTATCTTTCATTCATCTTGCAGTCGTTCAGGACCAAAACCTGCCCGCTCACTCTTCCCTTGTGGTCACGTGGTGGGATCAAACCGAGTGGGCGGCCCACAAGCAGTGCGAAATACGTGAGGAAGACGGCGAGTGGGTCGCCCATTGCGACCACCTGACCAACTTCGCCCTTCTCGTGGTGAGTGGCCGCTTCCTCCGCCCAACCGCTCGCCTTTAGCAAAAATCGGAGACCGACCCGCTCCTCTGCGATTTCTTCTTGGACCGGCTGGGCTTTTGGCTGACGATCGCCTCCGCCACCTGCTTGTTCTTGCTGGCGTTGATCTACACGACGCGCGTCGTTCCGAAGGTCCGCGAGAACATCCTGATACGAATGCTCAACAACTCGCTCCGACCGTCGGCCGACTCGTTCATCATTCTCTACGTGTTCCTGATGCTTTTCTTCTTCTTTTTCTTCGTTGCTTTCATCGACGAGTCCGTGACGGGGTCAGCGGTCTTTTGCAAGCTGACGGCCGCCTTTTTGTACTTCCTCTTCCTCGCGGCCCTGATCGTGAACCTCTTCCAAGCCTGGAATCTGATCAGGGTGTGCGCGTGGAGCTCCCGCATGGAGTTCGTGTTGGGTTGGATGACGCGCGTGTGGATCGCGCTGCCGATCGCCCTGATCGTCCCGCTCGTCGTCTGCTTGACCCTCTGGTTCGTGGACACCGGCTTCTTCTACCGCGGCGACCAGTAGTGAGCGGAAAGAGAGGAGCGTCGATGTCTCACAACTCCTTTCAGCTGTTGGATCCGCCCCGAAAGCGTCCTCTTTGCTGTGTTGATCCCCGTGTCGATCATGCTGCTCAATTCTTTCGTGACGTTCGCGATCTTCTGCCTGCGGATGTTCCCCGCCTTTTCGCGGCTCTTCCGCCTGCCGGTCGCCGCCGACGCCGTGCGCATGAGCAGCGGGGCGAAGCGGAAGAGACGCGGTCGGGTCCAACTGTTCGTCGCCGTCCTGTTCGCACAGTTCGTCCTCGGATTCCCCTGGCTCCTCCAGTACCCCGCGATGTTCTCCGCACACATCACCGTTTGGCACTACCTCTTTGCTATCCTGAACGGATCCAACGGCGTCATTCTCTTGCTGATGTACGTGTACGGACGGGCGGTCGCCTTCCATCGCGTCCACACGCTCAACACAACCACCTCCCAATCGGGGCCTTCAAAGGATAGCGAAGAAGACGAGTGGTAGAAGTTTGTCATGGAATTCACCGCGCAAACTTTCGAATTCAATCGATTGCAAATTATTTATTCGGCTCTGCATCACGTTGAGAATAAACATTGATCTGACGGCTGAAAGAGTTGATGTAAAACGGCGATATAAAGCCATTCAATTCCTTTGTTCGCCGCTTGCGATAGCGCGTCCGGCAAGGGCGTCTCGTCTGCTGTTTTCTCTTTCAAGTACACTGCCTTCAGAAACTGCAAAGAACATAAAGGAATAGCTGCATTAAAGAAAGAAACATACAGCGCGTAAACGCAGAAGTGCTCGCCAGGATCTGGACGGACGGCATTGACGTCGGCCTCGGGAGCGGAGGTTCTTACTCCAGAGCAAGCGGCTTCTTCCTTTGCGGAGCAGAAACGGATGAAGCGGGAACACGGGCATGAGAACGTCTCGCACATCCCGCTTTCCATCGCTGGAGAGAACGAAAATGAAGAGGCTTATTACGAGACGAACGAGATCTGAAGGCACCGCTCATTTGTTCACAAACAAGCCCGAAAAAGATGACAAAACACACGCCTCTGCGGCGTGCTAGCGGCGAAAAGAAGCGGGACGAGCGCAGGACCACGTTCCAGTGTGCTCTTTGCAGAGAGACCGCGGAGGAAGCACAAGGAAGCGGCGAGTGAACAACGTAGTCTTCGAATGAAATCAAAGGGTGGTCGCGGGAAGACAACATACGATCGCGGCCATGGATTGACTAAACAAGTAACTTGAGTTTCCTCCTCGTGGCTCTGAGCAAGGAATTACTCATCACGTTGGACGTGTCCAAAACGTAGGGAGCAATCATTCACTGGGCGTTTGGATCATTCCGCGTTTATGCCCGGAATCATTTCCCAGTTGTCTTCGACCGGAATCCAACGAAACGATAAGCAGACGGAACTACGATGCTCTCTGCCGACTACAAGAATGTTCCGCCCATTTCCGCTACGTTCAATGCCTTTCTCCGTCCTTATCGACCCCAGCCCCTCGTCAACGAAACCCAACCGCTCTTTCGTTTCGTTTAAACAGGAGCTGGAGAGGGCTGTTCGTTGAGAACAATCATTGTAAACAGCGGAAATCAGGGAACAACTCCTTGAGAATCAGCGATGAAGTTGCTGGTGGGTCTTTTGTGTTTTCTGCTCGTCGTCTCGGCCGGTCGCCTCCCGAAGAAAATTCGAGATGCCGCTCGTGTCGGCGGACCTCAGCGTCGTTCGCGGCTCTTCGAAACGAACTTTCCGAGTGAGCGCTCGAATCATCTTGTGTTCTTGACTCCCTTCTTACAGCCGATTTCGTGTCAACCACCATCCAGATCGGCACGCCTCGTAAGTCCTCCGACCAGCCACTTATCCGTGGGATTCTTTAGCGCAAACATTCGACGTGGCCGTCGAGACGGGGAGCAACCTGCTGTGGGTCTTCGATCGGTATTTCCCGGACGCCCAACCGGGACAACACACGTACAACGAGAGGTGTGTCTTCGTTGCATCGCCTGCTTCAATCGAGTGTTTCCAGCGCGTCCTCCACATGGCACACGGATCACGTGGACGTCTTCGTGTTCGACGGACCGCAATTCGCGTTCAGCGGCTCCGAGTACACCGACCAGACGGCTGTGAGCGGTTGAAGTACAGAATTCTTATCGTTCATGCCTCCTTGCTTCAGCTCTTCGGCCTCCCGCCCCTGCAACAGGCCTTCGGATCGATCACCGCCGTGAAGAACGCGACGTCGAGCACGTGGCGTTCCCCTTCGACGGGATCCTCGGCCTCTCGTGGTGGCTGGAGAACGAGCCGCCGGGCGCCTACGCCTCGCCGATCGTGAACCTGCTGAATGGAGCCGACAAGCAGCAGTTCACCGTTTGGCTCAACTCCACGTACGAGAAGAAGGCAGAAGCACACCTTCATCTCGGGCATTCAGGCTGTCCAAAGCGGGCGAAGAGGGAACCCAGGGCAAGGTGACGATCGGCGGCAACGACCCCGGGCACTGCCAAGTGGATCTGATCGTCGGTTCGCAGTTCTTCCCGCTCGTCTTCTTTGAGAACCACCAGCTGACGGTCAGCATGGACGGGCAAGCCTGCCCTCTTCCTCCCCCTCCAACCGAAGAGTTCAGCTTCCGTCTGGGCGATTTCTACGAAGTGCCGGCGGTGGGCGTCGCGCTGGAGACGAGCAGCTCGCTGGTGCTTTTCCCGCCGCTCGTCTACCAGGAGTTGTACCGACAAGTGAGGGCATTCTCTGGCTAATCTAAGACAAGTGAATTGCAGCTCCAACCGGACTTCGATTGGGATCGCGTGTTGCTGACCGTTCCGTGCAGTCACGTCGCCCGCATTCCCGCCATGGAATTCGACTTCAACATGTGGATTTCCTTCAACTTGGAGGCCAAATACTGGGTGGTTGACGTGAGTGAACACCTCCTTCCTATTGACCTTTTGTTTCAGGTGGGACTGGACAACAACCGGTGCGCGCTGGCTATCGGAATGGGCGACGTGGCGGGGCCGTGGATCTTCGGCACGGCGTCTTGGAAGAAGCCGCACATTTTTCTTGCTTTCAGGCACCTCCTTCCACCAAAAATACTGCACGATGTCGACCTGCAGAATTGAGTCGTGTGTTGAACGCAATGAAGGAGAAGCGGAAGTTCCACGACGAACACGCGCGCAAGCACGTCCTCGCGCACAAGCCGGCCGCCGTCCGCGACCTCCACTGCCACCATCTCGTCGTCAAGTTTGTTTCTCCTGCCTCTCCGTCTCATTTGTTTAGAGCGTACTCCAAGGCGTGTTTCAAGCTCGGCCGCAACTCCTACGCGCTGAACGCCGTCGCCCCGCTGACTAACCTCTGCGATCACGGGTTGGGAGCCGACGATATCATTCGAGCGATCGACGCCCACTGCTCACAGAAGGACGTTGGGATGACCGACATCAACAGAAGCGGGTGGGGTCTTGTTCCACAGATAGCGAACAAACCATCATTTCGTTGTTGGTTCAGTCGACGAGAAGGCAGTCTTACCGCAACGTTGTTTGCGGTTTTCTTCCGCGTTTTTCAAAACTTTCGCCCAGTTCGGTACTGAAACGAGAAAATTCTGTGCGGATTTGAGATTCAGCGCCATTCAAAGCCGCTTTCCGTGCAGACCGACTGGTAAAAAGGATTGTTGGGAAAAAGAAGATCATTTTTCTTGATGAGGCCTGTAGACGAGGGATAAAAGTTCTACGATTAGTCGGTTTGAGGATTTGATCGCACCACTAACCCCAACTTTTGAAGAATTATAAGGCGTCGCACAAAAGCCGCTTATTGTTGGCGCCCGGCACGTTGAATCTTCCTTTTCACTGATAAAAGTTCTGAGAAAAGCGGAATTCCTTCGAACCATCAACTGCAAAATTCAAAAGCTTAAACCGCTAGTGTCGGTCGGTCCGTCACGCAAAATGGTGCAAAACGCGAAATTCTCATCCACTTTGTAGAGTTTTTGACGCGGATTCCAAATCTGCAATCCGTTTTTCGATATGTCTATTCATTCGTGAGTTATTTCGATTTGAATGTGCAAAAATCGCGGGCGGCGGGGAGGAGGGCGGATTGCGCAATCCGCGGGCAGCGAGGGGTCAAAGGTCGCCAGCGAGCGGGAATTGAGCGGAAAAGTCATTTTGTCAATTCAGGTTGTCGCAGAACGGCCGAACGTGCTGTGCCGTGAATTTTCAAATTTCGTCTCAAAGCTCAACGGACACCAATCAAAGCGGATCGTGGCCGAAGGCCGCGACTCTGCTGGTCGTGATCATTGAAGATTCAAACCTTGCGGTAAAGAGGAAAATGGATTTGTAGGAGCAAGAAGTCGATCGGCGCAGTTTCGGTGAAATTCGTGCCTAAGCAAGGAACATTTTTTCGGTCGCAAACAAAAAATAGACAAAACGAAACGTTTTATTATTCTAGACGACAATCAAGAAAAAACTGCTTCTAGACATGTCAAACAGCCGCTACGATATAAAGCGTCCACAGCACTCACAAGATTTGAATGATGAAGTTTTGCGAGTACAGCAGGGAAAGAAAACGGACGAACAACCCTCTCGTGGGCGCCGGTTTAAAAGCGCGTTGATAATTCGGTCGAAACACTCGGAAAAGGAAGAGTAAACGAGAACGATGAGGTTGTTGATTTTTGCTGCTGCTCTTCTCTCTTTTCTGTTGTGTATCCGACTGATCCGTTCGAGTGAAGTACGAACGGCCGTGCTGAGTGTGAAGGCGGACGTAAGCACTTCCTTTGCACTTACCGGTCAACGCACAGTTGTTTACAGAACATCATCAAGACGCAGATCGGGAGCGGGCGGCAGAAAGTGGACCTTCAGTTGTCGACCCTCTTCTCTGGATTGATCCTTCTGGAAGACCCCTGCCGGCTTTCTTCTCCGCGTTGCCCGCGCTACTGCTCGGACTGTAAGGGACTCGCTTGTAGCAAACTGTTTATTATTTGTTGCGAGTTGCAGCCGAGTTCGGACCGCTCCTCTGCTCGACGGACTGCTCGGCCGCCAAAAGGCGCCGCCTTCTGAACGAGTGTGCAGACAATTCGGGCGTAGTGACGACCGCTTACTTCAATCGAATCAAGCCGTTCGTTCAACGGGACGAGTGAAGAGCGCAGACCCCTTCGGGCTTGAAGCTGGAAGGCCGCGGGTTCGTCGACCGCATTTCGTTCCACAACAACCGGAGCTACTGAGACGACACGGCGGATGTTTTTTGGCTGGAAGAGGCTCGCTTGGTGTTGGCCAGAATCGTGAATCACGTGTAGATTTGATTGAATCAAAGCCGAATCTCCAATGATGCACCGTTTAGGGGGTACCTTACGTTCGAAGCGGGATACTTCGGACTGGCGCCTGGCAAGGAGAACCTCGTCGTCCAGGCACACAAACAAGCGCTGATCCCAGCTCCGATCGTCGCGTTGAGCGACTGGGCGCTTTTTTTTGGCGGAATCCCGAGTGACCAGTGCTGCGTCGACTGGATTCAAATGCCCGCTCTGGAGAACAAGTGGATGGTTCGAGTGGACAGCATGCAATTCTTGGGCCACTCATTTGCCGACCAAACCGTTCGTTGCACGTACTGTACAGCGCTTTCATCTTTCTTCAGGTTCATTTCTCCTACGCGAGCGACACGGACCACTACGTTTCGGGCGAGATCATCCACGCGCTTCTCCGCTCGCACGCGATGCTCCGCACGCGTACGCGGTGGACTGCTCGGCGAACCTGACGATCAGCTTCGTGGTCAACGGTCGAGTCTTCGGGGTGGAAATGCCGTTTGGACAGTTCGAAAAGGACTGCATTCTTTACATGACTTCTCTTGACTTCTACTCGGACATCCGCAGCCACGCGGCTTACACAAACACCCCCACAGTTGTCCTTTCGATGTCTGCCTATGACTCCGCTCCGTTGTGCCTCTCGTTCGACTATGCGAACAGTCGAGTGGGCGTGGGCACGGAGATCGAGCAGGACGTCTAGTCGAGTGGTCATATCGTTGATGTCGATCGCCTCTTTGTTTTTTTGCAAATAAAGGCGTGTACAAAAAAGCAAAAGTTTTTGGAAGAAACACGAACAACCGTCGCCGCTGACGATGGGGCGGGGCCTCGCTCCAACAGTTTAAAAATGATCTTCGTCGGCCTTTTCCACACAATCCATACGCGGAACGATGAACGGAGTGCACTGTGTTGTTGCCTGTTTGTGGCTCGTGGGCTGCACGGCGAACGGCGACGGTTTTCTGCACAACGTCGTTCAATTGACGCACGGCGGTGATCACTCAAAGCCGCACTTCAGGTCAGCTTTCTTCTTTGTTGCTCTCTCTTTACTTCTCCTGCAGTGAGGATGGGACGAGCATCTACTTCACGGCCAAGGGCGGCCCGTACGAGACGAAGTTCAACCACGTCTACCGTCTCGAATTCACGAACGCTCCCGTACGGCCCATCTCGCTCTTTTCCACTGGATTCGGGGAAGAAAAGGGGCGAGTCTACCAGAAGACGGTCTTCACGAATCTGGAGGACGGCGACGACGACGAGAAAAGTGGGGAGCAGCGGGCATTCGATATCTAACCACTTCTAACGTTTGCAGTTCATTTTGTTGCGTCGACCACCGCCATTCACGTACGTCTTTCATGAGATTAGTGGTTGTTTGCAACATGATTCAATCTTCAGACCCTGAGGAATGCTCAAATGACCGACGACTACTCCGAAGCGGCCCTCTGCCCGCCATCTCCCTGCGACCGACAGGATTTTGACGGGAAGACGAAAGCCGCATGTGAGTGGAAGAAAGCATTCGTCACCTTCCTGTACGCTTCTTGCAGGCAACTCGATGCACAAAGAGCGGTTTCCGTTCGAAGTGCCCGCCGAGTTCTACGCAAAAGGTGTGCTCGAGATCCCGGTCGACCACTCCGGTTGGGCCTCGTGGCTGTTCTTCGCGGAGAAGACGCGAGTCGGGACGGTCGTCGATCGAAAGACCGTTCGATTGTACTTTCGAAATCACAGCCAGACGGTCGGTTTCTCTTCACCATATCGCCATTGGGAAAGCTGTCTTTAAGGTTCGCTTCAAAGTCCCCGGTTGGGTGGGAGAATTCGATGCGGTGGACACAACGCCGAACAGTCCGCTTCTCTTCTACGGTGTTCGTTTGCCGAAAGAACAACAGAAGACCGTTCGGTAATCTTTTTGTCGGAGCTATTAGATTGTTCGCGTTGCAGCGCGGGCATCCTCCCTCTGGCTGGAGCGGTCATCTTCCGCACTTCTTTTGCGGACCTTCGGAACGGAAGTTTCTCGATGGACACTCCTTTCCTCAACGACCCCGACTACTCGCTGCTTCACCCGAAATTCCTGCAGGACGGCAGCGGGCGCTTCTTCTTCACTCGTTTGGAAACACGAACGGGCGGGTGTTCCGTCTGGCTGTGGGACGACGGCGCGGAGGTGCGGTTTTTTGCTCGAGACTGCATTGTTGTTGTTTGAGGTACTCGTTCGGGATGGCGCGAGGGAAATGGACACGATCCACTTGAACGGAACGAACTACGTGACATTCGTCGCCCAGTCCGGGGAACAGCAAGAATTTCGAGTGTTTCTGGCGACGATTGAGAGAAACGAAGAATTCCCGTTTGCAAGCCGTGCGTGCTCTCCGGTTTGCAGAATTCACTTGTTTGTTCGCAGCTCCTCTACAAGAAACAATCCGCAGTCCGTCGAGGCACCTGGAAGAACCCGTCGCTCTCACCACGCTCGACGACCTTGCCGCCGACATGACCATTAGGTAGCAATAGAACTCGCTTGACGTGTAGGAACTCCGCTTCAGCCGAGACAACAAAGCGCTGATTTTTAATGCCCATTTGTACGGGTACGGGCCGTTTTGGGTAAGAAGGCAGTTCAATCATTTCGATTGCTTTTCCAGCTGTTATGCGTGGATCTTCACGAGAAGTCGCGAGTTTCCGTGCGGAAATTGAGTCTCGGCTTTTCGTTCTTCGGATGGCCGCGGTTTCTGAATGAGAGCGGAGATTCCGACTTCTTGGTGGCGTCGTCGATGGCCGCCCAGTCCGTCTGTTTCTTTGTTCTGTATTGGGGGTGATCAGCGATATTCGGCAACAGGATTGCTTCGAGACTCCGGACGTGAAACGCTGCCGTCCGAGACAGGAGGAGGCGTGCCTCTCGATTGACTCCGACTTCTTCGGTAGGCCGCGCGGTGCCGCCGTTTTTCCCGTTCACGCTACATCGATTTCATAGCCCTGGATTGTGCCCAGTTCCTGCCCCAATCGAGCGAGATCTTCCGAATGAATCGCTACGGAACGGTCAAGGAGCGGCTGACGAACAACGAGTTCTTCGAGGGCGAGTTGGCCGTCTCGCCGGACTTCAAACGAGTGGTCTTCGCGAGCAATCGGGACGGCGACTACGACCTCTACCTCGCCGAATTGGACGATCTGGACCATCCACGGCGAGTGAGTAGACGGGTTGGATGGATTGTATTCCACTCTAGCTCACGAACACTCTCGGCTACGAGGGGCGCGTGCAGTTCGCTCCGGACGGCCGTTCGATCGCCTTCTTGGTATGGCGGCCGGAATCGCCGAAAATGCGCGAGTTGTACGCGTATCTCCTCTCCTACAACGTGACCGCCTTCGACCGAATGGACGTCTACGTGATGGATCTCGGGGACGGGAAGGAGGTCAAGATCAGCAGTTTCTTTGCAAGGCCCTTCGAACCTCTCCGCAACGAGCTCGACAACACGTGGCACACCCCCGTCTTCTCCTTTGCACCGAACGGGGACCTCAACGCCCAACAAGGAAACCACTTCTACTTCCTCAATCGCTCGTCCCCTACCGTGGAGTTGGTTCAAGTGCGTGGATTATTTAGCGAGAATCGACAACGTTGCCCATTTTTAGCTGCAGTATTTCCCCAACGACAAAATCTTCCAGTCATTCCAACTACTGCCCGATGGCGACATCGTCGTCAGTTCGAACGACGCGCATTCGATCGTTCGCGGAAAATTCAACCCGTCGCCCACGATCGCGATCACGATCCCGCAGATCTCGTCCGTTTCCACACGAAGCGGCCCCCACTTCTCGCTCGGCAATCTCTTCTCCTTTTGTTTCGTCTTTTTACTTTCATTTGCTTGCTAAATCCGATCCAGGCTGGACATAAGGAACATAAAGCGAGTAAGAGTGCAAGTTGAGGACGAAAGCATGGCCGAATGCAAACTTTTCGTTCATGAGCCGACGTCATGCACAGTCCGTAGAGCAGACTCGCCGATTGCGGGCCGCGTTTTGTCGGAGATTGCTCCCGCTGCGGGTCGAACGTCTCTAATTGAGCGATCACAAACGACAATTCCCCGTGCCGCTCCCTTTTTGCGCCTCGTGTTCAGCAAAAACCACGAAACGGCTGCTTGGATGCAAGCGGGCAGCCCGAAGCGATAACCAATTGCACCTTCTTCCGTTTGTTGATGTCAGATGACTCCAAAGCAAGAACGGTGAATAAAAGGCGGAAGAGAAATCATTTGGATCACACACCTTTGCAACCACGATGGCCACTTGCCGCCTTCTGGTCGCCGTCTCTTTCCTCCTTCTTTTCGTAGCGAGACTCCATGCAGTGACCGACTGGCGGTTCACTTCTTACACAAACGAAGCCCTCCGTTTGGAGCTGCAGATCGGCACTCCGCCGGTCAGCATCGAGGTGATCGGGCTGGTGGACGCGGTGGAAGACATCGGCAGCAATCTGATCGTGCTGGACGTGCCCGAAGGCGGCGTTTACAACTACCGGTAAGTGCTCCCTCCTCTTACTTGCAGTTCCATCACGCGTTCGTTCTTGGAGGAATTCGTCCACGTTCGTCCAAACGGGGATCTACACGGACGACGGGCCCGACGGTTGGATCGGCACGGAGACGTTTGTCGTGGGTTCTGCTCAAGTGATATTCGTCTTTAGTCTTTCTTCGTTTAGATCGACGGCCAGATGAGGACGGCAAAGATTTTCACGGTCATCAACGACTCGAGCTGGGTCTTCGAAAAGGACGGGATGCTCGATTTCGGGCGGCCGTACGGCGACGAGCCTTCGTTCATTGTGGACCTGCTGAAGAACGAGGACGACAAGGTGGTCTCCTTTGCGTACGACAGGTTAGTCCTTTTCGTCTGTTGCATGTCCCCTCCTCTCGTTGCAGCATCCCGGCGGCGAACACGCGCGACGACCCGTTGAACGGAACGCTCCAGCTGGGCGGGCGGCAGCCGGCCAAGTGCGCCAACGATTGGGTGGATTTCCCGGAAGAGTTCTCGTTGCTCGTGGACTGGCAGCTTCGATTGGACGAGTGAGCTGTCTTCTTCATTCACTCAGCCTCTTGTTTGTTCAGGCTGTCCGTTGCCCAGTACACGTTCGGGTCGGGCGGCGATGTCTTCTTCCAACTGACCAGCGATCACATGGCGCTCCCGTCGGCCGTCTTCTCGTCCGTCGTCCAGCTGATGAACGGCGGGCAGGCGGGCGAGACGGCCACCGTTCCGTGCGATTGGGCGGACGACTTCGTCTTTTCGATCGGCGGCGTGGACGTCCGTGTGGCGGCCGCCGACCTCATGGACAAGTCGACGGAGACGCCGAGCGGCCAGTGCGACTTCCTCGCCGCCCCCGCGGACAGCGAGGTCTACTACGCCCTGCCGGTCACCGCCCTCCGCAATCATTGTCTCCTCTACAACTACCAGGCGAAGACCGTCGGCCTCGCGACTGCAATCAATCAATGACCGCCCTGTCGATTGCTAGAGGATTTGCACGAATAAAGCATCCATCGCACTCTGTAGCCATGCTTGCCTTAAAAAAGCTCGCGTTCTTTACAAAAAGAATTTTATGCGGCGGCCAGCAACTGTTCACTGATTCGTGGATAGCCGGGGCGTCGGGTCGAAGAAGGCAACGATTTTGGCCGTTTTCCCGCACGAAACGATTCGCAGCAGGGCCTTTCGGAAGCGGGGGACCGCCAACAAAACGATTAAGGGATTTAAGAGAGGCGTGGTCCCGATGGTCAGCTTCGCAAAGAGCGGGATCCATCCGAACGAGACGTTGAGGACGGGCAGGATGCACGAGATCCCGATCGGAACAACGAGACTGACGATCGGCGAAAGAGCCTGGAGGCGGAGGATGCGGGAGAGTCGGCGCTGGATTTTGATGGTGGCCGGCCGCAAGTGCTCGCGGCCTTCGCGCAATTTCCGTCGAATTTTGAACTCGCAAACAGCCACGATTCCGTAAGCAGTCGCCATGACCAGCTGGACGTTCACGAGGTTGAGGACGACGCCCAGTGAGTGCTGAAAGCAGGCAAACATCACAACTCATTCATCGCTTTTTCTGCTCACGGTGTCGCCTCCGATGTACCGAGGGATCTCGAAGTCCGCAAAGATCGGGTTCTCCTTTAACTCCTGCACCGTCTGCTGCTCGTAGCGAAGGTCAAACACGAAGACCACAGACATCACGTGCGCGGTGGTCCACGAGACGAAGAGAAGGAAGAAGGCGGCCAGGTGCCAATTGGAGTACCGGCCGTCGTAGCAGATGATGTTCGTTCGATTAAGGAACTGCAGGCACACGTTCACGACCTTTGTTGGAGTTAGCAACTGTCCGGAAAGTAGCACTGAACCGACCATTGCAAGCACCAACACGCCCCACGAGCAGACGCCCACGACCGCCCACCAGTCGGTCGACGGCAACACGGGAGACACCAGAAGGAAGATCAGGCGAGTGCCCCGCTCAACGACCACCTAAACGAAAGAGTAGCGATTTCTTTTGTGCTTGTTGCTCACAACGTTCGTAAAAGCCGAAACGATCGCGTACAGGGAGTCGATGACCGCACCGACGTTCAGGAAGCCGCGGTACACGACCATTTCCTTGGAGATCTTGAAGACACACAAATAGACCACTAGCAGGTTCAAGAGTACGGAAGTTGACGCGATGCTAATCTCGTAGCACTCGAATAACAAGCGCCAGTTCATCGTCATTGAATAAAGGCTGACGGGTGCGTGTGGAATTCAAGTTCGTTCCGTTCAGCGGCCGCTCCGCACAACGTCCGACCGAATCCACCTGCTCGTATGCTCTGGGAAGGGTCACGTGTTTGCGAGCAAGAATGAGGCTTGTGAGGGCGTATGAAACGCGCAATCGAATTACTGCGTGCGGGTTTCACGGCCACCTACACGTCGGCCCGCGGGGCAACAAAGACCGCAAACAACCGAGAAGTAGAACACAAATCCTGCTGCTCTCATTCTATTACTACATTTCTTCTTGCCATCGACACAATCTGCATGCATACTTGGTTTAATCTCGTGCCGAACACCAATAACATTGGCGCCCTCATTGATTCAGGCGGTCGGCGAACCCGAGGCCGGGCGTCGCGTAGTTGAACAGAAGGCAGTAGCGGTTGAAGATGGTCGCGGGGATGGCGAACTGGACGTCGTCAAAGTCGTAGAAACTCATGTAAAGGCTGCACGTGGCTTCCGCCTTTTCGTCCGTGCGATCGAGGTACTCGGCCGGCGTGATCGTGATGTTCCGCTGGCCGAAGGTGAACGCGAACTCGACCGTTTGATCGCAGGGAACGCTCCCCTCGTCCGTTGCTCCGAGGGCCTTCAGGACGGACGGCCGGTAGGCGGTGGGGAGCGTGAAGAAGGGACCGGAGATCTCGATGTACGCGAGGCCGGGAGCATCGAAAGAGTACTGCGCGAAGGAGAAGCTGCAAGCAGAAGGCGGCTGATCGTTTGAAGCGTTGGGGCCCACTCGTCCACATTCAAAGTCCACTGGTTGTCTTCGTCCGTCCACTTCGCTTCGGGCACTTCGATCCAGTCGCCGCCGCACCGCCCGGGCGCCCGCCCGCCCAGCGTCACCACTCCCGCGTCGTTCAGGGGGAAGTCGTGGGAGGCGCTGGAAGAACGAGAGAATTCGAGAGTGGACGGAACACGCACTTGTCGTAGCTCATAGTCACCACCTGCTCGTCCAGCTGCTTGAGCACCGACTGGATGAAAGTGGGCGCGCCGTCGGCCGGCCGGTTCAATCCGAGCGAACCGTTGATCTCGTAGCGCCAGTCGAAGATCACCGCAAACGGCTGCTGGCGCACTTCGATGCCCGCATCGCCGATCTTCAACACAACGAGGAGGATCAAGAGGAGGTGAAGAACGAACCGTGAAGCTTTCCGTCCCGTTCAATCCGATCTTCTGCTTGTTCTCGTCGTACACGTAGCCGAGCTGCTCGAAGCTGGACGACTTGCTGAAAGGAACAAAGGAATAGAAGAAGCATGTTCAACCTTACGTGTTGTCGTAATCGCGATCGGCCACGACGCGAAGGCCGTCGAATTCGGTGCCCTGGATCAGGGCGAGAGCCACGGGCGTGGCTGCCGAGGAAAGAGGTGAGAATGAAGCACAAGAAAGAGTGCTTACCGGGAGTTCCGATCGTCGCGTTCAGCAGGAAGTCCTCGCGATTGTTCATCCAAAACGTCCAGTCGATCGACCCTCCGCCCGACACCGAGCCGATCGGAAGGAGAAGGAGGAGGAGGGCGAGCATTGCGGAAGACGGGTGAAAACGACAGCCAGGCGGCCTTCTTGTACGCAGTCGGTCGAGTGGGCGGCCTACGGATGGGTGGTCACTGCCTACGACTCTCGACCGATCACTTCGATGCTTTTTGCTCGCCGTCGTGTGCCCAAACGGCCGCCAGACGATAAGCCGCCAATCGGCCGGTTGGGCTCATTTTGTGATCAACGAAGAAAGGGTGACATTCGGGTATCAGTTAAACATTTTGACGCACTTTCTGGCAAATGGTTAACTCGTAGGCATGCATGCGGAGTTAGATGAGAGAACCGAGTTCAAGCGGCCGCCCACCGAGGCCAACTCTTGATCGAAACTCGTAGGCTGTCCGCTTATCTGATGCTAGCAATTGCGGGTCGTCGACGAAGCGCCTTTGCGGTTGAAGGAAGCCGCTCGCACATGAATTCCGTCTCCCACTTGATTTTGGTCAGCCAACTGGAGTGGGCGGGCGGGAGCAGCAGGAAAAAGCGGACGATAAAGACCGAAGGGTTCAATTAAGAAGCCGGCCGTTAATCATCGACGGCTTAAAAGAAAATGCACATTTCTGGAAGAGGAAAAGCGAAATAAAGCTCCTGTTTGTTTGCGTCTTCTGCCTTCTGCTCATCCTTGCGGCCGCGCGTGGGCCCAAACGGCAGCGAGCGCAGGTGAAGTCCGCTCGTCGAGTGGCGCCCACGCACGTTCGTTCCCGCCTCTTCCAAACGAACTACCCGAGTGAGTTCTTCGATCTTGGTCTTCTTTACTCTTTCCATTTGCAGCCGACTACCTCACGACGGACATCCAAATAGGCACTCCGCGTAGTTCGAACTCGTTTCGTGCACCTGTTTGATTTCTCTCTTGCAGCTCAAACGTTCACTGTGGCCGTCGAAACAGCGAGCAACTTGCTGTGGGTCTTTGATCAAGACTACAACGACCTGCAGCAGGACCAGCACGCGTACAATGCAAGGTTAGACGGCCCATCACGGTTGCTTTTATTCCGTTCTCTTTGCAGCCAATCGTCCTCGTCCACGTATGAGGACGACGACTTCTACACAGTGCAAGGCAATTTGTATTCGTACGGCAGCTGGTATCAGGATCAGACGTCTGTAGGTTCTCTTATGCACTTGCACTTACTTCAGCCTTTGTTCAGCTCTTTGGTTTGCCCGCTCAATCGCAGTGGTTTGGATCGGCAATCGGGGCGGAGAACGTGCAAACCGGCGAGGACGTCAGTTTGCCTTTCGACGGCGTCCTCGGCCTCGCCTGGTTGTTGGGAAACGAGGGAGAAGGAGAGGACGCTTCGCCGATCGTGACCGCGTTGAAGGGAGCGGCAATGCGGCAATTTACGATTTGGTTCAACGCAACGTGAGTGAGCAGACGAATATTTCTGTTGATCGTGTGTTCTTCAGGTTGTCCACAACTGGAGTCACGGAGAGCAAGCTGACGATCGGCGGCAATGACCCCGAGCACTGCCAGCTGGACAACATTTACGACGACCTCTACGTTCCACTCGCGCTCTACAGCGATCAACAACTGTCCATCGTCCTGCATAAGTACGCTTTCAGGCCGCAGATCCGAATGACCGGCAGTTTGCAGGTTCGCATTCGGCGAGCACTACGAATCTCCGGCCACTTTCGCCACTCTGGACACGGGCAGCCCGACGCTCCACTTCCCCACCTTCACCTACCAAGTGATCTTCCGAAAGGTGGGAGTCGTGCTTACGTATTGATTCAACTGGTTGTTTAGGCCCAACCGGACTTCGACTGGACGCGGGAGATCCTCACGGTCGACTGCACAAAAGGCCTGCAGCTGCCGCCGATGTTGTACACGATCAACCGTTGATTCACGTGCAAATGCCCAATAATTTCTTGTGTTTTAGACGTCCAATTCGAAGTCGGACCGCAGTATTTCGTTGTGGACGTAAAACGATTGAATATCTCTTCTTTTCATTTATTTTCGTTTAGATCGGTTTGGGCAACAACCAATGCGCGTTTGCCGTTGACCTCGACATCGGAGACTACAACCGCGGGTCGTGGGTGTTGGGTTCGTCCTTGTTCGTTGTCCGGTTCTCACTTCTCGCCTTCAGGCACGCCCTTCCACCGATTGTTTTGCACGACTTACGACCTCGACGCGCAGACGGTGTTGATCAACCTGGCCGTCGGACAGGACGGCAACTGATGAGTCAACAATGAAAATTAGTCAACAGTGAATAAAGTGCAGTCTTTCTGTGGCCGCACATCCAGCACACATCGTGTGTCAACTAGACACAGAAATCACTTTGCTGACGCGAACACTCGATAGCAAGACGGGTAATAATCGTTCGGGGAAATCAAACAAACGAAAGACCGGTTGAACCTGCCGGCCACACGCGCTTTTTGACTTCTGTCTGTTGTTTGTGGGGGCGGTAGCTTCGAGTAAAAACCCTTAAACAAGCAGCATTGATGCTTCGGTTTCCGTTTGATGGACAGGACTCGTTGTCTGTTTGTCGCTGGTTGTTAACCAACAAGGCGAACATGAGAACACTGCGCCTTTAACCAGACACACTTCTCACAAATATTGTTGGACGAAAAGAACTCGGCGGCGCGTCGTTGAGAGACCACCGTTTGTATTTTTCTTCGAACGTTCTCCTGCCTTCTTGCGGGAACGGAGATCTCTGGGAGCTTGCGGCCGGCAAAAGATGATCTGATCGAATGAACGGGAAACGCTCGAACCAAAAGAAACCCTGATCAAGGTCCCGATGGTCTCGATCTCGTTCTATTTCGGGCACGATGACATGACGGCATTTCCCACAAGTTTCCATACGATTGTCCTTTGTGTCGAAAGAAGTGGCCGTGCGGAGGTGTTCGCCGGGCAAACGAACGTCCGTGGGACTCTCTTTTGGGGGCTACAAATCAAACAGAATACAAATGGAAAGGGGTTGGTCGGAAAAACGAAGCTCGAGCGAACGAAAAGAAAGGGAACTTTCATTCGGCCGCTTGTTCTCTTCCGTTCTTCTCTATTCTTCTTGTGTGATGAACGCTTCCTCCCAAGTGCATGCAGCCGTCACTTTTAACACGAGCTTCTGCGGGCAAGCGCAACGCCTCCACCACTACCGACCGCTTCGCTTTCCGATCGCCGCCCACCTGTTGATCTCCGTCCTTTCGCTCCTCGCCTTTGCGGTTTGCTTCAAGTCGAAGGCGATGCGAAAGGCGGTCCATGTGATGATGAGAACGAAGGACCTAAAGGCGAGCAGAGGAAGAGATGAGTTTCGACTAACGGACGGGTGATTTCAGTGGCTTCTCATTATCGGCTGCCTGTACTACTTGGTAGCCGTCTTGAATCCCTTGCTCGTCTATGCGTGGAAACTGGTGAGTTCTATCCATCGAAGCTGCAGGCAGCTCTCCTTTTAGTACCTTTCGTTCGCGAACTTCGCAAATGCGTGTGACTACGTTTGGGGCGGTTATTCGTGCTTTTCTGCTTACCAGTACTTCTGCAGCACGTGTCCCGTTGGTAAGCGAGTTAAAGAAGAAATTAGGGACATGAGTGCTTCCAGCCTTTGCGCAACTACACGTCTGTCTGTTCTTCGAACGGCTGATCGCGAGTACCTTCAAGCCGCACCGCTTCGTTCTCTACGCGTTCGGCTTTCTGTTTGTCTGCCATGTCGTGAGCCTTCGGTAGACAATCAATGGTCAGTAAACGGGAGTTTTAGATCGCATTTCCCCATCTGAACACCTACTTCTACGTGTATCTGCTTACCGACCTCCCACCGGTCCCCTTCTGCGCCTCGCCGATCGTGACCTCGTCGGCCGCTTTCTCGACGGTTTTCCGCTCGTCGCTCGTGATGCTGCTCGTTGATTGCGGTGTCATGATGGGCGATCTCCTCCTCCTGCTGCACAATCGGCGGGAGCTCGGGAAGATTTTTCGAAAGATCGGCGGTTACTCGCTCGAACGCTCGTTGTTTCTCCGAGAGCTCCGCATTTCCATTCAACTTCTCTTTCCCTTCTCCCTGCTACATGCGCTCGGCTATTTTCTTCAAATGAGCGTCTTCCTTTCGTATCTGTACGTCGTTCACGAGACGGATGTCGACTTGAGCGCCGAGGACCAGCTTGTCTGGAAGGAATGGGTGAACATGGCACGTTCGCTTTCATTTGAGTTGTGGAGTAAATGGTGGCCGTTTAGACGCGAACTCTTTCGATCTTTCTCATGGCAGCTAGCCAATGCCTGTACTTCACCAGCATGCAGAAGAAGACCGACGAATGGGCACAGCGGGAAGATCCGACGGAACGATACTTCCTTGAATTCAAGCGTTCCATCTCGTGATTCGTTTCCACCACCCTCATTGATTGTAGCCGTTCGTTCGTTTTTAAGTGAGTAAACGCTGAGTTCCTTCCTTTGTTTGAAAGAATTACCTACTCGAATCGATCAAGATGCATAACTTTATACACATGAGCAATGATTGTACAACTCGTATTTAATGCGTAACAATAACAAGACGCTGTAATGTTCACGAATCACACCCGTACGCCCTCCAAAAGGCCGCCTGCCAATCGACTGGTGCGGCTTGGCTGAGATCCCTCCAATCGATCACTTCGGCAGCTCCCAATTGCGCGAGTGCCGTTTGATTGGCACCCTTGCCCAAGGCAACAAAGGTGAGCGGGCCGTCCAGCTGGCCAATCAACTTTCGCAAGTACTCGCTTCCAGTTCCGTCGAAAGCCGAAATGAACACGACGTACACTTGCGAGAAGCCCGTCTCTTCATCCACGTACCCTCGCACTAAGTCCGAGAGCAAGCTAGAAGAAGCAAAGATTATTGAAGTTTTTCGACTGCTCACTTGTCGAGGCCTGACGGATAATTCATTTGTTGCTGATCGGAGAACCACTGAGCAACTTCAGCGAGAGTGTGGAATTCTTTCGGCCAACCGGGCGTCATGCTCATGTGATAGAACGTGGTGAGCGTCAACCGATCAAAGTGGTTCCAGTCGGCAAACAGTTGGGAGCTTCCGAACGTGAGTATCCGCTAAAATCGATTGAATGGCTGGTCGTCAAGGGCAGTACGCACATGGAACTCATCCGGCGTTGTTTCGTTGGATTGATCGAAGCAGAAGTTCACTTGAAGTTGCCGGGAGTTGTTGCATGGAAAATACGCGCCCTGTTGAACAAACAAGATAAATGGAAGGATTGTTGTCTGCTCACTCGTGGCGGAACGTAGGTAGTGGTTGTCGTCGGTGTGCTCGTCGATGTCCGCAGCGTTGTGCTCGTTGTGGGCTGCCGAGTGCTGGTGCTAGTTGTTGGTCGACGAGCGGTGACCGTCGTTGTTGACGAAATAGTGCTCGTCGTTGTCGGCGGAAGGGAGGTAGTCGTTGAAGTCAGTCGAGTTGTTCGCAGCGTGGTCAAAGGTTTCGTCGAGCAACCGGTGGTCCTCCGCGTGCTGGGAGTCGTTGTTCGTATCGTCGTGGTCGTCAACGTTGAAGTCGAAGTTGATGTCGACGTGGGAGTCGTTTGCAGGGTGGTTGTGGTCGACGGAGTGGTGGAAGTGGACGTGGAACTCGTTGAAGTGCTCGTGGGAAGAACGGTTGTTGTGGTCGGTGCAGTCGACGGCGTCGATTGAGAGCTGCTATTCGTCGTGTTAAACCCTTGACCGATTTGAGTGAGAGCGGTCAAGAAGGGAGGGTTCTCATCTGAACACAAGCCGATGACCAACTCTGCTCAATGCAAACAACGAACCGCAGCCGTACGCCTCGTAGAAGCGTTCGTTCCAGTCGGGCGGCGTCTCGTCGCCCTCCGCGTCCCAAACGATCACGTCCGCCGGCCGCAATTCCCACAGCAAATCGATGTCGACGTCCGTGTTCAGCGTGACAAATGTGAACGAGAAGTTGGCGGCCTGCAGCCGTTCGACGATCGGGAACGCGAGGAACGAATCCAAACGAGTGAACTGCGAGACGAAGACGAGGGCATGGGCGGGATTCTCCGCAGAGTTCAGCCCCAACCACTCGATCGTGAGGAAGACGAGTGGAATGTGCGAGTGGAAGAAGGAGGATTGATGCTCGCCATCCAGGAACGCGTGAACGTCGTTCAACGACCCAAAATCTCCGTACTCCATCGTCTGCACATTCAAGTTGTAGCCGATGGCCGCCAGTTTGTCGAAATTCGTCCAATCCGAAGTGAATACAAAGTTGCGCAGGAAGTTCATTTGGTTCTGGAACCGAGAAGTAAGAGAATTGCGTGGCCCACTGGCAACTCACCTCGAAAGCCAAATGGGAGGTCGACTTTGACGTGTCGAACGCAAAAATGATTCGATTCGCGCAGGGAAGTACGTGGGGGATCGGAGCAAAGGTCGGGATCTCCGTGTTCTCCCGCACTAAACGAAGAGAAGAGTGATGAAGATGTTTTGAAAGTCCACTCGCCTTCTTGACACCCGTATGCGGACCAGAAGAGCGACTTCCAACCCTGCGGTTCGTCCTCCTCTTCGATCTTCCAGCGAATGAAGTTTGGGGAGAGCTGGAGAAACAAGGAGGCGTCCAAGTGGGCGCCCATGCCGATGAATGTGAGCGTGTGGTTCGTGCTCTTCATTTGGTTGGCCGCCTTGTTGCTCGCGTCGACCATCTTTTGTGTCAACGAAGAGAGGAAGACGATCAAGTGAACGCCCTCCCTCGAGGATTGAGTCCAATAGTCGACGGTGGAAAGGAGGACGGAGAGGTCGGGCGTCCTCGACGGCTGCCGGTCGGCCCGCTTCAAACTCCTCCGAACGTCGACGTTCGTCTGCTCCGCCCCGAAGTGCTCGAGGTAAGCGCGACGATCGAATTGGATCAACTTCAAGCGGTCCAGATCGCTCCACTCGCTCCCGAAGACCGAATCTCGCAAAAAGGCGATTTGTTTCTGCAAGAGGAAAGCAGTGAACAACCCGTGAGGAGCGGAAGTGCCTCAAAATGGGAAGAGTTGAGGCCGCCCGATCGATCGACCGCAATGAGGATCTTTCCGTTCAGGCACGGGTAGGCGAGCGACTGCTCTTGTGCGGAGATGCCGAGCAGAAGGAAGAGGAAGACGATCGTAAATGAACGGAGAGCAGCCATGAGATCAGCGGTCGCTTGACATTCGAAAGTCGACTCGCGGCGAGCAGAAAGAAAGAATGCGGCGTTCTTTCTTCCGTTCGGTTGTCCGCCGTGCAGAACGGAGGTCTTTTCGGCCGTCCGCCTTATCGCTTCTTTGCACCGAGGGCCCACCGCCGTTCTTCGCGTTCAAAAGAATTCGAAGGAACGGCGGACCTTTGACCCTGCATTAATGAGCGAGCGGACAACAGCCCCTCTCCCTCGTCCCTCCACTCCGCTCCTTATCGACTCGCCCGCCGCCGCCGCCGTCCACTCGTAAATCAATGGAACGATTGACGTCATAATCTCCGCTTGTTTTGAGTGCGGGTGATTGCCGAAGTGAGGGCGAGTGCACGAGTTCAGGATCCGCAAACAACCGGACAATGCGGCCATTCTTTTCCGCTTCGATTCGCGGAACTCGCAGACGGCGTGGTGATAAGAAAGCGTCGCGTGACCACGAATTTGGGGATTAGCGGCAATTCGAAAAGCGACTGATTCCTTCACGAATTCCGATGTCTCTTGGCATCGATGGATTACACCGAAGATCTTTTATGAACCGTTTATTTAAGGCTTGAAATGAGTACATGAAGGAATCAGTGTTCAGAACCTCCGCTCCAAGCGCACTTTGTAGGACGCCGTCCCGAGTGCGAACCCACTCGCGCTCTTCCGCAACGTCGGCGGTTCTTTCGCGGGCAAGAACTGAAAGAAACAACGGGGAAATGGTGGGTGTGTTCTGTTTGCTTACTCGGTATTGATTGAACAGGTTGGTCAGGAAAAGAAAGAGTTCCATTCGAGCGAGCCCTTCGCCTACAATCAAAGAAATGAATACGGTCGACAGGTGAAGCCGCTTACCGGGACACTGCCGACGGCCCAGGCTGAACGGCATGAGGGCGGGCGACTTCTTGAGCTTCCCGCCTTCATCGTCGATGAAGCGGTCGGGGTTGAAGCGTTTCGGTTCGGGGAAGTGCTGAACGGAGGAATGAACGAGAGAATGAGGGGCATGAAGGAACCTTCGGATCGATCATCGGAACGGAGATCTGCGGAATCAAGATGGAGCCTTTCGGGATTTTGTAGCCAGCGATCGTCAACTCGCGCGAAGTTTTGTGCGGGACGTTCTGCCCGACGATGTTCGCCACGCGCAAGACCTCCTGCAAACAAACGAAAATCAACAATCGGATGCTAGAATTGGAGAGCTCACCATCACAATTGCACTGGCGTACGGAAGGCTCAGCTTGTCGCGCATCGTGACCAACCGGTCGCTGCCGATCACTCGATCCAGCTCGTCGTGGAGCTTCTGCTGGACGTCTGGGTGCCGGATGAGGAAGGCGATTCCCCACCTAAATGGAGGAGTGAACGGAAAGAAACCGCAAGTGAACGCACGTGACCGTGGAAGACGTGCTCTCCTGCCCAGCGAACCTAAACGCCGTTCCTTCATTCGCTGTGATCTAAGGAGCAAACAGACCACATATCACTGCACGTGGCCTCTAGCTGACGTCGCGTGAAGTAGGTGGGCTCTCCGGTCGCTTCCTGCCGCCGTTGTTCCAAGAGGTACGCATCGATGAGGTCTTTCGGCTCGAAGTCGGCTGCCGAGTAGTCCGTCCGCGCCAAGTGCTCGTCGATGCACTCGTTGATGAAGTCGCGGATTTGCGACTGGAGGGCGACCAGTCGGTTGAAGTACGTGGAGAAGACGGGGGCTTTCGAGAGGAAGCGGTTGTGCACCGAGAGCATCAGAAGCGGGTTTTGGAAGGAGGCCATGATGTCCGAGAGGACGCCCTTCAAGTGGAAGAACTTGGCTTGTGTGCGTTCCTGAACGACGGCCAGGTGAGTGGTGAGTGGGCACGATTGAAGGCTTACGTCGGCCGAGAAGCGATAGCCGCAGATGACCGCATTGATCAGACTGAAAACTCGGCGTCAATCAAAGCGAAAACAAATCCACCTTCCGGTCGCGATGTCCGTGAGGCGATCAAAGTCGATTTCCTCGTTCCCCGCAGCGATTTCCGCGTTCGCCTTCTCGAACACCACAGCCAGTTCTTCGAAGACCTTAAGCAAACAAAGAAGAAGAAGATTATTGGAAGAAGAAAAGGGCACTCACTCTCTCCTGCATGACGTTCGTGTTCAATCCGAAATCCCGCATGATCCTGAGCACGAATCGGCGCTGGTCGAGCCACAGCGGCCCGCTCGTTTCTGCCAATCCGTAGACGCCGCCTAGACAAGAGGATGAATGGAAAGTGCAGAATGCAGTGGGAACCTCGGAGAGCATTCTGAAAGACTTCGGCGGCCGCCCGGTCGATGCAGTCGTCGGGGTGTTGCTTCACGAACACTTCGTGCATGGTCTCAACGTCGTTGATCGCAACGATCGGCATCCAACCCATCCAGTAGGTGTGGACATTTCCGTACTGCTTCGTCCACTCGGCGAAGCGGTCTTCCCACCGCTCGACCGAAATGAACGAGAGCAGATTTCCGAACAGGGGCAGCGGGGTCGGTCCGGGCGGCAGTGCTCGCCGTCGCCACCAGAACTGATGGGCGAGGAAGAGGACGAACAGGACGAACAGGGGAGCGAGCATTGCACTTGGCGGAAAGATCGCTCGCTTCCGCGTGTTTTATACCCCGCACTTTCCCCAAGCGAGAACTTCACTTGAACCCGCCCGCCCGCTCGCTTGGGGTTCAAGAGCGCAAAAGGGAGAGCGAGCGGAAGGAAGCGGGCGAGCGGCGGGCAGCGATCTTCGATCGGCGAGCACTTCTGCCCGCGAGTGTCTGTTCGAACTTGCGATTGAAACGCCGGATTAAAAGCGAACAAAAAAGGCGGTTGGCAAGGAAGAAACACGAAATTGCTCGCTACGTGTCCGCCTTCGTTTGTGGCCATCGAGAAACGTCTGAACGCTCCGGCCACTTGACGGGCCACTTTAATCCACTCCTCCAGATAAAAAATAACAAATTTTATCAACGGTTGACGCACGACGCAAAACGTCTTTGGCTAAGCCGTGGGCACGCGCTCGCAATGGTGCGTTCTCTTCACATTCTCGATTCAGACATCTTTTGATGGCTCTAAATCAAAATTGATGGGGTTTCGCCGTCAGATTCACTTTCTCTTGCTTTTTTGTTGGGCGCACGGCATGACCCAAAACGATACGGGAATCTTTGAGCTTTTTTATGACGGCAAGTCCCTCAACTGGTTTGTACCCACAGCACACTGCAGATTTCTTTGTGGCCGTCGGCGATCCGCCGCAACTCCTGAACGTCGAGTTCTCGACCGTCCATTCGGTCACCTTTCTTGTGGACTCCCGCTGCGGCCGCCCTCGCCCCGACTGTCCGCGTTTATGCTCGATCGAAGTGTTCGACGCGGCCTACTGCACGTCGGACTGTCAATTCGGAGAGAGCGCCTCGTACTGGACGCAAACCTGCGAGATCATAGCCGCCTACTGGTCGTATTTCAACGCTTCACGCTCCCAAACACTCACGAATACGCGCGAAGAGTTGCGCGCAGAACGATCGCTGCTGTTCGAGACCCGAGGGCAGATCGCCAAGGACTTTCTTGGCGTCGCAGGTGAGTGCTTTCAAACAGCCTGGACTGCATTCTCCTTCATTCCAGACAGAAACCAATCACACGTGCTCCTGTTAGAGCAGGGAGTGTTTGTGGAGGGCTGGCAATGGGATGTTTTGTGAGGAGGAGGAACAAAGAAGTGATGTGACCATTGACTTCAGCGACGCCATCTATCCGGCCGGTTTCCTCGGTTTGGCGCCCGGACCGAAGAACTTCGTCGTTCAGGCGTTCGCCCAACGGAAGATCGCCGCCCCGATCCTCTCGTTCTCCCCGCAAGCGAGAAGGACTCGAATGACATTCGGGGGCCTCTCGTCCAACTGCACCGCCTGGAATCACGTCCGCTCTCTGCGCGACGATCGTTGGGTTTTCCGGGCGGACCGCATCGAGGTTTACGGAATGGTTTACGAGAACGAACTGGTAAACCGACCAGGCACTACTTCTCTTCTTTTCTCTTTGCAGATCCAAATCGTGTTCGACGACACGCACACCTACGTTCCCCGCGCGATCGTGGATTCCTTGATTGCCGACGGAATACTTCTTGTTAACGAAAAAGTAGACAACTTGATCGTACTCACTCACCTGTAAACCCATTTGCAGGACAAAAAAGACCCGTGGTTGGACGTTGAATGCGATCAGCCGTTGAATCTCACGTTTTGGGTGGGCGGCCGCGAGTCGGCGGTCAACCTCGTGGACTTCCACTTTCACGCAAACCTTTGCGTTGCCGCCATTCAGCCGATGAGCGTCTATCCCGCTCGAAGGTACGCAGATATTCCACAGTTCCTGCTCGGTTCGTGGATCTTCCACCACTCGTGCATTGCTTTCGACTACGCAACCAATTCGTTGGAATTTGGCGTCCTTCAAGAACAATAAAATAATTGGCTTGTTTTCGTCCACATAATTTGCGGTGGTCGCGAACGGCTAGCGCCTGCTAGTAGCACCGTAGCTGCTCCGATGAACACTCATTTCGTTTATTCCTTTCATTTAACACACACAGAAGGTGGAAGGAGGTTAGAGATGCAACTTCTCGACTTCCGCGGCCACCTTTTCCTCGCCCTCGTACGAGCCACGTTGCGCGTCCCCGTTGGCCCGAGCACGATGCAGCAAGGTCTGCAATCCACTCGCAATCACGTTGTTTTGTTGGTCGTTTGCAAACCTTTTGAGCGGCCTTGATGTTGGCTGGCTTGCCCGCCCACGCGTGCATGACGGGCCCTTGAATCGCGCGGCCATAGCAGAACGTGAGGAACCACGGCTTTTGCAGCTTGGAGCGGGCGATCGCGTTCAAATAGAGGGTGGCATTAAGGTCCGAGTGGCCGCCGGAAAGGAAGACGCCGCCTGCAAACAACGAGGATGAGCGAGGTGGATTCGGAGGCCACTTGCCGGGCACAGCAGGCGGAATCGTGCGGCGGAAGGCCTCGATGGTGGCCTCGGCAATCTCCTCGGCGCTCGGCCGCACTCCCGGAGCGGAGGCCCCGGCGGTCACCATGTTCGGCTTCAGCACGATGCCCTCCAAGTAGACGCCCCATTCGGTGAGGGCAGCGAATGTGAACGCGAGGGCCCGTTCGGTCGCCCGCTGGGCTTCGAGCAGCGAGTGGGTGCCGTTGAACGTGGCGACGTCCGGCTCGACGAACGGGACGAGCCCGTGGCGCTGGCAGGCGAGCGCGTACGCGGCCAACTCCTCCGCATTCCGCCGCAACGCGACCGCCGACGGGCGACCCGCGCCGACCGCCAACGCCGCCCGCCACTTCGCGAACTCCGCGCCGCCCTTCTTGTAGGCGGCGAGACGCTCGTCCAAGCCCTCCAGCCCGCGCGTGTGCGTCTCGTCCTCCGCCGCCCCGCTCTCGGTCAGCGGTTCCAGTCCCTGATCGGCCTGCACGCCCACCACGCAGCCGTGGTCGTTCAGCACGTCCACGAACCGGCGGCCGCTGTCCGATTTCTGGTTGAACGTCTCCTCGATCAGAATGACCGAACTGATGTTCTCGCCGAAGTGCGGCGTCGTGTAGAGGATCTGGCGATAGAGGCGGCGGTTCTCCGCCGTGTTCTCGTGACCCAACGCCTCCAGCCGCGGGCCCAAGCCGTCTGCAAGCGGGAGGAGTGAGCGGGCGAAAAAAAGAAGCCACTTGCCGGCCGTGTCATCCGAAGCGAGGACGCCCTTGCCGGGCTGCAGGATGCGGGCGGCGATCTCGCGCAAGTGTTGCTTTTCGGCGGCCGAAAGGTTGAGGACGGGCGCCATGGTCGATCGATCGAACGCGAATTGAAGAAAAAGCGAGTGGAAAGAAGAGCAAGACGGAAACTAATGGGTTTCTCTCGGCTTTTATCACCCCATTAAAGGCGAGAGAATTCTTCGCAAACCTTCGCAAACACCGAGGAGCAGCAAACAAATCGGACGGGCGGCCGGCCGCGTAAACAAGCGGAGCATCCGACCGGCCGGCCGCCCGGCTTATCACTTGCGGTTGTTTTGCTCGTCCGGAATGTTTTGAGGTTGCGGCGGTCATTTGCGGTCGAGAAACGAAAAACTTGGAGATCAAGACCGTTTATTCCCGCACAACCAACCGGCGACTAGTGGGAGAACACCAGCCAGGAGACCACCGCGTAGAATAGGACGAGCGGGTAGACGGCGAGCGTCCGGCGGCCCTCGGGGTGGACGGACGAGAGGAAGGTGGTGGCCGCTGCAATCGCCGCCTTCATTCGATCGGAGAAGCCGACTGTTCACCGTAGACCGCCCAGCCGAACCCAACGGTCGTCGTCAGAAAGCGGAGGGCGATGTGCGGCGAAGCGGCCGTGTCCAGATGAAGAAGGTGGCAGAAGGCCGAAGCGAACAGCAGCGGGATCAGGCAGTAGCCCACTGCAAGAAAAAGTGAAGGAGCGGTGAGCGGCAAAAGGGAGAACTCACGGACACAAATCGATTGGAAGATCGAACTGCAAGCAGAAGCGAGTGAACAGAAACTAGGGTTGCTCACATCTTGCCGCCGAGCAGCTTGATGTTCGTCGTGACCGCCGAGGCCCCCACAAGAATCAGCATGAAGAGAGTGGGGAACGAAAAGCCGCGCGCGTCGCTCGCTTGAAGGCAGCTGGACGGAGCGGATCAACAAACAGAAAGTGATCGAAAGAACTCACAACGAGAGGAGTACGCAGACGAAGAGCGGTCCCACGAGGTCCCAGTTCTTCAGGCAGGAGTGCTCGGGGTTCGGGAACAAAACCTGCGAGATCTTCGCGCGGAACAGGCGGACGTCTCGCCGCTGCAAGCAGGAGAATCGATGATGATCGAAGCAAAGGAAACTCACGATGGAGACGTGGACGGGCTCCTCGAGCGTCTCCACGCGGCCGCCCCACTCGATCGGAGCCGTCGAGAAAATCCGCCGACCGTCGGGGCCGCGCGGGAATTCGCTCAGCTTGCCTTTCAGCTCGCCGTCGTCTCCCGCCTTCTCGTTCGAAAGTTTCCGTCCCAACTGCACAGCGGCCATAAAAAGAAAGAAAAAGGGGACTCACGGAATCCAAGTCCAGGACGACGTCCTCCATCGACTTTGCGTTCATCATTTCGGCAGACGAGTGGGCGAGAGGTCGAGCAGCCGGACAAGACGGACGGATTGAAGCAAAATGAATGCAGAGGGCCGATTTCCTGCGTTGATGGAACTCGCATTCTGTTCTTCCGTTCGTTCGTTTCATTCACACCGAAAGCGTCTAGTCGGCAGCTCATGTGCCCATCTTCAGCGATCTCGTCACTGAGCTTTACGTAGCGGTCAATTCTCGTATTTCGTTTAGCGGATTTCTCGCCCCGTTCATCAAGCGTGCCTTTCCGCTCGTTCCTTCGGATTATGCCGCACGAGTCACTTGAATTCTTTGCCTCGAGCCGATAAGGAGCGGGGGGTCATCGTTAAGCCTCTTCTTCCACCGCTCGCTCACTCACGAGCACTCGCTTTTCGTCTTGTTAACGGGACAGATGATTTCTTTCGGTTGGAATGCCCCGTATTGTTTTGTTTTTTCTTTCAGCAGCTATCCTTGCTTTTTACTGCTCTGTTGCTCAAGATGAAGAGCCGGGTGTTTACCAGATCCCGTTGGGAGATGTGGAATTGTGTTCGTTGCTCCGATCATTTCTTTCGTCCACTTCTTCCTTTCAGCCGCCCACATTTCGCTGGGGACTCCCCCGCAGTTCTTCCGGGCGGGCATTAATCTGTACACGAGCGAAGTGATCGTCGTGGATTCCACTTGCGGACAGCCGCCCGCCGACTGTCGCCCGTTTTGCAACAATCCCGGTCTATCCACTCCTTTTTGCCTTCTTCCAACCGGTGTGTTCAGCCCTCCTGCCGGCCGACTATTGCGATCCCCAGTGCGCCCGCTTGACGCTCAGCGCCTTCGATTTCGTGTGCGGGACGGACACGGAGGATCGCCTTAACGCCTTCTTCTTTGCGGAAAACTCGTCCACATTCCACGCGACCGGCCAGCGCTGGAGGCAACACCTTCCGTTCACTCGCACCCTCTACGGGCACGTGGGCACTGAAGAGTTCCGCTTCCACTGGGGCGAGTACATTCGCGACCTCCTCTTCAACATGAGCGACGTCCACTTCGTTGCGGGCACTTCGCTGGACAAACGGTCTCTTCTTTCCCCTTCCTCTTCTCAATTCTTCTTTAGGCTGTTCGCATTCGGAACGAACGCGGTCTTGGGCCTCGGATTGGGCGGAAGGAATCTCGTGGTGCACGCGTTCGAGCGGGGACACGTGGCCCGTCCGGTCGCCACTTTCTTCCAAGATGGCACTCTGCAGCTGCTTCAATTGGGTTCAAGAAATGCGAGGCAGTGCTCCGGTTACACGAACATCACGTCCAAACGAGAGGACGCCTGGTTGATCGAAGCGACGACCGTCCAGCTGATGGACGTCCTGTCCACGACAAACAACGTGGTGAGCATTGAATTGAATGCTCGATTGTTGTGTCTTCTTGTATAGATCGCTTTCGACTTCCTCTTGGACGGCCTTCAGTTGCCCGCTCGTCTGTTGGATCCGCTCGTTGCGCGAGGCATTTTTTACCAGCTCCCGAACAACGCGCACTTCTTCACCAACCAGACGGAGAATTTGAGTTTTTCCTTCGATTTCGGCGATCGGCGAGTGAAGATCCTGGCCGACTTTCTCGAGTACCTCCCGTACGGCGACGGTACGGTCGAGCTGTTCATTTCGAAGAGTCCGCCCGCTCGCTACTTGGGCGATGCGGAAATTCTCATTGGTCTTAGTTTCCTTCGGTACTACTGTTTGTCTTTGGATTTTGAGCGAACGGAATTAAGCATTAGCGAAATAAACTATTGGTGAAAAACAGGCGAGCAACAAGCGAATCGAGAGCAGAAGACTTCTCCGGACAAACAAACAGCCAAACGGTGACCAGGTGTTCCTCTACGAGTGGAGCGGACGTTTCGGGAGCAAGGGCGTCAAATTGGCCGACCGTTTGCCAACCAACGGACAAACCCCGTTCAAACGGCGCAATAAAAGGCCGATGGTGGGAAGTGCAGAAGCGTCAAAGCGAAGCGACCGTTCTTTCTTCCGTTCGGCCATGCATTCGATCCTCTTCTTCTTGCTCCTTGCGACCCTCTCCCAAACAACTGTTGCTCTGCGTTGTTTCTTGAGTAAGACTAGCAGAATAGACGCCTGACTCAATCGAACGGCTTTAGGCGAGTACGACACGGGCGTTTGGGTCAAATCGCCTTCGGAGATCACGTGCGCGAGCGGCCAGGAGTGGTGCAAAATGGAGCGCCATTTCTACCAAACGCACAAGGACCACTGGATTTTGTGCGCTTTCCATCATCTGCTGTGTTCATTTGCTCGCTTCCAGCTCGTGTGCAACGACGAAGGAGTGTGAAGGTGCGTTGAAGTCGTCGACAAAAGACGTCGCGCATTTCTACCAGCAACACGCGCACAAAGACGAACACATGAATGTCAAGGTTGTTGATTCTTTGCGTTAAAGAAATTTATGTCTGATTGCAGATCGACTACGCGGCCTGCTGCCAAGAAGACCTGTGCCGCATCAACGAGAACCTTGGACCGCTTTTGTAAACGTTCCGAACTCTTCGTTAGGGCACTGCCTGAACAGGGCTTAGAACGAGAAGAATCTTTCGATAAACAAACGCTGTTATTGTCGTTCCCACTCAGCTGTTTGTCCGCATTCTCACGATGGTGTCGGAAAGGAGGTCACAAGCAGCACTTCGCCCCCAACCAGCTGAGAAAGTCGGTGATCAACGATCCTTTGAGTGCATCGAACAAGGAGGCCGGTGGGAAATTTCGAGAGCTCGACGCAATACGCGTTCTTTTCGCCCTTCTTAAGCGAGAGGCCGATCGACTGCCAAGCATTCGAGTCGTTTGAGTGGTCGAAATGCGGGCCGCCCGTCCACTTCTCGTCGTCCTCCTGCTCCTCTTCCTGGTCACGAGCACGGCCACGAAGCTTAATGGAACGTTGGTTGAAGACTACGAGCTGGTCGAGGAAGAAGAGCTGATCGAGGAGATGGAGCAGAAGGAGGAAGGGCCGGCGACCACCTTCGCCGAGTACGTCGAGACCCGCCCCGTTGTGTGAGTGCTTCCTTCCAACTTCCCGTTTATTCTCTTGCTCCAGGTTCGAAGAAGATGTTCAGAAACGGTGCCAAAGCGTTACTTACGACATGCAGTGGGTGATCGACGAGTTGGACGCGGGCAAGACCGCGCTGATGGCTCGCGCGTGGAGCCCAAAACAACGAGTGAGTGAAACTGGGGTGAATATTTTTTTTATTCCTTATTTGCAGGCCTGCTCCACTCAAGTGCACAAGTACTGGCGGGACGACCTGCACAAGCGCTTCAAGAACTTCTGTCGGTACAGCTGGTCGACGAACATGAGGACCAGCAACGTGCGCAAGAGTCGATTCGACGCTTGTGACTACGACTGGCATGCGAACAAAACGTGATTCCTTTCCCCTTTCATCCATTCGTTTGACTCCTGCTATTCAGGTACGACGCCGCTCGCCAGCGTCTGCTCTTCAAACCGGCGGACGGGGCGTACGCCGTCCTCCGCCTCCTCCGCGACAACCACACGCTGGTGGGCTTCGACGAGCACGAGTTCCTGAAGGTGAGGGCAAGCAGATGGAAGCCCTTATATAACCCCTGCTTTTAGCGCCACCCAGACGAGATCGTCATTAAACACACGTACGAAAACTTCCGTTGCGGAGGTCGCAAGGTAAGAGTTTTTAATCTCTCCTTCTCTCATCCCGCTGTCCAGATCAACGCGACGGCCTGCATCCACACTGTGCCGACCGGAAAGCTGTTCAAGAACTTCGAGGGGCGGCAGACCTCCTTGCCCGACAGCAATTCGGAGAAAAAAGCTGGGGATCTTTCGGCCATCGAGAAGGACCGCCCGAGCTCGCCCCTCATCAGCAACCCGCAGGCCCTGATCGTGTTCTCCAGCAACTTTTCGGAGCTGCAGACCGACGGCTACCACAAGTTCATGATCGAGACGCCCGACTCGCTCAGCTTCCTGGACGCGATTGAGTGCAGCACCGGACAGGATGACTACCCCTCGTGGTATTATTCGTCCATGTCCAGGAAACGGAAGGAAGTGGTGAGCTTTTCTTCCGCTACAATGGACACTTATTCCTGCGCCTTCAGCCTTGCACGCGCGCCTTCTGCTCGGCGATCCGCTGCTCCCGGGACGCGATCGCGCGCCGCCTCGAGTGGGAAGCGGAGCGGGACTGCCGGCCAAGCGAGGGCAACTCGATGCTCTTCGGCCTGCTCTGCTCGGACGCCAACAAAACGATGGTCTTCGGAATGGCCGGCCACCTGACGCCCGATGACCCCCTAGAGTTCGTTCTACTTCCCGTCGCATCATCTTATTCGACTTTCTTTCAGCCACTTGTTCGCGGCCGACCAGCTAGCGGCGATGGTCCGACTGCCGTTCCGCAAGGCGACCCCCGACTTCTTCTTTAAGGACGCCGTGCGGGAGGTGAGTTCTTTTTCGACTTCCGAGCTCGTTCTCCTTTAGCCCTTCGCTGCCGCCCGCGTCGTCACGAATGCCAATGCCTCGCGCGGCACGTCGAGCGTCCTGTTGCCCGTGATCGCCGCCCTCCTGCTGGGCATCCTCGCCGTCAATCTCCTCTTCATTGTCAGCCGCCGGTTCGGGCGGAAGACTGCTCAAGTGAACGCCGAGGACCTCGCGTTCGTGCAATTCTCCACCGCAAACAGCAACTACATCGAGGATTGGCATTGAATTCTTAACTGTTGTTTGTCGTTGTTTGTTCAATAAAGTGAGCAGTTCAGTTCGGATGCAAATTAAAGCCTGCAGGTTTATTATTCATTAAAAAGCGTAGATTTTAGCAAGAACTGGAATGAAGGATCGGCCCTCTACTGACGGCAGCCAGTGGCGGGCGGCTGGACGGCGGCGGAGTCGTCGGAGCGGATGCAGCCCGACTTGACGGTGATTTCGGCCGGGCAGCTCACCTTGCGGAAGGAGACGTTCGGGTTGTCGGCGCCCTGGAACCAATCGAAGCGCCACTGGCAGCCCGGGCGGATGGCGGCCGGCAGCTGGTCGCAGGCGGCGCGGTTCGACACGCCGCCGTACTGCGCGCCCCAGCCGCCCGACGGCGCGTTCCATTGGGCGCTGCAGCCGTTGAAGATCCCCACGCCGCCGCCGGGCATCTGTAGCGAGATGATGGATCAATGCATTAGACGATTGTTCGCACCATGAGATCGAAGTGGTTGTTGCCCAGATCGCCGCCCGTGTTGGTCACCTGCACGACCATCTTCTTGCCCTGCACGGGGCCCGAGGTGAACGTGAGCTCGTAGCAGGCGCAACACCAGTCGCCCTCTCCGGCATTCGCCAGCTTGGCCGCCGCGAAACCGTACGCAACCGACGAGTTGACGGCCCACGGCTGCTGGTCGCCGCACGTGTACGCGCCGCCGCCGTTGCAGCCCGACTGCGTGTTGCCCTGATCGTTCAACGGTTGGTTCGAGGCGGAGCACGAGCGGACGGGCCCCTGCTTGAGCGAGGCCTTGCCCGGCCATCTGAACGAAGGGAATTGAAAGGAGATCTCTGCCCGCACTCACCCGCAAGACGGCTTGCAGCAATCCCAGTAGCGGGTCGTTTGGCCGGTGCCCGACTGAGCGGCGACGGCGGCGAAGAAGAGCGGGAGGACGAGGACGGAGAAGTGGACCATTTTGTTCGCTGTTGGTTGAAGGCTGTTGGCTGTCGGCTGATGATCTCCCCGTTCTCTCAGCCGGCTTTTATTCGGACGAAGAGGGCGGGGTTCCGGGCGGTTTGATCGCAAGTTCGGCCGGTTGGACTTCGAATCCGGCGGACGGCCAGCGGAACTTTCGACCGCCTGTTCGAAATGCAAACACCCGGCCGAGATCCACGCGTTCGCCGTTCCGCTTCGATTCGAAGTTCACTCCCGGTTAGAGGGATTAAGCCAGACAAATGAACGGGCGACTTCTGGTCGAACGGCAAGAGTTCAATTGGATTCAAAACAAACAAACGGCCGGGAGTTCCGCGTTTGAGCAGCCGGCCGACCATCGTGACCGTTCGGCCGTCCGGGAATCGAAAGTACACGGACGGTCGATGGGTCCCCTTTCATGCACCTGTTTTTGCTCAAACAAAAAACAATTGGAGGAAGTGGAATGAACTTTTCTTGTCAACTGTTCAAGGTCAATTGAGAAGCGAACGAAGTGGATAAGGAGTGGTGAGTTTATTCGAAGTGAGTTCAAATGAAAACGCGCTGCTCTAAGCAGTAAGTCTTGCAGATCGATCATCGCATCTGCCGATTGAACTGTTGGAAGTACTCGTCGCCCTCCTGCCCAAGCGGCTTCGTCCACTCGTCGTTCACACGCCGCTTTTTGTAGCGGTAGAGAAGGCAGATGGACAGCGGGACGAGGGCCGTGTACACTCCTTTCAGCTAAACGACCATTGCTTAGACATCTTTGATTGACGGCCTACAATGGTGGCGAGTTCGTTGTTGACCACCATTTCTCGCAAGTCCGGTGGTGCTTCCCTTGCGGTGGCCAGCCACGAAAAGAAGGCGTTCGGGGCGAGCAGAAGCGTGTGGATGAGAGTGAGCGGAAAGATCAGCTCGATGCTCAGCGAGATTTCCTTCACTTGATAGGACTTCTGCAGGTTGTAGTCGGCCATTTTCCTGCATTTCTCCTTCATTAACCACTCGGCTACGCGCACTCACGTTCTCAACTGCCGTTTGTTGTAGAAAAGGAGGAGAAGGTCGCCGAGCAACGAAAGGACGTCCACCACCGCGCAAATTTCTTTCATGAATAGAATGCGGAGCCCTGATTGGATGGTGCCCGGAATGCAGTAGAGCCGGTAAGTGTCGGTGGAATCAATGCTGTAAATCCAGTAGATCAAAGCAGCGGGTAACAGATACTGCAATCGAGAGTAAACGAATCTAACTTTCGTTATTCGCTTCTTACCGTCACAAATGCCAATAAATACCCTACTTTCGCTCCCGACTTGGTTCCACTCCGCGCGCTGTGCACCCGTTCGATGAGGATTGTGATGTGGAAGACCGTGTAGCCGATCGTAGAAAAATGGTTGACGATTCGCGGTATGTGACACGGGAAATAGGACCACATGTAGGAGCAGGCAGGAAAAGGAAAGATAGCGATTATCTAAATTGACGAACACGACTAGGAAGCAAGTTTCTTCCCTTACTAGAAGATACGTGTAAAGAGTGAGCGTTCCAACGGCCGTCATCACGTAGAAGGAGAAGCCCGCCAGCAGGACGACCCGCAAGCTCTCGTTGGCCAGCGAGTGGAGTCGTTTGAATTCGGTGGCCGTGAACAAGAAGGCGAGAGAAGCCAACGACACAACGGCCAGCAATTGCTGCAGGACGAAAGCGAGCAGAAGCCGTCGATCGTGATGAATGGCGGCCGAAAGCTCGCAATGAGCGGCGGAGAAGTCGGAAACCGTGTTGTCGGTCATTGAAGTGCAGAACGAACTGACAGCGCGGAGTGAACTCTAATTCATGCCTTCACTTGATGAGAAAACTTCCAGACACTTTCGAAAGCGGAAGAATTCGCCGTCTTCTACTCGCCCCACGTTCGCACGGCTTCTCGCGGCTTCCGCCCCACGTTCTGAGTATCCTTTTGGTGGGCGCCGTTTGACGACGCCGAGTACAAAGTGAGCGGGCGGTTGGCGAGCACTTTGCTTGGAGGGAGCGAAAGGAGACGACAAAGTGCGGGAATCGGAAGAGCTTCGTTTTTATTGGAAGCTGGTCGATGTTCGGCCACCTACATTCGCCGCTGCTGCCAAAACCGCAAAGAGGTGTTGATTGTAGGCGGTCATCTGCTTTGCGTCTCGAATGTCTGTTGGTTTTGTTCTAGCAAGCGGCGAAGTTATAGTTGGAACGAGAAGGTCAGACAAATGCGCGTCCGGCTTCAGTCGGCTTGTTTCTCACGTGCTTTGCTCGAAAACTTGAACCCCGTGTTCTTTGCTTCCGGTTTTCTAAACGCAAGGGCAACGCGTTCACTTTCTGGTCAGAGTGCAGAAACCCTCGTTAAACGTTGTGGGAATTTGGTCGAAGAAATAATCATGTTCGATAAAGCAACGCCCTTTTTCATCTCCGAACAGCTTCTGCGAACCACAAAAGAAGACAGCGGCATCATCCATTCGTGTGACAGCTAGTTGAACACACAAACAACCTGTTCTTGGCATTGAGTAGTGGGGGAAAACAATGCCCGCCGCACCCTCGCTTTGGTCAAGTGCGTGATCGATTGTTGCTTCCGAAGAAGTTTCCGTCTGTTGACGACACGAGCAGCGGGCGATAAGACGAGGAAGAACGCACGGAAAGTCCAACTGCTCTCCAAGCAGAGAAATTGGAGGGCGTTTGGACTTGAAGGACGTCACAACAGCCATTCGAGTCCTCTCACAACATCCCAACGACCAAACGAGCCTCTGGTTGACGTCCTTTAGTTGCATTAAAAGCCACAGGTCCCATTCGTTAGTCACCAAACAAAATGAACTCCTTCGCACTCTTCCTCTTCCTCCTCCCCGCCTTCGCTTCGGCCGTCGTGAACTGGCCGTGGGATCAGATCACAATGGAGCCCCAAGTGACGATGGCCGTCGGCACGCCTCGTAAGCTCTTGTTCTTTCTATCCACCAATTACCTCTCCTTTCAGCTCAACCCCTGCGCATTGGAATGGGCGACTTCGGCGCCAATCACTCGTCCGTCTTGTCCCTGCCCTATTGGTTCGACGTTTCGTGAGTTCGCAGAAGACCTCCGGAAGTCATTCGATCTTTAGGGCGTCCTCCACATTCAACGTGACCGGCCACGGCTTCCACGAAGAGAAGCAGGTCTTCGAAATCAGCGGGACGGACGACGTTTCGGTTTGGGCGCCCTCGAAGATTTTCTCGAGACGTTATTTCTTCAGTTCGGCAACGAAAATCGGACTTTCTTGAACAAGCCGCTCTTGAAGAGCCTCGAGGGCGGCGAGTTGGGTTGGAACTTGCCGACCGATGGCTCGCTCTCGTTCCTCCAGTCGGTGTTGAAGGAGCTGGAAGAGGAGGTCGTCGTCTTCTCCTTCGACAGGTGAGTGATCGATGGACTGAATAGAAGTGACTACTCATGTGTTTGAGGCCCATCTACGAGTATTTTTACCCCGGACTAATCACGCTGGGCGGGCGGCCGGCCGATCGTTGCGGAAGCGAGTGGACGTACGTGCCGGCGATCCCAATCACCCGTCCGGAAGACCAGTGGTCGCTCTCCGTCGACGAGTGAGGAGATTGGAAAGAAAAAGAGATCTCAATGTTTGTCTGCAGGTTCTCGTTCGGCACGCTGCTCGTCGAGGATGCGGGAACCGCCCACTTCTCCCTCCAATCCACCGGCGTTCGCCTTCCGGCCGCCTACCAAAAGCCGCTCGCTCGTGCGTGGGGCAACGTGGGCGGCCCCTACGACGTGCCTTGCGACACGACCGTCGAGCTCGTCTTGAAAATGGGCGAGCAGGAGATCCGCCTGCTGCCCGAGGACTACGTGGATCAGGACTCTCACTACATCCCCAATGGGAACTGCATTCACAACATCGAATTCGAGCCGGAGAACGAGTTCATCCTGCCGGTCAACGTCTACGAACGCCACTGTTTGCTGTTGGACTACGCGGGCCGTCGCATGGGCTTCGCGCCTCGCTTGTTGCAGTGAGCATTCATTCGTTTGTTTATGCAAAGAGAGCGATCAATAAACACCATTGAGCAAATTGGGTGTGAGTGTCGCGTAGAGAAGACCGGAAAGTCACGACAAGTTCCGCCGTTTCTTGCCTGAAACACGACCATAACTTCCCTTTGCTTCTTTCTACACTCACATTCTTTGCAGAAGCAGTAGACGAGGCCTGCTCCGCAGCAAAGGACGACCACGCCGACGAAGACGATCCCGGCGATCACCATGATCTCAATCCCTGAATCGAGGATGACCACGCTCTTTCGCTCTCCACTTACAGGGCGTGCCCAGGCGGGGAGGGACGGGCAGGGTGTTGTTGCGGGGGTACAGGATTGGTTTGTCGCAGATCTTTCTGCAAGCAATAAAAGCATTGATAGTTTCACCTCCTCGGCGGACCCGTCCAGCTGTTCGTAGTTCAGGAACTCGAACTCCAAGAAGTCAGCTCTCGGATCGAATTTGTGTTGCTTGAGGTTCGTGCAGGCTTCGGTCTTCGGATAGGAGGCGTTCGGCTGACAAATAAGGAAAACGGTTAGTCTTACAATCTCTAGGCATTCCTCACGCTCAAGTACGCGATGACCGTGTGCAATTTGAACTCGGTGTTGAACGTTTTGATCGTTTCGAGCAGGCGGTCGTCCCCGAGCAGCCCATTCACGTCCGGGTAGTCCTTGTAGGAGGAGCAGGGGATGTCCGTGAGGATGACGGCCACCGCGTTGTCCAGACACATGCGAGTGGTGGGCAGTTGAAAGTGGGCGAAGCTCTTGAGGAGGTCCGTTGAAGAGTGGCTGCAGAGAGAAGGAAAGTGAACGGATAGAAAGGACTTACGGAAGGATCGCGAGCTGCCCCGTCTTCTCCGCCATTCCCTCGCACTCGGTGGTGCTCATTTTGCAGGCGAGCGGCACGTCGAACGGCGAGAACAAGACGGAGATCTTTTGCGGCCTGGAATTCGCCGCGTTCATTCCGTTCAGCTCCGACCGGATCACTTGAGAGTGCTCTCCGCACATCCGCCCACAAAGTCCACAAACAGCTGATCGCATTTGAAATCGTAGGTGTTCGTTTGGCAAGCTTTGAGGTCGTGGAAGAGCGGCAGGATGAACACTTGCGGGATGCATTCGCTCTGAACTCTGCAGAACGCGAAAGACACGAACAAGAAGAGAAGGCTGAGCATTGTTGGGGAGAACCAAAACCCTTAAGGTTTCTTTTAACTTTAAAGAAAAATCGCCCAAAATTTCGAGTGATAACCGCCGTTCGACTCGCCGTCGACCTTAATCCGCCGTTTTAATCCCTAAACTACGCACGTGTTTTTATCGACCACGTTGGCAAATTCATCGTAAGACCGTCATTAACGTTCAAAAAATCAAAGCTTAGAAGCAACTTGTGACGTCTTCTCCAATAAACTCCGACAAACGCCACGGACGACTCGGAAATGACACAAGGCAAACACGGGAGTTTCCGAAGTCGAACTTCAACGGCCAGTCGAGCAGTTTTGTCTTCCATCGATGTTGCCGTTGTAAGCCCGGCACAAAAGTGGGCGACTTACTCCCGTCGTCGGTCTGAGTGCGGACTCGGCGCTTACGCGGATCGACCTTGTGTTCTGGGGGATCAATTGACCTATACATTGATTGATTATGATCGTTGTTATTGTTTGCAAATCAATTGCTCGAACAACGACCGAAAACTAAAGCTTGTAATGACAGAGAAGCGGTTGCAGAAAACTTCCTAGTGGTCAGAATGATCGGACAGAAGTTTTCCCGAGAAGGTCTTGCCCGCTGTTCGTGATAAAAGAAGTGGAAATTAATTGCGAGTGATAGGGAGTTCCGGTCTGGCGGTGAGGAAACTTGTCGGAGAGCAAACAGCGGCGTTCTTCTCCGCAAATCCCTTCCGTTTGCCTCCGACTGCGATCCATTTGCTTCGATTCTCGGTCGAAATTCGGAGGATAAAAGCAGTAGAAGGAAGGGGAAGTGGAAGCAACGAACAAAATGTGTGCCCAACCCCCGCACTCCGGTCTCTTCGTCCTCTTCCTCCTTCTCTCTTCTGCTGCTCTGTCGGCCGCTTACGACATCGTGTGGACGTTCTACCCGGACGAGAGCGGCCAGCTGCTGAAGGTGACCATCGGATCTCCGAGTGAGCCCACGATTGTCAAGCTCCACTCACCGTTCACTTCTTCCAGACCAGAACCTCTTTCTGCAACTGGGCGACTTCCGGCAATTCGACAACATGCGAGTGAGCAACGGCTCCTATTCCATCACGTACGTGACTTTTTCACTCGTTTCCTCTGATTCGTTCTGTAGTCGAAGTCAAACGTTCGAACAGACTGGCCTAGTATACGATGATCAAAACAATCAGATCGGAGTCGCCGGACTGGAGACGTTCGTTGTGAGTGGCCACTTGATCATCTCTTGCACTCTGTTTCGTTCAGATCGGAGACGACGGAGTGTTCGTGCAAGACAAGCCGCTGCAGGTGATCAATTCCGGGTACTGGCAAGGGCCGTACGGATCGCTTGGTTGGATGCGCCCTTCCGATGGCTCCGACTCGTTCGTCATGTCCGTCCTGAAGGAAGTCGACGACACGATCGTCATCTTCTCTTTCGACGAGTGAGTCCATTCGAATGATAGTCGAGTGACGACGATCTGTTTGCAGAGTGCAACACGACCAGCAAGTGCTGAACTCCGGGCAGATTCGATTGGGCGCCTTGCCGCACGACCGCTGCGTCGACAACTGGTCGTACACGCCGGAGGACCTTGTCACTCAAAAGGCCTACCAATGGAGCATGAGTGCCGACGAGTGAGTGGGAACGACCGAGCGCTCAAACATTCGATGATGTGCTCTTTAGGATCGAATTCGGCTCGTACACGTACGACTCGCCCGGCCGCGTGTTCCTTTCGCTCCAAGATCCCGTCTTCGCCTTCCCGCAGTCGTACCTCGCGCCCTTCTTGAAAGCGTTAGGGGCCGTGGACGCGCAACACGTTTCGTGCGATGTGGACGTTGACTTTATCTTCTATATAGGCCAAGTCGAGCTCCACATTACAGCGGACGATTACCTCGACCGCACGAGCGAGCAGTCCGGCCACTGCGCCCTGCAAACCCGCATCACCCCCAACCGCTCCTTCTACCTGCCGTCCACGATCTTCCTTCGATACTGCCTGCTGTTGGACTACGAGAACTTCAATCTCGGCTTCACCGAGCGAGCTTGATCGGCTGCGTTCGGGCAATAAAGAGCCCTCAAATTGCTGTGAATGCCTTTGTTCTTTGCCAACAAAATGACTAAAAGTTGTTTGTGGGCGAAAGGCTGGAGTCCGTTCGGTTTGCACGGAAATGCTCCCGACGATCACCCAACGAAAGTGGAGAGACCTCTTCTTATCGCTCGTTTGCTTCCACGCGTTCCCGTGTGTTTAGAAGTCTTTCATCTTTGTGTTTCACAAAAAGTGTACTCGGGACGAAGCCACAGCTTCCTTCTTGCAAAGCCAAACGTGCCGGGTTTTCCAATAATGTTCTCCTTTTGGCTACTCTTCGCCTTCTCTCCGTTGGCCGTCCACTCGAAGTCGATTCGATGGACGTTCCAACTGGAGGACATCAACTCGATTTCGGTGAACGCGTCCATCGGAACTCCTCCGCAAGTCACTTCCCTCCTGATCGCAACGAGAGAGAAGATCCCCGATTTGTGGGTTGGAGTGCCGGCCGCCGCGGGCACGTTCAATCCGAAGTGAGTCCCGCAATCCACTCCCTACATTCCTTCTTTTCGTTCAGCATCTCCACCACTTTTGTCGAAACGGGCGACCTGATCGATCCGTTCATTGAGGGCAACGTTGTTTGCGGAGTGACCGCGACGGACTCGTTTCGGGCAAGACCTCGCCGAATTTCTCATCGAAACCCCCACTCGCCGTTCAGATCGGACACGACAACCGCGCGGTCGAGCAGAAGCCGTTCGGCGTAGTGACGGACGACGAGTGGTTCATGGATTTCGCGGGCTGGCTGGGCGTGGGCTTTCCGGCTCCTGGCAGCGGCAAAACGTTCATCGAGGCGGTGGTGGAGGATTTGGACGAGCAGGTGCTGGTGATCACCTACGACGAGTGCGCCTTTCTTTCCACTTCCTTCTATTTGTTTGCTTGAAGGATGGTGTTGTACTTGGACGAGCCCATCGGGAGCGGCGTCCTCATTTTCGGCGACCGCGCGCCCGACCGCTGTGGAAGCGAGTGGGCGGAAGTCCCGACCGCCCTCTTCGCGTGGGACTACTGGAACAACTCGTGGGCTTTCGGCATTGACGAGTAGAGGGTAGAATGAAGTAAAGGTACCTTCCTTTGTGTTTAGAGTTTCCTTCTCCTCGTACACATTCGACTCGCCCGGCACGGCCGTCCTCTCGTACAGCGACGAGTGGCTCGGCCTGCCCGAACCCATCTACCGGGCGTTCGCCGCGGCGGCCGGCGAGTTCGGCTTCCAGCAGGTGGACTGCGGCGTGCAGCTGGAGATCTCGTTCACGATGGGCGGCCAAACGATCACCCTCAAGCCGGAGGATTACATTCGGAAGAAGGCCAGCGACGACTGCATCTTCCTCGCCTCCATCGCCGACGGGAATCAGTTCGAACTGCCGACCACCTTCTTCAAACGCTCATGTGTTCTGTTGAACTACGCACAGCAAACGGTCGGCTTTGCCGCTCGTTTGAACAACTGACCGTTGCGGTGGGGATTGCTTGCAATAAAAGAATGTCTTTGGGGCGGCTGTAGAACGGAATAAAACGCATTAAAACGATGTCATTACACTCACGTAAAGTTCATTTGAAGAACGGAGGCATGCGGCAGACAAATATAGGAAGAAAAACTGGCTGTTAGACCATCCACGCCCTTTTTCTGCCCATCGATCGGCTTGCTGGAGTGAGCGAACGCCAAGCGGTGAGCGACGTGGATGACTCACTGGCAACCTGCAATCGAGTTGCAGTGAAGAGGCCCTTGCTCACGCGTCGATCACTCGTGTGCCCCTCTTTCGAAACAAACGCTGAACACAAACTACGCGGCGCAATCAAGCGCTCGCCAACCTCTCCGCCCGAAGAGCGCCGGCCGATCGGACGATTTTTTCTTTCCGCTCGCTTTCCACTCGGTCTTCGGTTCTGCCCGTCATTTTCGAATCGATTCTGTTCGCGTTTCAATCTAAATTGCTGTTGGTTGGTTGGCCAAATGCCGTCCAGTCTCGCTTGTGCGGTTTGCTCGGCGGACGGCCGGGTTGCCTCGCATTACGGCGGCCATGTTTCCTGTTTGTAAGCCTCTACATTCATTTTATTCGTCCGGCTCGATGTTTGAGGTCGTGCAAGGCGTTCTTCCGACGACACGCGCGCCAAAACGCCCACTTCTTGTGTGCGAACGGCGGCCGCTGCAAAATTACGCCGGACGGGCGGAAATCCTGCCGCGCATGCCGTTTTCCGCGATGCCTTTCGATTGGGATGGACCCAAAACGTTCGTCTTGTTTGTCGTTTGCCCATTGATTATTTGCTTGTTTATCGTTAGGCGTTCAGAGCGATCGCACGTGGGACAAGGATGCCCGCCCTCGATGGAAGACGCTGGGGAAGAAGAACGAGAAGGACCGATTGTCGGTGGAGTTCACGAGCAATCTCTCGCTGCAGTTGGAAGTCGTGAGTCCACCACCCAAATCCTTTCATGTGCTCGCTGCAGCCGGTCGACTTCGAGGGGCCGCTCGGCTTCCGGTCGAGCGTGAAGCTGCCGGAGCGGGCGGATTTCGCCGCCGTCCTCCGCTTCTTTCAAGAGGCCGACCGCTTCGTCGACGAGTTCGCGGACACCGGCTACACGCTGACGGCGGCCGCCCCCTTCTACCGCTTCGACGTGAATTTGAGCCTCGAGGAAGCCTTCCTGTGGGCCCCTCGCCGCCTCTCGAACCGAACGAAGGTGAGCTCTTTCATTTGTTTTCTTTATTTCTGCTCGTTTGTTTTTAGATGCTGTGGCAACCGCACAGCTTCATCACGATGGAGCAACTGCAGCCCACTTGGTGCAGGAGCGTGTTGTACTGCGTCGATTCCTTGTCCTACATTCCTCAACTCCGACTGCTCGAGCCGAAGGACCAAATGCGAATGATGGTTGGCAGGGGTCTTCACTCGGGAGCGCTTCTTGTGATCAACCGAACGCTGCGGAACACAAAGAAGAAGTGCATTCTGGCTAGCGGCGGAGCCTATTTGCCACTAGAACCTGAAGAACTTGCCCACTTCAACGCAGATGGGTGAGCACATGGGCACGCCATCCGGCGCCCGTGGAAAAACTGCTCATTTCACCGCTCGACGCGCCCCCGTGCAAAAAACGCGAATGAGCGGCGGCGGCGGAGGGGTACGGTCAAGTCGTCCACTGGCCGAAAGCCTTGGCCTTGCGGTCTGCACAGCGGCGTAGGATTGCGTCGGTGCGCGCTGAAACCGGTTGCAATCGAACGAGCGAGGTCAATTCTACCAGACTGCCCGCGAACGGCATCCAACTCGGCGTTGTTTTCGATTTATCGCATCCAAAAGTGAAAAGGTCGGATTTTCGCTGGTCTTTCTCGCCGTGCTGTTCCGTGATGGACAGCTTTGACAATTTGATTTTTAGTAGACTTTGTTCATCCTTCTTTTCTCTTTCGTTTGAGCTATTGCGCATTTTAGTCCACCCAGCGGGAGCGCTCATCGAACCTTTTGAAGCGGTCGATTTTCGGATTTTTGCCCGCATCGCTGGTTCCTCGCCGTGCTGCTCAATGCTCCGGATGTTTGACAACTTGATTTTTAGTAGAGATTGTTGCGTTTTTTCTTCTCTTTCGTTTGAGCTATAAAACACGTGATTTCAACCAGCGGAAGTTCTCAACGAACCTTTTGAAAGCACCTAACTCATCTCCTTTTTCAAAGCCGCATTTCTCCGTTGCGCTGCATCGATTTGCGACGGAAGCGACAGTTTTCTGATCAAATCGACCCCGTAGAATCCGAATCTGCCGTTGGTTTCGCAAAAAAAATCAACTGCGTCGCGCAAGGGTTTAACCCGTCGACCCTCTCCTGCAGCGACGAAATGCCAGAGCGCCCAAGCACGGGCTCATTCTCGCTTTTGTCGCAAACCCGTCGAGCGGTGAAATGTGCGGTTTCCGGATGGCGTGCATGGGTCGACCGGAAATCCACTTCTTTCATCTGCCCCTTCAGATCGATTGCTTCGTATCTTCAGTTGGCTGAAATCTACTACCAATCGGTGGTGGAGGAATTCAAGGCGGCCAATCTGAGCGACGAAGAGTTCCTCTTCCTTCGGATGCTCTCGTTCTTCGTCCCCGGCACGTCTTCTACCCTTCCGCTCACCTCCATCCTGTGTTTCCAGTGAAAGGATTGACTGCGGACGGAGTGGAGATCGTGCGGAGTGCCCACGACTACTACACGTCGCTGTTCATTCGCTTCCTCTGCTCCAAAATGGACCGAAAGGCGGCCATCGAGCGGATGTCCCAGCTGCTGGCTTTGCTGCCCGTCCTCGAGGTACTCATCGACTCCAATTGATTGACGTTTATGCTTCCATTTGCAGCAAGGAACGGCCATGGAGACCAGCCACATGAGCCGCGCAATGCTCTTCAACTTCCCCGAACTTCAAGGCCGACTGATCACCGATTTCTACTCCGCAATCATCTCTCGAACTCCTTTGTTTTCTGCGTGAAGAATAAAGAAGAAGGATTAAATGCTGTTAGTCTCGGCGGATCGTGGTTGGAGCCTCACACGCAAAGGCCTCCTCCGTTCGATGGCATCACTTCGTTGTGATGTCAGGATTCAGCGAAAGCGGAAGCCGAACGTCATTCCTTTCCGGTGGGTGGGTGACGTTCGGCTAGGCGGTTGTTCCTTCTTCCCCTGCAGCGATAGCCGCTTATCAGTTCGTGTCTTCTAAGCCGCGAACCAATCGCTCCGCTGGTTGCGTCACGGTTCGCACGAATTCAAACTTTAAAAACGACGGAGTCGTGTGAATTCCCACGATTCTCACCGCTTCTTCCCTCAAATGAACCTATTTCCTGACCAATCTCGCTTTCAAATGGACAGTTCGTGGCCGCCCGCCGAACCGTCGACTTCTGCTTCGAATTTCCGACCGTTCGTTCCTTTCTTCTTTCGTTCATCGATGTTTGTTTGCAGAAGCGATGGATTCTTCGAAACGCCGCCCTTCGATCAGCAGCCGCCCCAAACAAGCGGGCGGACGGTCAAAACGGAGCCCCAACAAGCGGAGGTGTGGAACTTCCCGATCCAACAGAAGTCAGTCTTCGCTCTTTGCTTTGCACTTCTTTCTTTCAGCCCGTTCCTTTCTTTTGATGTGGAGCGTGAGCGGCTGGAACGAAAACGAGAGCGCAATCGAATTGCTCAGGCGAAGTGCCGCCGCCGTCGCCTCCAGCGAATCGCCGAGTTGGAGCGGCGGCTGGCGGACGAGCGGGAGGCGGCCGCCCGGCGACTGCGTGCGGTCGAGTGGGAGCTGGAATGGTGCCGGGCGGTGATCTTTCGCCATCGTCAAGCCGGCTGTCTGTTGGAATGAGCGGACTAGAATTCCGATGAATACACCGCTTTCACTCGACAAAACAACGAAAACTGACGCTCTCTTTTTCGCTTTTGATCGTGTTTCCAACTTCTGAAAAACGATTGACTTTTGCCGCCGATTCGTTTGCTCAACCCGTCGAAACATGCCCGTTCGTTCGGGACTTCGGAGGGCAAACGGGGCGCGCGTATCACTCGATGGTCCGAGCGAAGATTGGTTTGACCGGCGGGTGGGTGGGCGAAGATCGGCGAGGAAACCCGTTCGGCTGCCCCGCTCTCGTTCGTCCTCGTTTCGATGTTTGGCGAACAAACAGGAATTCGTGGTCATAATCAACGGCCTCCTTCGCACCACCCAGCGGTGCGGCCCGAACTCCCGGCCGGCACTCCGCACTCGCCATCGGCAACCGTCGAGAGCGATGAAGATGTTTGTGCACTTGCTACTCGTCGTCCTCTTCTGCCCACCGGTTGCTGCTAGCTCGTGGTTTCATTTTTTTGCTACGCCTATCGAGATCCGTGCCCGCATCAACTTGCACGACGCGCGGCACGCGGAGAAGGAGATCAACGAAGTGAGGGAGTGGTGGCGTGCGATGCAGGACAAATGTGAGTTCCTTCTTTCTTGAGGTGCTTTCATTACTGCGAGTTTCAGCGTGTTGCCTGAAATTTGCCCGCAGGTTCCCGCTTTTCCTCCGCACGGACATCGCAACGATCGTCGTCCACTGCAAAGATGCCATTGGAGGCGGAATTTGGGGGAAAATCGAGCAAGTTCTCGGCGCGGGCGTGCGGCGAGTCTGCAGCAACGGTCCGTTTTCCTTCACCCCTACCATTTCTGACTGATGGTTGCAGTGAAGGGCGAAGAGACGATCGTCAGAGACCGTGCAGACGTCCATTCGGAGCTCGAGATCCTTGTGGCGCTCTTGAAGGACAACCTTCCGCTGCTCTCTCGTTGTTCCAAAACGGAAGCCGTCGATAGTGTTAGCTTATTGATCGCAAAATAAAATTAACCGCCGTTTGTGTGGTTTAGAATCGAGAAGACGCGACGGGAATCGACAGTTTATTCGCAGAATTAGAGGCAAAAAAGGACCCGCCGACGATGTCGGATGACGAGCAAAGGCAGAAACATTCACCCCGACCGCCCTCCCCGCCGCTTTGCGAAAAGCCCGCGGACGAGTGGTCCGCTCGCACACAGCTCTCTTTTTACGCCCCAAGGCTTTCACTTCGTCCGAAACATTCGCCCCCCATCCCCCTCTTTTCTTTTTTTCCGCCCGCCCGCAAACATCTGAATTCGTCGCGCCCGTTGTTTTGCGGGCTCCCTCGAGAAACCGGTTTGTCCTTTTGTTAGACGGACGATTCCACGGTCAATGCACCATTCGATAAATTTCTGATGATTGCCCGCTGGTAATATAAGCTCGACTACATGAAGGGCATTATACAGCGGGCGCGCGTCACTCGACTTCCACCCGGCCGCTTTACCCCACGGAAAGCGGAAGCCAACGCGGACGAACACCGCGGCCGCGACCACCTGCCTCGTTCGACGAAGCTCCCCGCTCGCCATTGCTTTCCGCCGCCGGTCCCTATGTGCGTCACGCTCTGCTCGTCTGTCGTCTGGGCGGGTCTGCGCCCGCCGCTGTTCTCTGCGGTGCGTCCGCCTCATTGCGGCTACGTGCCACAAAGCCCGCTTTTCGCCCGTCTATTCACTCTCCGCTTGCGAATGGCGAATGGAAATCGACACTGCGGGCTTCCGCCGCTCATCGTCTATTTGGTGCACGCAACAGAACAAGGGGTAAAATTGTATCCGGGGGATTCGGCACGCGCATGCTGCGAATTTTTCTCGGGGGAATTTCACCGATAGCGGTTGCAATTTCCGCTTTCATCAGTGCTATCGAAAAGAATGCAGTCCATTTTCTGTGTCAAGCTGTTCTCTGCAGAAAGCGCACGTAATCAAGAATTGATTATTTTTCCTTTTTTTGTCGAAGGTGATTTCTCGTTTTGGTTTCGGGTGGGCGCGAACTCGTTCGGTGTTGACAAAACACGGCCATCCATCAACTCTATGTCCGCGATTGACACCCAACGCGGCGGGGACAGGCTGTTGACGAGAGGTGAAAGGCGCGTGATTCGGGGCGTGGTGCGTCGCGTTGCGAGCGGGAGGGCGCACTTGTCCGCCGCCCGCCCGTTTTCGTTCGTCGCCCCTTCGTGCCCGTCATTTGGTCGCTCGTCCCCTTTTCCATTCCCCCGACTGCCGCTCGTTGCATTCGGTCGGTCGGACGTCGCCCGTTTTTCCTTCGCTTGTCTCTACCGCCCGTCTCGTCGGCTGCCCACTACTCGTCTCGTTGCAGCTCGACGTCATCCACAAATATTCAACCGAATTCGGAGTAAATCCGCAAGGATTGAGCAAATTTTCTGCCCTGAAGCAGTCAATTAGCTCAGCGGACTCCAACTTGTGGATGATGGAGCCCACGGCCAAGCGGCTGCGGAACTTCGAGGTCAAACTCGGAGTCCAAAAGGCGCAACTCAAGCGGGCACATCAGACCATCCAGAAGACGGCGGAGTGGAAGATCACCGTGATCGACCAAGTAATCCCTCGCTGCCCTTTGCCCCATCCCAATCCCTTTCAGATTACGCAAGTGGCGGATCTGTCCGCGAACGCTCCGCAAACCGTTCAGTCGGCCATCCGGTCCCTTTTGGAGACCGCCCTCGACGGACCGCTGTGCGAGATGGAGGACGAGATCGCCGCCGCCTCGCCAACTCCTACGGAAACCGATGAGGAGGAGGTGGAAGAGGAACCGAAGCAGGACGCCAAAAACAACGCCTATGATGAGGTGCGTTCTGCTGGTCGTTTGTTTCACTCGTCGTCATCTCTTCAGGCCGCATTTGTGCCCCTCCACCCGCCCGAGTCGCCGCTTCCGTTCAACCGGCCGCTGGGCGGCGGCCTCCCGATCGCAAAGACCAAACATCCGCCGCCCGACAACAGTGAGTGTTCGAGAGGGATCTGCTCATCTCGAATGTTCCAGGCCGCCTGCTCAAGTTGGAGAACGGCGAGTCCAACTGCTTCGTCATCGCCGCCGTTCACATCGTCCACGCGATGGCGGAGGTCGCGAGCGGTCTGCTCAACGTTCCCGACGACGCGCCGCGGTGTCTGCGGGCAATGGCGGACGTTCTCAACCACCGGACGCACTCGGTGAACGACCTGCGCAAACTGCTGGGCGCCGACTTCAGCGACGGCTACGGCGACGTGAAGGACGTCCTCGAGCACATCCTCACGAACTGGATCCCGCCCGAGCTGCAGGCGCACTTCCGCTTCAACGTGAGCAAAATGACCGAGTGCTGCGGCAAGACGGTCGCCAAACAACGGGACACGGCGCGCCTCGTTCTCCACCAGTCGATCAACCGCGACGACTTCCTCGAGGACGTCGTGGAGCGCGACAAGCCGGTCATTTGCAACGCGTGCGGCGATCCAACGACTCCGCGCGTCCAACTCATCACAACCGACGCGGCCTTCAAGTACTTGATCGTCGTATTAAATAATCAGGACCGTTGTGACCTTCAATTGCGAAACGATATCGCCACGATTTTCGGTAAGTTCCATTCATCACTTCTCTTCTAGTCTCATCTCGTCTCCACTTCCAGGTCGCCGGATGCAAGTGACGGCGGCGGTCGAGTACAAGAAGAGCGAGAAGCACTACGTCGTTTGGCGCCGCATCGCTGACCGCCGCAATCCCTGGCGTCTCGTCGATTCGCTCGAGGAGGAACCGACCATCGAACAATTTCCCCCAACGTTGCAAGACTTCAGCGTCCTTCTTTTGGAGGTCTTGATTGAGGGGAGCGACGAGCTGGCCGACGGCCCGCCCCCATTGATTGGTGAGTTCCATACAGCCCCCTCCAACAAACTCAGACGTTTTCAGACGATCATGACATCATTTTGATCGATTAAATCCTGTCTGTTTTCCCCGCGTGATTCCTCCCGCTTCGACCATCCGAAAGATCCCCAGTTGAAATGAAATACGCCCGTCGACGGCGAAAAGATCCCGTTCGTTCGACGGCTTCCCATACCCGATCGTTCCTTCTCTTTTCTTCTTTTCTCCGCTTCTCTTCTTTTCGCCTCTTTCTTTTTGTCTATGAAGAGAGCGTGTGCTCCACTTAATAAATACGCAGCCTCTCACGAGCGAAACGGGCTGCCTTTCATCGAGCAAACAAAAACCGTTTGTTCTTTTTGATCGTAGCAGATTTGTCAGCTAGATTAACGTTTGTCGCTCGGCTTCTTTTCTCGTCCGCATAACCGAACGTGTACTTTTTTCAGTCTTCTCCATTTATTTATTCTATACCACGCACTTGCTCCGAACTGCAAGATGCATTTTGTTTGGTCCGCCGCAATAAACATCGTCGGTTGAATCCACTCTGCTTGCACTTCTGCATAACCAACGGTCGTTTGGAGAACGCAACGGAACGAATGCACACGACTCATGCAAATTGCTCCGGTTCGCGCCGACTTCCTGTTCGGCCGTCAGTTTGCGAGCGGGACGTCCTCCATTCCCCCCTCCTTCCAGTCGAGCGGCAGTCCTTCTCGAAGATGAGCGACCAGAAGGTGAGTGCTTTCCTCCTCCGCTCCCACTCCGCCGCTTGCAGCAAACCCAACAGGCGGACGGCAAGCAGACGCCGACGGACGAGGCGGCGACTGCGCGCGACCCGACGCCTTCGGAAGCCGCCCAGACGGCCGAGAAGCCGACCACGAGCGAGGACAGCATCACGGCCAAGGACCCCACCGAATCGGAGGTGCAGGACGCGCGTCGTGCGGCCGCCGCCGCCCCGAAGGCCGCCGTCCAGGAGTTCGCCTTCGGTCAGTTGGGCGGAGGAATGGAGCACGACATGATCGAGTGAGTCCTTCCGTCCTTCTTCTTTCTTCATTCCGTTTGTTTGCAGGATCATGGCGATGCGCAACGCCGCCAGCCAGAAGCCCGCGACGGCCGCCGTCCTCGATCCCGCCACCGCCGCCGCCCAGAAGAAGCAGGAGCAGAAGGAGAAACGCCGCAAGAAGTCCGCCCGCTAGCCGCCGAACGGATCTTCTTCCCGCTTGTCTTTTCCTCCTGTCTGACGAACCATAAACCTTTCCTCCGATCCATTCAAGGTCGTCAGGGAAACACTTTAGTCGTCACTTTCTGCTGTTTGGAGCGACGATGTAGACGAGCGGCAGTGATGACGCACGAAGCGCTTCCCTGATCAGCAAACGTCGTTTACGCGTTTAAACGCAGCAACGGGGCGTGTGTTTTTTTGTCTAGCAGTCGCCTAATCGCCGAAATCATCCCTCGCATGCGACCGCCGGCTCCTAATCGGCTCTGAGCAAAACGAGCGACGGATTTTATCAACAGACGCGAACGAAATTAAAAGCGAGTGGTTAAAACGAACAAAACTTAAATTCGGTCGTGAATGTTCTCTTTATGTTTGTTTTTTTCCTTTCTATCTACTGGCTTTTCGCAAGCACCCAATTCCACGAAGATCGCCGTCTACGATCTCTTTGGTGAGTTGTTTCCTCATCTTACCCTTTTATTTGTTTTAGACTTCTTTCTGGCCGTCGGAGACCCGCCGCCACTTCTGCCCGTTTGGTTCTCGACCGTGCACTCGGTCACCTTTCTTGTGGACTCCCGCTGCGGCCGCCCTCGCCCCGACTGTCCGCGTTTCTGCTCGACCGAAGTGTTCGACGCGGCCTACTGCACGTCGGACTGCCAATTCGGAGAAGCGGCGAACTACTTCGCGCAGACCTGCTCGTTCGTCCAGCAGTACCAAGAGGGAATCTCCTTCTACACGCCGGCTGCTTCCCGCTCGGCCGAGGGCACCCCGCCGCGAGTGGAGGGGCGGCGGAGGCGACCTCTTCGAGATGCGAGGTTTTTGGATGCGCGATTCCGTTGGGACGACGAGTGAGTGGAGCAAACCGCTTCGATTACCGTCTTCTTGTTCAGATTTCAACCAGACGATCCAACTCGATGGAAGCCCCGTGTGGTTCGTGGACGGGTGGCAAGCGGACGTGATGTGAGCGGAGAGAAACCGACCCATCGATCGAACGTATTGCAGAAACACGCCCCAACCGGCCGGCTTCATCGGGTTGGCGCCCGGCCGCGAGAATTTCGTCGTCCAATCGTTCGAACAGCAGATAATTGCCGCCCCGATTGTCTCGTTTTGGGCAGGAGAAGAAGACCCCTTGCTCATATTGGGCGGTCTCCCCGCCGAGTGCTCCGATTGGACTCACGTCCCATCCGTCCGAGAGAACACGTGGGTCGTGCGGGCGGAGAGGGTCGAGATCTTCGGCTTCGTGTTTGAGCGGCCGTTGGTACGCCTGCTCATTGAATCAAACATCGGTGAAGGCGGCTTCCAGATCCAAATTCTGCTGGAAGAAACCGAGATTTTCGTTCCGAAAGAAGTCGTGAACGCGCTCGTCTCTGCTGGAGTCATTTTTGAACCCGACAACGTTTGTTTCTTTTGTTTTCTTCTCCATGAGACCTCGAAGTTTAGGAAGGGAATTATGGGAGCTTTTGCAATCAAACGGTGGGGTTGAGAGTGGTGGTCGACGGGCGGGAGTTCGTCGTCGACGTGATCTCCGTGGGAGACGAGGGGGTTGGTTGCGGAGCGTTCATCAAACCGTTCGGAGGCCACGAGAAGCGACGAGAGTACACGGGCACTCCGACCTTCCTGTTCGGCGCGTGGACGATCTACTCGCTCTGCCTCGCCTTCGACTACTCCAACAACTCCCTTGCACTTGGGATGTCTCCTGAATAGATGGCGCTGAATTGAAGGCAGTTTGTTCACACGCTCAAATGTCGACGCAATCGTTGTGTGAAAAGTGGGAGGGCGCGCGGTCCGATCACCGGCCCTTCACGTCAACGGTCAAACGAGTCTGTTTCCCATCGTCGGCGCCGATCAGTTGACTTTACGACAAACGCAATTCGCAGATCCCGCCGCCGATGGCGAGTGTGAAAAGGGTGAGCGGGGTAAAGCACATGCCAACGCCGATCGCTCACAACTGACCGAATAAAAGAGCGGATTGCGGGGCAAATGCAGTATTCCAGTTGGAATTCCCTTGAAATGCAGACCTCCGTTGCTAATGAATCGAATGTGACGTCCCCCGTTCTAAGCGGTCACGGCCGCCTGTATCGGAGCTTCGAGTCGACGGTGGAGTCCAGCCGCTGGGCGGCCAGCCGATCGATCGTCTTCACGAACGGCCGCCTGCTGTTCGACTTCCGACACGAGTGCACAAAGCTCGTGGTCGTCGACAGCTGCGAGGACGGAGAAATGTGAGTGTTCTTTCATTCCTGCAGTAGATTCTTCGTGCTTGCAGCTCGTTCGACCTGCCGCTCGCTGGAGCCGAGTGGGGTGAAGTAACCGACTGCTTGGTCGTGAACCCCCGCCTTGTGCTCGTCGTCACTCGCGCCCCCCGCAATCGCCACTCCTTGAGCCGAGTGGACTTGGATTTCGATCACAAAAAGGCCGCCATCACGATCCTCGCCCCGCTCTTATTCGCGCAGCAGCCGTGGCCGCGGACCGATCGCCGTTTGATCTGCGCGGCCGAGCGGGCGGATCGCTTCGTCGTGGCCACGATGCTCCGCGAGAACGAGGTCGCCCTCCACTCGTTCGAGTTGGAGGCCGCGGAGCTCCGGTCGATCGGTAGCGTCGAGATCGACGTGCGGGAGAAGCTAGGCGGGATCCACGTCCACGCGGGCATTCTCTTCGGCGTCGTCCACCTTTTGGCCAAGTGGCGGCCATCTACTCGATCCACCTGACGACTGGAGAGCAGCGGAAGCTGGCGGTTGGGCAAGACGTGAGTTCTTCCATCAACTTCTTCATTCTTGTTTGTGTTCAGCAGAACGCCCACCTCCGCCGGCTGTCGTTGGGGACCGCCGCTTTTCACGCTAACTTCCTCTTCGTTTGGGAAGAAGCGTGGACGGCCGACGAGTCGCTGGGACCCCCGAATGCGGCGATTCGACTTGCGGACGGGCGGCTCGACGGTCGTCCGAATGCCCGCTCTGACGGCCCTCGGCACCCGCTACGGCGAGTGGCGGGGCGGCCAGCACCAAGGCGAATCCACCGACCTGCTGCACGTGGACGAAAACGGGCGGGTTTTCCTCCACATGCGCACGAGCCACACGCCCGCCATCGGCCGTGGGTTCGCCTGGAACTCCTACGCAATTTCCTTGGGGTGAGCGACGAGCAGAAATGGCTTCATTTGATCGCTTGCCTTCTTTCAGCTCCCCGGCCACTCTCCTCCGTTCGGCTTTCGGTGCTCGCGATCCCGCCGACCGCCGTCCGCTGCCCAAAAATCTCCGCATGGACACGATCTTTGACTGAATTCTTCACTCGCTTTGTTCACTGCAATTCTACAAACGTTGCTTTCTCGTGAAATAAAGAAGCCTTTGACTGAATAGAGCGGGCGTGGATGCACCGAAAATAACCGAAAGTTCAGCTGTCCTCAACCAAGCGGTTGCTCATTCCCCACACATCATCCGAAACCGTTCGGTGTGAGTGGAAGTAATTTTTCATTCACGCACTTCCGCCCGTCCCGCGAGCAGGTGCAATCCGGAAGTTCTTTCAGCAGACCGAAGGTTGCTCGAAACTTCCATTCGCTGTGGAAGGCGGAAGGTCAAACCTCCTCGTTCTTTGTCGTTCTTTTGAGAGATGTTCTCGTCGGTGTACGAATGGAGCGAGGTCGTGATGTTCGTCTTCACGGTCCTCGTAAATATTTACGTCTTCTTTCTCGTGCAATGGAAGACGCCGAAGAACCTCCGAAAATACCGCTACTTTATGAACCTTCTGATCGTCTCGGACGTCGTCTACTCGTTCCTCTTTGGAATCGCCCTGCAGCCCTACGGAGTGACGCCCTTGTTGGCGGCCAGTGCTCGAGGGTTGGTGCGAACACACGAACAAGCGAGGATCGTGGTGAGCGAAAGACGAGCCTGTTCTTTGATCGATGGATTGCAGGCAAGCCTGACGGTGTGGGCGGGGGCGAACGTGATAGCGGTGGAATTGTACTCGCTTTTCTACCGTTTCACGGCCATCCTGTTGGACAAGCGACCACAAACCCTGCTGTTGTCCGTGCGGTGGAAAGTCGCCTTTTTTGTGTTCTACCAGCTGCTTTGTTCGTTGATTGGCGTTGGCTTCTACCATACGACTGCTCCCGAAGATGTTTGTTTGTTTCCTGTTATCGCCTGCCAACCACTCCGTTTAGTTGACCGAGTGGTTCCTGGAGATCACTCCTCATGACAACTCGACGAGGCGGCCGGAAGATCCTGTCATTCTGATTTCTTTGCATCTTCCCCACCAACTGGCGTTCTTCTTCTCGTTGGGCGCCTTCCTGCTGCTCGTCCCGCTGGCGGCCGTCGTTTCGGTCTACGCGATCCTGCGAATTCTGAAGCGGTCGGCGGGCGTCTTCTCGCCGGCCACCAAGCGGCTCCACGTCCAGTTCGTGACGCTTCTGTCCGTGCAGCTCGCCCTTCCGTTCGTCTTCATCCTCGCCCCGATCACCTGCTGGGGGCTCTTCATGGTGAGCGGCAGGCAAGCGAGTGCGTGGGTCGCTCAACTGTCGATGGTCCTGCTCGGCAGCTACGGACCGCTGAACAGCGTGGCCACCATTGTGTGCGTTGTTGCCCGCTTCGCACTCACCGCTCACTTCCTGGCTTGCAGGTTGATCGGGCCCTACAGAAAGCATGCCCACGAATTCCTCGTTCTTCCGATCCTCCAACGACTGCGCCGCTCTCATCTGCTGGCTCGCCTTTGTCCGAAGTTGTCCGCGAATGGAAGTCTGGCCATTTATCTCCCGAGAACTCCAGATCGACCCGAAAGGACGGTCAGCATTTTTCAAACGAACGTGGTTGGACTTTCGAATCGATAAACAGACGAGACAGCTAATTTCTTTCGTTTGCCTTCTTTGCTGCCATCCACTCGATTGCACCCCGCGTGTTAAAAGAATGCGTGATCGGTTCATCATCCCCCCGCTTATCATCCCAAACGAACAGTCAAAGAACTCGTGCAGTTCTTTATTGTTCTAATCGATCTAAATCTAGCTAGTTATGAAATTGAAAGAACAGGCAGTTAGTTACACGTCGAGATGGATTGCTGACAGGAGGTGAACGGAGACGGCGGAGATTGAATTGCAGGGAGGTAGTGCAGATTGTACACATTGAAAGCGATTGGAAATGGAAATTGAAGGCATGAGAATTCATTAAAAGCAGTAGGAGAAGTAGCATCCTTCTTTCCTTCACGACACGATCTCCCAATCGTCCGCGTCGTCCGACTCTTCTGAGGCGTCTGCAAAGAACGAAAAATAACGAGCTGAATGCAATGGTAAGAACCCACCTTCGTGTTTCGGCGGGCTCGCCGGAAGCTCGATGTTCACTTCTGGTTCCTCTTCTTCCTCTTCTTCGTCGTCCTCCTCGTCGTCGGTTTCGCCTGCAACACGCAAGTTCTAATGAGCAGATAATGTGCGAACGAACCGTAGTCGTCGTATTCAACTTCGTAGTCCACCTCCTCTTTGACCGGCTTCTTCTGCACGTCCGCTTGTTCGCGGTCGTTCTCCACACTCCGCTCCTTTGTTCCCGTTCCGCTCTTCGTTTTGTTCGCCGTCTGAAGCTTGAAGGTGCGGAGGGACTCCTCGATGGCGGCTTGGAGGGCTGAACTGGACGGATGGAAGGAACGAAGGAATTCGCGGAACGCACCCGCCTGCTCCCAGTCGTCCGCTCGCGGAAAATCAGGCGCCCTTTCCGGCCCGTGATCCTCTGGCAAGGTGGCGAGAGCTCTCAAGTGAAGGGCGTTCTTGGAGGAGGTGGGGGCTGCAAACGAACGAAAATGGAAGCATTCGAGAACTGAACAAACCGAATTGCAGGAGGTGATTGCACGCGTCGATGTCCCGACGGATCAGAATCCTTTCATTGTTCGCAAAGACCACTTTGTTCAAAAAGAGGCCCGTCGGGGAGAGCAGGCGGCAGGGGCCGTTCTTCGGCACGTCCAGCTTCACGTCCGCCTGCTTCAGCAGCGAGAACCACGAGCGGAAGGCGAGCCGGTCCGGGCAGCTGAACGCAGGGGCATTCAAAACAAATTAGCAGAGCGGAACAAACCTCAAAGGAATGCGGTACGAACGGAACTGCTCCACCGTTTGGCCCCCCATGGACCACGTGTGCAGACAGTGCAGCGACCACACGCCCTGCTGGAAGCACGAGACCAGCCGGCCGAAGTCGTAGAGTCCGAACGGCTCGCTGGCGACCGCCTCCCACTGGCCGTCCGGCAGCCGAAGACGAAGGGGGCGAATCGGTGTGTGGACGTCGTTCTTCGTGAAGACGTAGAGGAAGTCGCCCGCCATGCACGTGTCCACCAGCGCTCGAATCTGAACGAAGACAACCGATAGAACGAAAGGGTAGAGAAGAGAACTTACCGATGAGACCAGTGAACCAGCGGCTTTCTGCGCTTCGACTTGGGCGCCCGACTCCAAGTCGACGAACCGCACGTGAATTTCGGGCCGTTTGCGCTCCAGAACCGGTGGAAGGTGTCGAACGCACACGAGTTGATTGGAATGCACTTGGAAGTCAAAGAAGTGGCCGCTGATCTCTACCGTTGAGTCGTGAAAAGCCCGCACGGTCCCCTCTTTGTGGTCGTAGCGGAACGCCCAATTGCGCCGCTTGTCGCCCACGACCACCACGAAGCGATCCCGCTCGCTCGTCCGCAGGATCTTCCCCACGGATGCGACCGACGAGTCGCCGAAGCTGAGCGGCAGATCGCGTTTGATTTCGAAGCTTTTGGCGGCGAAATCGACGGCCATCAGCTGAAGGTGCGGGCGCATCCACTGATCGAGGGCGAGCAGCAGGAATTCCGTTTGTTGGAGGCTGCAGTCTTCTTCGATCTGCACGCCGCTCAACACTTTGCGCAGGAGCACGTCTCCAAGCCCCAGGGAGTTCAGCATTCTAAAATCGAACGAACAAATGGAAAGAACAAAAAAAAGCGCTTACATCTCCATCCCGTAGAAGGTGTCCAGCACGGGCACCTGCTTAAACCAGCCGACTTGCGAGCTGAACGCAAGGATCAGCCGCCCGTTCGTCACGAAGCACTCGGCGTCTTGGGCCGTCGAGAACTGCGATTTCACGTAGCAATTGGCCGAAATTCTCGGCTTTGCCGCCGCCCGCTCGGGAGCGGCAGAAGTGGAAGTTTCTTCGTCGGACGTCATCTTCTCTGATTGAAGCCACCAGTAGTCGTTTCGTTCAGTAATATACATCTCTGTTTATCTACGGAATCTAATCAAGGAACTAACGCTGGTCGCAAGCATGATGAAACCACGAGCAAGCGAGGCAGAGCGGAGAATTCGGCTATCGATTGGCGTCGCGGGTCGCAAAAAGCCGCACACTCGACCTTTCTTGTGTGCTTCTGCTCGATGAAGAAGGAAAGATGCAAGCTTGCAGTAAACGACACTCAAACCGCATTATTTTTGTTCGTAGATAGGAAAAACACTCGGACATGCCCAGCAATTTTTTTTCTGCTAATTGAAAGGAATCTCGCATTTCGTTGTTGTACTGCTTCGGTTTCACGGCATTCTTTGAGAACTCGTATGTTGATTGGAACTGCACACGTTTGAATCGATTTCCGTTATTTCTGCGGTCCCTAATCCATCAAAAGAGTTCAATCGAGTGCGGAGGGCGAATGCCTGCAAGCGAGTGCGGCGAATGGCCGGCAGTCTCCTTTGTTCATTCGGCCGCGCACACACCCGCAGAAAGAAAGCGAACTCGAGGGCGGTTGTTTGATTGCGCCGACCACTCGAACGCGGCGAACGCAACGTGTGGGAGCGAGAGGCCGCGCGGCGTCCACTTTGCGCCCCGCGCCCTTCGCCAGTGATTTGGCGCCAGTTTTGCGGCGAGGAGCGTCGATTTGCGGCCGCCTTCCGTTTTTCTCGTTTGCAATGAACGCGGGCGACCTGACGAACCCGATCGTGCTCGAGGACTCGGAGGACGAGCGGGAGAACGTCGAGCCCGCCCGCCAGCTGCCGGCCGCCATCCCGGCGCCCTTCTACACGCCGGCCGCCGTCAAGCCGCTCGAAGGCGGACCTGCCCAGCAGATCCTCCTGTCGGACGACGAGGAGGCGGTCGATGCGGACCAGAGCGCCGACTGGACGCCGCCCGGAGCAAATCGAACGGTTCGTCGTTTCGTTCACTTTTTCCCACACCTTCTCTTTACAGCGATCGACGGCGAATCGCGGTGGTGGCACGCAAGATTTCCCGCTGCAAGCGCGTGCTCTCCATCCGCAAACTCACCGCCCTGCGCGCAGACATCCGTGTGCGAAGTGCGAGTCCCACTTCTCCACCGGCCACTACCGGAACCTGCACGAACGGAACGTGCACGCGTACGATCGAAAGAAGACTGGGCTCGGCCAAAGTTTCAAACAACGGGCAAGTTCTTTTTTAACGATTTTTTCGTGTTGACTTTCGATTCAGCCCCGCATTCGCCCGTGTCGTTATTGCGGTCTTCTGATTTCTACGGCCAGACTCCTCTTGCACGAGAGAACCCACTTGAAGAAGACAGGCTTCAAGTGCTGCAAGTGCGGAGCGATGGCAAAAACCAAAGCGGGTCGCAACCAACACGAGCAAACGATGCACAACTACGACCGTCGAGTGAAACGAGAACACCAAGAGGAAGACGAAGTGAGAACACCGTTGAACGATCGTTTATTGCCGTCTGTTTAGACTCCCAACCAGCCGGTGGAACAAGCGGTCGACCAACCGGTCGACCAACCGATGGAACAGACGGCGGAGCTCGTGCCCGATCAGACGGCCGACCAAACGGCGGAGCAATCCACGAGCCACTTCGATCCGCCGGCGGCCTCCACGCCGATCGCCCGCCCGGAGCTCAAGCAAGAGCCCGCGAAAGTGAAGCAGCCGCCCGACGAGCCGCTTGTTCTTCCGCTCGTTCCGGCGACCGCTCCGAACAATTCGACCGCCCTTCTGGACCACTTGAAAGAGATGTCGAGTGCGCTCTACTACGATTTGGACTTCGTAAGTCGCCTTCCTTGCTTTATTTCACTCGTCGTTTCTTTTAGTGCCGCTCCACCTACGGCGTGTACCCGCTGCAGCTGTGGCTGAACGCCCCGACCGCGAAGATTCTCGTCCTCCGGTCGGAGTCGGCGAACGTGCCCGAGCTGCCCGAGTTGGGGCCGCCGGTCTGCTCGTCGCCGATGATCCGCCGGGAGCTGCCGCGCGCCAATCGCGGCTCCTCTTTCGCCCACGTGTTCGTGAAGGCGGCGGCCGCCGAGTGGGCCGAGCGGGTGCGCGCGGAGATGAGCGCGGACGCGATGTTCGAGGAGTTCGTGAACGAAGTCCTGCCCGCTCTCCAGCTCCCGTCCGTCCTCCTCATCGCCTCTGCTGCCGATCGTGAGTTGCCGGAAGTGATCGAGCGGTCGATTGATTGGCTCGTTTCAGGCGCTGCCGTCGACGTTCGCTCGCTCGCCGCTCAACGGATCTTCGTGTTTTGAGATGATTGAAGGATTGTTTTGTTTCTTATTGCTTTGTTGATTGATAAACGTGTACGAATGCTCACACTATTGACTCGCAGACTCCAACGAAAGAAGCACTGCTTCGAATCCAACAGCATCGTTCCGTTTTTGCCCCCGAAATGTTGAGCGGAACGGTCGCGCAAACGTTCGCCGGGAACAGCCGACGATTCGAATACAGCTTTTCGCTCGTGTTTGCGGCGAACACGCGACAAATTCGGGGCTTGTGTCGATCTTTAATTGAAAAGTGATGGCTACGATGTACTCTGGAAGAGCGAACAGAGGCAGTGGGTTGCGAACAACCGCCGGAAGCCCGTTCTGTCTTTCACTCAACAGCCGACTGTTCAAACCCATTCAAAACACAGCCGAGGTCATTCGGAAGTGTATAAAATGAAGGAACAGGAAGAGAAAGACGCATTCATCCATCACAGTTGAACGATGCGACTTCTCTTTGTTCTCATCCTGCTCGCCGTCCTCTTCGTGGTCGTGTCTTCGGCGAAACGCGGAATGAAACACCACTCGTCTTCGTCTCATCACGTTCGGAAGGCCCACCAGCAGCACAGACGATCGCCCACCCGCGGCCATCACGCGAAGAAGGCCGACCATCCCCGCTCCCGCCGTCCGGCGGCCCGAAAGCGGCGACCGGCGGCCAAGAAATCCCATCCGAAAGTGAAGCCGCAGAAGAAAACGACGAGTGCGCCGAAGGCCCGGCCGGTGGCCTCAAAGAAGCCACCGCAAGTGATCCCGTTCGTTCGCCAGACCGAAGGTGAGAAGATTGCATTGTTAAAAGGTAAATGACCGAAAGGCGTGTTTAGAGAGTCCCCAAACGGTCGACGTGCTCATCGGAACGCCGCGTTCGTTCTACTCGCCATCGCTGGACGCAATCTCTTCATTTCTTTCAGCCCAAAAGCTGAAAATCGCCCTCATCTACCGCATTGACATCTTCGCCCCACTCGCGCAGATCGTCCTCTTTCACGAGCAGACGAAGCGGGCGTTGCAGCCGGAGAAGCCGTGCGGGAAGACGCCGACCAACACCGCTCAACTCTTCAATCCGAGGCAAGCTGTTCGAAAGGAGCTGTTAAAGGCTTGTTGATTGCAGGGCCTCAAAGTCGTTGAAGAAGTGGAACAAACGCGAGAAGAAGGACTGGGTGTACGACGGCCAACTCTTCAACGAGTCCATCTCCGTGAGTTTCGGCCATCAATCCTCCACTCACTTGTTTGCAGTTGGGAAACGACCCAGCGGAAATGCGGGAGTTGTCGTTCGTGCTCGTCGACGGCGTGAACACGACCTACGCGTGCGACGAGGAGATCGCCGGCTTCTGGCCGATGGACTTCTTTGCGAAACGCACCCACTGGCTGCCCGTTCTGGCCGACAAGCCCGCCCCGATCCTCACGATCACTGCGGACAAGTGAGCGTCCACCTGCAGCTAATCGATGCTCCTTGTGTTCAGGAAGCCGAAAGTGGACGGCGTCTTCCAAACGGGCGAACTGACGATCGGCGGCTTGAACGAGCGCGTGTGCGGGAATCGGCCGACGTTCCGCCGCGACCAGCCCGGCAGCCACTACTTTTCGATTGCGTAAGCAATAATCCACATTAAAGGAGTTCTCTGCTTGTTGCAGTCCGTCCATCAACGGCGAGACGGCCGGCGAGTTCCCCATCGACACCGGACTGGACCTCAACCGAAACGACCTGTGGATGGGCGAGAAGCTCATGGAGCGCTTCTTCGAGAAGTGGCAGCTGACCAACGACACGGCCACCGGCAAGTTCTTCGTTCCGTGCGGCACCACCTGGTCGGTGGGCTACAAGACCATCGACGACCCCGAACGCTTCGATCCCGCCGTTGAGCCCACGTACTTCGTGCGAGACTGGCCGATGGCCGATCAAGTGAGCGTTTTCTCCTCTTTCTAATTGAAGGCTGTTGTTCATAGCGTAAAGAACGCGGAAGGGAAGTGCGCTCTGAAAGTGTCCTTCAATTGGCAGTGGGCGTTGATTCGCCACACGAATCCCCTCTTGCAAGAGAATTGCGTTCGCTTGCACTTTGAAGAGCAGATCTGGACGCCGGAGCTTCTTGCTCAAAACGAACTGAAGTACGATTTGGTCGGTTTCTCCAAGCGAGTCGACTGATTTCTCCCGTTTCATGTCCCCTCGGAAAGGGAGGAAAATTGTGCGTCTGTCCGTCAGAAACCCCTCTCAACTTTTAGCGCTTTGCTCCGATCGAGCTGAAATTTTTTCTGGCTAGAGTAACTCGGATGCGCGAAGTCCGAAAATGTGCATTTCGACCACCGGCGGGCACGTTCAACTTCCGTGCCAACGTTCCGCGCCGTACCGTATTTCCTGCACGGCCAAATTCTCCCGCCCTGTGGACAAAAAGATGCACCTTGGAACGAGGAACATCTTATTAGTTGACCGCATCCTCAGAAAATGTCGTTGAAGAAAGCTGTGATCGCCCAAGGTCGAAAGGAGGCGAAAAATCGAAGAGGTCCACACTCGAACGCGCCGTTCTCGGCTTCTGGAATTTTATTTGGCAAACCCAGCAAAAAAGTCCTAGAAGAAGGTCTTGCGCATCTTTTAAAATTAAATTTGTGTTGGTTGGTGGCCGCTTTCACGACGATCAATTCGACCGAAAATTTTGTGTCGGTTTGAAAACTTTGGACAAATTTCAATCCCGCCGTTCTCATTGACTATCGGGCGTGATGGTACGTGTGGGGGCTTATTTGAACGGGCAAACGACGGCTTTTAAGACTGCGTATATGCGGCCGCGCCGATTTGGGCCACCTGGCCCACGCACTCGTGTAACCGCAACGCACGAAATCGCGCAAACAGCGGGCGGGTTTGGCGAGGAATGGGCGGATTCTACTAAAACTTGGCAGAAATGTCAAGTATTTAGTTGCTCTTCTAACCACTGTTTCGCATTTTTCAAACAGTTGTCTGTCGACGAGTAATACAGCGTTTTGTGGTGGAGTTGTGCATTTTGGATTTGCGGTTGTTTTCTTCGAGCTCTGCAAACAGCACTCACTTTTTCGGTTTGCTGGGATCAAAACAGACCGTTCAGGACCGTTCGGAAATGTTTAGCAACGTTCTGCGCATATTCATGGCCCACGCCCGGATTTGCAAACGACTTAACCTGTTCGCTTTCATTCTTTTTGGGCCCCTATGGGTAGAATGGAGCAAGAAGGTAGATTTTGCCCGGAAACTGCCTATTCGCCGAGTTTCAATCGAATCCAAACGTTAGTGAAGAGCGACTAAGCGTACTACCGTTCCAGTAAGCACTCGGTTAGCAAACAAAGCCGACAAAAGCCCTCGATACCCACCAGTCTAATGACACCCCCCAGCTGGGGACGGCGCGAAGCGCCGTCGACCGCTGGTCCGCTACATGAGTGTGCTTTCATCAAAACTGAAAACTTGCAGGCTGAGCGTGAAGTAGCGACTCTTCAGGAAGCACGGATCGTCTTCCTTCGCCGGGCGGCCATCAACCATCACGGTCGAGAGAAGACAGACGAGAAGGAGGGACAGAAACATTCTCTTTCGTTGCTGATGTTTCTGCCGACTTCCGCTCCTGCTTTTTATGCGCCTTCTTATCACACGTCCTCGGTGGGAAAAAGAAAGGGGGCGGACCGATGGGCAGAATCCGTAACCTTTCGGAACAACCGTTTGTCACCGCTTTTTATAATTGAAAGTAACTAAGCGTTTTCCGCCCGCCCACAAATCGCTTTCCTTAAGCTCACAAGCACAACGAAAAGAGCAAAAGATAAGCGGAAGAATAGTCCGTTCGCGCCGTTCAATCGTTGTGACGGCGAGTGACGATCGTTAATTAAGCGGGAGCTTTGTTTTTAACGGTAAACGCATGGCATTGCATACCTGCGCCGGGAAAGACAACCACAAATTTGTTTACTGGTTAATGTCATCAGAGAGTCGTCGGAGAGAAAGTGTTGCAGCAAGGATGACTACGTGGACCTCCGGACGGTGCGGCTGCTCGAGGAAGCTGGCTGTCCGTTGACCACCGAGAACACCTGCACTTCGTCCTGTTTCGTCCAACGAGCTGGTAGGAAGCGCTTCAGCCTTTCGACCACCGCCCGCCGATAACAACGGAACAGAACGATTGTGGCGACCGAATTGACGAACGGCGGCCACGTGAGCAGCAGTTGGCTCGGGCCGCCGATGAACGGGATGGGCACGCCGAAGAAGTAGATGGAGGCGATCGAAAGCAATGGAATGAACGTTGTAAAAGTCGGCAAAAAGGTCTAACGAACTGGAGTGAATAGAACGTCTTTCTTTCGCGAACCTTGATGCAAAGCGAGTACGTGAACTGGCGGATGAGAGCGCGTGTCTTCGACGACAGCTGGACTTTCTGCTTGCGCATCAAGTGAACGGACAGGCAGCCGACCGTAAAGGCAACCACAAACGAGACGGTCGTGAAAACGTACTGGACGGAGACGGCGAACAAGCCGATCGGCAGACTGCGCGGCATGATCAACACGCCGGACGGGAGGCTTTGGTCTTCCTCTTCGAAGATCTCAGTTGGACTGAAGAACGCGGAGAAGACGTACGCGAGCTCGATGCTCATGTGCCCCGTCCAAACGAGGGCGATCAACCCGAACAATCGGAAGACCTGCCGAGAGGTGGGCGGCAGGCGACTGCAACACAAAAAAATGAGAAAAAAGATCAACTATTGGACTGACTGCTTGATGGCGTGAAAACGGAACCACACCTCGAACGGGAGGATGGCGCCCGCCAGGTTGGGTTGCGCCCACAAGAAGGCGAGCGCGCACTTGCGGACGGCCGCCGAGGGCACCAAACCGGCGACTCCCGTCAGACGAACCACCAAAGTTCCGTTACCCACGTACAAAGCCTGAAAACAGAAGTGAACAACCAATGAGATTTGCTCTCCGCTCACGAATCCCGTCGACCAATAGGCAAAGATCGTCAGCAAGTCCACACAAGCGGCGACGGCCAACACCAGGCGATAGGAGAGCATCCCGGGGGAGCTTTTCTTTGCGACCAGAAAGATGAGCAGGACGCAACTAAAGCAGCTCAGAACGTAAGAGCAGTTCCTCAACACCTCGAAGAAAGCCGAGCGGTAGGCGAGGCGGGACGGCTGTTGTAAAATCTGCAGCACGATGGTTGTGTTCATCGCCGAACGAAAAGGAGAACAGAAGTGTTTCTCCCCCACTTTCGTTGCTTGAAGGCTAAACGGAAAGAAGTGTTCGGTTTTGTAGTTCGATCACCTTTTCGCAGCAGTGCCAGCCGTTTTGGTGCTTCAATCTGGCCTTCTCGCCCGTTCGCCGCCCACGTCGTCGTTTCCGTTGAATTAAGCGCAATTACCGCGAGTACACAAAAGAATACAACTTTCTGGCGAATTGACCTCTTGTTGGGGTCGATGTTTGTTGCCTTTAACGGAAGGCCAGACAACAAGCTCGAAAAGCGGTTAAACCGTGTGCTTTACGACTTCTCGGCTATCTGATGTGCAAACAAAAAATTGATTCTCAACGGCGAGTGATGCCGATTGGTAGGACTTCGTGCAAAGTCGAAAGAACTGCTTGAATTGTACGCACAAAGACAAAAGAGGGAATGAAACGGGAGTTCTATTCTCGCTACAGGATTGTAGTCGGAATCAGAAGACAGGACACCAGTGGACTGGCGTGTAGAAGCGTCTTTGACCACACTTTCCTTTACCGCTTGTCTTTCGACTGACTGGCGATGAACAACCTGACGGCTTTCGACCTGGACGCGTGGAGTTCGCCGGAGAGTGCGGCCGGTCGGGCGGATCACCTCAAGACCGTCTTCGCTCTCGTCCTCGGCTTCCCGTCGACCGTCGCCGTGCTCCTGATGATCGCCTTCTGCCCGCTGCCGGCGTTCTGTCCGTTCAAGCCCGTAATGACTGTTGCTGCTAGCGTTGATCTCTTCGTTCTCGTCGCTCAGTTTCTCGTTCAAGCGGTGAGCAAACCGAAAAACCTCTTGTTCCGATGTACCGATTGCTTTAGCGAGTCAATAGTGCAAACTTGAGAACTCTCTACTACCTGAACGGCCCCGCCACTCAGTTCTCGCCCGAAACGCAATGGCTTCTTCACGCGACACATATGATCCTCATCGAAGTGCAGGGAGCGACGATCCCATTCGAGTACTGGACCAGGTACCACGTGCTGAAGCAGTGAGTGGAAACAAGCTGAAGTGTTGGATAGTCGAACTCTTTCAGTCGGGTTCTTCCGTCCATTCCAGCGCTGATTGGTGCCTTCTGTTGGACCATCGTCTTGTCCTTGCCCTTTGCATTGATGCCAATCTCCGAGTTGATCCTGACGGCCACTGCGAATCGCCCGTCATGGACAACCAACAGCCAAGGAGCGGTCATTCTCGTTGTAAATTACACGGTACAATCAATCAACCAAGGGGCAGCAGTCACAAACCGAATGGTTTCAGGAGAACAAACTCGCCATGTTCGCAGCCACGTTCTTCAGAATATTCAACGTGGCGTCCGTCTTGGTGGCCGCCGTCATCGCCCTCGCCTCCGTCCGTTTCGTTCAACAACCGTCGATTCAAATGAGCAAACGGTCGAAGACGATGGTGACTCAATTCTCTCGCAGTCTTTTTGCGAAGGTCTTAAATGGAAAGGATGCACGAAAGAACGAAATTCTTACTGCAGATCGTCGTCCCGCTCGTTGCTTTCGTCTTTCCCCTGGTCAGTTTCGTGCTCAATATCTATTTTCAAGTCGGGAACACGATCGTCAGCGAGTTCGTGCTCGCATTGATCGCCTTCTTGCCGGCCTTTAATTCCGTCTGCACGTTGGTCTTCATCAAGGCGTACAGGAAGCGTCTCGTTCAGCTCTTTACTTCCGTCTTTTGTTGCAATCGTTTCAAAGCCTTCCAACTAGCGAGTGTAGAGCCGATCAGTGGACGCACGTAAAGAAGCAAATAAACTCGCGATACCTCGTGCTCGCCCGTGTTTGTATCCGTCGAGTCGAACTTCAAAAGACAAGTAAGATATGAGGCATTCCGGCGGTCGTCTCGCCTTCTCGTTTGTAGTCGAAAGGTACGCATCGCGCACGATCGCTTCAGACCTTCCTTTTGCCCACCGTTAATGTTTTGAAAGAATGAACAACAGACGACCGTCTTCCTCTCCGCCTAATGAAGAGTTGTTCGTGGATTCTCTGCCCATCTTCCACCGAATCAACAATGGAATCGCCTTCTTTGTTGGGTCTCTTTTGAACCTCTTCCTCTTGCTTCTGATCCTCTTGCGCTCGCCGCGGTACTTGCGCCCTTTCAAAGCGATGCTCTTGCTTTCGACGGCCGTCGATCTGCTCGTCACCCTCATTCACGCCACTTCTCAAGCGGTAAGACATGGAGTGAGAAAGACGGTCGATTGATTGTGTTGCAGCGACTGCCGATTTGGGAGAACAGACGAGTGTATGTGGTGGACGGCTTCTGCTCTGCCTGCCCGCTCGCACTCCAATGGGCAGTCATCGGACTGCAGAAGACGTTCGCTCGGCTAGCTGGAGCGATCATTGCATTGGAGTTCTCCTACCGAAAGAAACTCTTGGAGTAGTAGTAAAAAACAAACTGTTGGAAGTAATAGCTTGGCTTTCAGCCGTGTTCCCCCACCCAACTCGCGCATCGTCGTCATCTTTCTGCTTATTTTCCTCCTGGTTTCTCCGCAACTGTTCCTTTCGTTTGCCGAGCCGCTCTACACGGGTCAACCGACGTTCATTACAAACGAGCATGAAAGAATGGTTCTCCTAGGAAACACACGAGTGAGCCCTCATTCCTGACCACAAACACTCGCTTTTAGGGCAGCTTCTTCGACTTGTTGACCGTCAACTACGGGCATCTGTTCAACCTTCTTTCGATGCTCTCCGCCCTCTTCATCGCTGTCCGTTCGATGCGGTTCGTCCGTCTGCAGACGGCGAACATGAGCGGCAAATCGAAGGTCCTTCTGCTCCAGTTCCCAAAAATGCTCGTCGTAAAGGTGAGCAACGAAAGAGAACGTAGAAGTAAACGGGAGATTCCAGCTCATTCTTTCGTCCGCCATTTTGTTGCTTCCGTTCGTGTCGCTCTCGTTTTCCGCGTACTTTCCGTCCGACTCGCCGTTTCTGCTCGAGTTCTCGCTCTCCGCAATCATTCACGTGCCGTCGGCCAACGCGATCGTCACCTGGCTCACGATTCGATGCTACCGGAAGGATCTCAGCGATTGCGTGAAGAAGTGTCTGCGCTGCGGGCGTCTCCCTTCGACTTCAACTCAAAGTGTGATCACAACGGCCGCCACGTAAGCGTGGACAAAGCGATCGAATCATCCTTTGTTTGCGGTTACTTGCTTGCAGTTTATTCGCTCATAAACGATCAATCCACTTTATTCTGCTGTCCTTGAGTCGTCTATTGTCCCTTGGCCTGGTTGATCAAGACTGTCTGGCGCTCGAAGCTGTACGTCAAGCAGTACTTGCGATTGAAGGGCGTGCCTGAAACCAGACGAGTGGTGGCTGAACAAAAAGAAAAACTGACCGAGCACCCACGGACCGCGGTTGTACACCAAATCGCTCAATCCAATGGCGAGCGCGCACTGCCCACGGTCCAGTCCGATCTGAAGCGATGGATTGAAAGAAGATCGAACTGCGTGCCATACGTCGACAACAAAGTACTTGGGCTCGAGGTCGAAGCTGACGTCGTTGATCTTGAACACCATCTTGGGGATCTGCGAGACTTTGGAGCAGTCGACCGTCAGGATGTCCCGCGCGAAGTCGTAGTCGGGTTGCACCTGCAGCTAGCAGTCGAAATAACTTGAGTGAACTCCACCCACCTTTCGGTAGAGCGCTTGGTAGGTGTCCGGCGGGAAGAGCATGACCGGGGTGCCCGCGTCCAGCGAAGCGAACGTGGCCGACACTTCGAAGCGATCGCCGAATTCGAACCTTAACTAGGCTTGTGTGCTGACTGCAGAGTATAAACGAACTGTTGGAGGACGATGGACAGTTGGTAGTCGTAGAGCGAGAGCGGGACGTAAGACCCGCTTTCGGCCCGGTCCCCTTGGCAGTGGTCGGGGTCCTTGCTTCCGATGGTCAGTTGGCTTTGGGTTAAGCCCTCGCTCGGTTTGGACAGCCTAAAAAAGTTGCAGGAATTAAACGAGTTGCTTTCATTCACGTACGTGGAGTTGAACCAAATGGTGAACTCGCGAGGGTCCGCGTCTTTCAGCGCGTTCACAATGGGCGAAGTGTGCTCCTCGTACTGCTCGTCGTCCAGCAGCCACGCGAGGCCGAGGATCCCGTCAAAAGGAACCAGGATCTCGTCGCCGGTGCCCCGCTTTTCCACCTCGACCGCCGATCCGAAGGACTGTGTTTGGGCGGGCTGGTCGAAGAACTAAACAGCATGGGCATGATCCAGCGTGATTGGAAAGCCTTACGGAAACCAGATCGTCGTACATCTCACCGCTCATCACGATGTGCAGCCCATCGCTGGACTGGTAGCTCTCCTCCGGATTCGAGCTGTTGGAAGCACTAAACGGAGGGAATTATTGATTGCAGAGAGCAGAAAGGAGCACGTGGCGTTGTAGGTTTGTTGGCCGGGCTGCGCGTTCGGATAATCGACGTCGAGTATCCACAACTCATGGGAGCTCGTATCTACCGCGACGGTCAATGTTTGAGCTGAAAGAAGATTTTGTAAAAATGTTCTTGTCGACGAGAGAATTACGAGGTGTTCCGATTTGGATGGTCGTCGTGAGGTAGTCGGCTGCAAGGAAGGAGGGTAATTAGAGGACGAGATAAAAGTGAACTCACTCGAGTAACTCTCTTGGTAGAGGCGAGAACGTAGACGCGACTGAACGATTCCGGGGGCGATCGTTCGGACGAGCGGCCGGTCGCGGTGCTGACTAGAAGGCCGAAGAAGAGCGCGAGTGGGAAGTTCATTGTTCCTTGCTTTGGTGAATGCAGCGACTCTTTTATACAACCTTTTGACATTATGAGGCACCCGCCTCTAACTGGGCGGTTAACTATGCGTTCGTCTCTTATCTGCGCTTCCGCTCTCTAGTTTCTGCAGAAGAGGCAACGAGGGCAAGCGGAGAAGAATTGCATCCGGTTGGCAGGCTCCTTTCTTGCCTTCGGACGTTTTGAGCGAACAATCGTCGGGTGATAAGCCCACAGGAAACGCCCGCGGAAACGCCCAAGAAAACGCCCTTTGATTAAGGAGCACCGGTAAGGCGGAGCGGTCAATGGGTTGCAATGGAGCGACACGCCTTGTTGTCCTTCCGCATTCTGCACAACCGGCACCCGTTCCTTTGGTTGACACAAAGGACAGCGTTATTAAATTCTTGAACTTCTTTATTTCAGTCGAAAGCGGAAAGTACAGGCGATTAACTGCCCATTATGATCAAACATCACGAATTGTTCAGCAAGAGCAGCGACCCAAGATGTCGCAGCCGCCGGGGGAGCCGTAACGCGCACAACACGAATGGCAAGACGCCCAGTGACAGCCGTACTCGCTGCACGCGTTGTTCTGTTCGGTTTGGCCTCGGACGCAATGGCAGCGATGATCCAAACAGACCCCGTGAAGTCTCCGTAGTTGGCAATGCCGCTCGCACGACTCTTGCTGGCATTCGTCGGCGATGCTCGGCGGGGCGAAGGCCAAACGAGACGGCGGGGTCGGCAGGCAAATGCAATCATCGTACAAACAAATACCCGCACCTCCTTGCGGCTTGCACTGTTCGCCGCAAGCCTTCAGCTCACAGTGACCGTGCACTCCGCTCCACAAGAAGAAGGCGGCGATTAGAAAGAAGTGGACCAGCATTTCTACTCGAAGCACAAGAGATGGGAGAATGTGTTCGGACGGGCTCATTCGGGGCTTATATCTGACCACTCTGATTTGAGCACCTTGTTTTGGATGCCACGTTTCTGTTCGACTTCATGACTGCCTGGCGGTTGCATAATTCGATTGGCTTTCGAAGACTCCGTCGTCAATCTCCCGAACTAAACGTTCGGTTTTCCACCGGAAACTAGGCGATCAAAACAAATGAGTGGCTTCTGCCGCATGCGGCTGTTCGTTTTGTTTATCGCAGAAGGACGACGAATTCCAATGAACGAGCGGAAGGGCGTCGAATGGTCGTTTCATTAGCATCTTCCGACAACACTCTCTTCAAATGATTTCAAATGTTCGCTGCCGAGAAAAAACAATCCATCGTTTATTCGAGCGACTCACAAGCACATGCAGTGGCCCCGGTAAGAAGAAAGGACGTACAGGTTCGCGAAAGCACAACACGTGATACACTCGCTGCTGCTCTCGCGGTACTGGCTGCAGCGCTTGTTGGCGGCGGTCATGAGCTCGTCCACCTTGCACACACACTCGCCGTCCTTGCAGTCGCCGCGTTGGAACTCGCCGTTCGTGAGGCACTTCGAGTTGCAATGCGTAAAGGTGCAGGGCTCGTCGGCGGCGCTCTCTCCGACCAAAAGGAAGACGAAGAAAAAGGCAAGGAACGAGGGGAACATTTCGAGTAACGAGAACGCTTGAGATTTCTCATTCAATCAGCTCTGCTTTTATTCGTTCTTCGCCTGCTGTTCGTTCGTGGTTGTTGTGTGAATTCGAGAGGAGAAGACACTCATCAGCATTCCCGGCCGGCAAACATGTTTTGGTTCGCCTTCGTCGTTTGGAATCTTGATTAATTTGACGCCTATCATCCTCACAAACTTCTCGAACCAATGGGCAAAACAACCAGTCAGCGTTAAGCGGCGTGCACTATCGAGTGAAAACAAAAAGAAGTCGGTGGTTGAAGATCCCAGACTGCAAGTTCTGATCTTTTTCTTTCAATCCAACACGGATTACGCAGTGGTGCGAAACGAGCCAAAATTTCTGTCAGCTAACACAACACAGTCCACGAGTGCTTGACTTCCGTTTGTTTTCGAATCGAAACGGCGGGTTTTTGTGTTGCGAGGGCTGCTATTCGTTCCGAACACCGCCGTTCGCTTCCGCAGAGCACGTGAACGGCCGCTTCCCGAGGCGGTTGACGATCACACGGACGATACTCGGGGAATAATCTCCGGGGAACGAAGTACTCCCCGAGGATCAACGCGAACGGCCGCCTTTGCATTTTGATTCCACTCGCCGTTCTTCGCACCAACAGGAGCAAGAGCACGGAAGTGGTGTCAATCCCCGGGGAAGGACGGGAGTGATGCAAGAAATGAAGCCGATTGCTCCGCTTTTCGACCTCGCCGTCCGGCGGTCATCCGGCCGCCGATCTTCCAACTCGCAAACCGGCGATCAACAAGGCGGCTATAAAAGCGGGCGTGTGTTGAGTTCAAATCCATTGGAGCAGTGGAGAGTGCAACGAATTGTTCTTCCCGTTCATCAGTGAAGAAGATGATCTTCGAGTCGAAGAAGCCGGCCGTCTTCGTGCCGTCGGACGTCGTGATCGTCACCACTCGACCGGCCGGCCGCTTCTCCGCTCTCCTCCGCTACACGCTCGGCATGTCCGCGATCGTCGCTCTTTGTGAGTGGGCAGAAAGCAAACAGAGTGATTACCGCGCTGTTTAGTTCTTGTGGCTGAAGTCCTGTACCTCCACCACGCGCCCCAACTGGTCCAAGTGCACGGCTTTGATTGTGCCGACGATTCCATCAGACACCCGTTCGTTCGAAGTTACTTGACGATGAAAGACGTGTTCATTCTCGCCTTAATACCTCCTTTCTTCATCGTGAGTCAATCGGAATGACAGTCAAGAACAGCAGAGTTCAGATCCTGGCAACGGAAGCCATCCGTCTGTTCCGAAACAACGACCCCGATTTGGTCGCGCCGTGCGAGGACGGGCTCTCGAAGGGCGCCAAACTGATCACTCGAGTCGTCCTCTTCTACAGTTCGTTCAATTCAATTCCTTCATTCCTAATCTTCCTTTAGGCTACCTGTTCGCGGCCATCACCTTCGACATTCTCGCGCTCTTTTTCGCCAAGTTCTCCGTGGGCCGCCTTCGACCGCATTTCATCGAAGTGTGCCGCCCGTCGGTCGGCTTCGAGCGGTGCAACGAGTCGCGTTGGATCGCCGACTACACGTGCACAAATACGAATCAGAAGCGGATCACGAACGCGCGAATGTCCTTCTTCAGCGGACATTCCAACTTGAGCGCCACCGCGGCCACGTTTTTGATTGTGAGCACTTGAGTGGACTGGAGGAATCATCTCTTTTGTTCAGTTCTACTTGCAATCTCGCCTGCAAGGCCAAATCAAATGCCGGTGGTTTGTGCCCCTCGCTCAAGCCCTCCTGGTCGCCTGCACGCTGTGGACGGGGTACAGCCGTGTGGCCGACTTCAAACACCACACGACGGACGTCCTTTTCGGCTTTGCGGTCGGCATCCTCATTTCGAGTCTTGTGGTGAGCATCGATTGGAATTCTTTTTTAAATTGACGTGTTTAGTGCACGTACGGAGCGGGATTGGGCGTGACGGGCTCGTGGCCCACGTGGCGGAAACGATCGCTGGACAAACTGCCGAACCAACCGTCCGCCATGGCTTGAGGCCGTCCGCTGACCATCTCCCCTGTACAAGCGATTATTAGTTGCTTGTTTGTAAATAGAAATCACCTTCTGTACGTGTAATTCCGTCGAGCTACGAGTAACGAGTGAATCCACCATTCTTATCCCGCCTTGACCGTTCGGAGTGATGACAAACGGGCGGCTAATTGGATTACGCGTAGCCGCTCTAGTGTGTCCGCCCGCCGTCCTCCTTGTAGTCGCGTGTTTGAACAGCCGACCGGAAAGGCGGCAGATCGGCGGATTGTCGGCGGGGATACACGAGCGGCGGCGAGAGTTCAACCTTCCGGATGGTCGATTCGTCGTGACTCCATTTTGGAACCACGCGCTCGGGAGTATAAAAAGAAACGCGGAATGCTCACTCATTCATTCCACTCGGAAATGTTCAAACTCCTCTCCCTCATCCTCCTCTTCTTCGCCTTCTCGCACTTCGCCGACCGAACGGAAGCGGTGGAATGCCGAGACAAAGCGGATCGTTGTGTTTACGCGAAGCCCTACTGCGGGTGGAGCTCGCTGCAGAAGACGCTGAGCGAAAACTGCGAAAAGACGTGCGGTTTCTGCCGTCCGTCTTCCTCCTCGCCCCACAAGAAGGCGAAGTCCAAGCGACATCCGTCCAAGCCCAAGCCGAAGCCGCGGAAGAAGCGGGCGCACGGGAAGCACCATCCGCCGTTCGTTCACTCGTTTCTTTTTTTCTCCTCATTCGATCGTTCAGGGCGCCCAGCTATCCGAAATATAAATTGCATTATTTCGATTTTCGATACCGCGCCGAGCCCGCACGCTTGATCTTCAAGTACAAAAGTGAGCGCACTTATGGAGTTAAGAAATGACCGTTTTCTTTCAGAGGTCCCCTTCGAAGACTTTCGCATCGACCCGGCGGAGTGGCCGAAGTATAAGTCCAGTAAGCTTTGGACTGCTCTCCTTATCATCTTCTTCTTTTTGCAGACTACCCGAACGGCCAGGTATACAGATACTTTCTTAAGTTTCAAGCTAACATTAATAAAATTAAAGAATTTGTTATCAGCAGAAAAATATGAAAAGAAAGCACGTGGAAATATGTTTAAGATTTTTTGTTTACAGCTGCCCGCCCTGGAGATTAACGGAAAGATGCTCATGCAAAGCGGCAGCATCTACCGTTACTTGGGCCGTCGTTTCGGTCTGCAATCCTTTCATTGCACTTGACACCCAACAACTGTTTGCAGGACTATTCGGAAAGGACCTCCTGGAATCCGCCTTCTTGGACGCGACCGCCGAGTTGCACCGCGAGCTTGTCGACGCTACCGGCGGCTTCATCCGCGCGAAGCTGAAGCGGGCGCCCGGCGATCCGGACAAGCTCTACACGCGAGTTCTCTGTCTTCCTTACCACTATCCAACTGATTTGTTTGCAGCGAGGAGTTCGTGCACGCACTCACGAAATATCTGCCCCAGTTGGTGCAGAAGCTGAAGGAGAGCAAATCGGGCTTCTTCGGCAAGTCGGGCGTCTCCTGGGTCGACTTCTACGTCTCCGAATGGATCCTGACGTTGGACGGCTTCGCCCACCAAGAGGTCGCCAAATATCCGGAGATCCTCGAACACATGCACCGCGTCCAAAATCTACCGCAAATCCGCGCGTACGTGAAGAACCGCCCGAAGAGTCCGTCGTGAAAAGAAGTGTTGTTGTGTGCGCGTGTGTTAAATTCTTGAAATAAACGAAGCAATATGCAGCGTTTGATCTCTTCTGTTTTGTAGTTTGTAGCCTGTGTGAGCCCTCCGTCTTTCTGCTTTGTTGTTGTTTTCCGAACGAGTGGCGGGCGGAAAGCGGCCGGACGAGCGGCGTACGTGAGTTCTTCCCGGCCGGCCGCTCCGAACGTGCAGGCGGGCGGGCGGCTGGAAAAAGAAAGCGGAGATTTACGAAAAGCAACGGGAATCTTTTGATTTTATTAGGTTGCCGTTTTCATCCGTGTTAGTCGAAGGAACACGTAAAAGGGGGCATGTTCTCTCCAGATGATCGAAAAACTCTACCAGAAACTTCCCAGTCGCTCGCTTCCGTTTGGTTCATTCCTTTGCAGCGGCCGTGGTCGCGAGCGGTCAGTTCTTCCTTGCTGCCGCTTCCGCTCGCTCCTGCTCGTCTCCGCGCCGTCCTTTCGCGACGGCAATCAATTTTATCAACCGGTGATTGTGATCTGCGGCGACACCCGCCCGCTCGTCCTTCCGTTTGCGGTCGGCTGTTTGTAAACAAGAGGGAGAGCGGGCTGGCGGGTGGCTTCGTTTTGGTCGGGCCGTTTTCGCTCTCGATTCTCTCGTTCGACTCTCGTAATTCTATCGCTCATTTCTCCATTATTTTGCCGTGTTTTCGATTAAATGTCCAGAAAAAGAATCACGTTCGTTTTGTCAACAGACGGCGCCAAAAACAACGCTGTTCTTGGCTCTTTTTTGTTTCCCGTTCGAGTTGCTCGCGTTTACTTGTGTTCGCTCATGTCCAATGCTTCACACGTTGCAGATCAAGCCGAAGAGAATGGCCGAAGCGAAGAAGGGAATTGGCTTTGGGATCGACCGAGGCGGCACCTTCACGGACGTGTTCGTCGTCTACCCGGACAACCGCACGCGGACCTTCAAGCTGCTCTCCGAGGACACGAACAACTACCGCGACGCCCCGACGGAGGCCATCCGCCGCATCCTGAACGAGCACACGGGCAAGGAGATCAAACGAGGCGAGAAGATCCCCACCGGTCTGTTCTCAAGGCTTCTCCGATGATCAGTGGGTGTTCAGGGGACATCTCGTTCATCCGAATGGGCACGACCGTCGCCACGAACGCCCTCTTGGAGCGGAAGGGCGAGAAGACCGCTCTGTTGATCACGGCCGGCTTCAAGGTGAGTGGTCGACTGTACTCATGCTTCCTTTTCCTCGTCGTTCAGGATCTCCTGTACATCGGAAATCAACAACGACCGGCCATCTTCGACCTGGACATCCGCATTCCGGACGTCCTGTACGAAGAGTGTATCGAGGTGGAGGAGCGGGTGTTGTTGGAGGACGAGACCTGCGAGATGAACATTGCGGGCGATCGGCACAAGACGGAGAGCGGAAAGACGGTTCGTCCGTCCTCTGCACTCCCTTCCACTTCTTGCTGCTTGCAGGTGATCGTCGAGATCCCGTTGAAGCTGGGCATCGTGCGGGAGCAGCTGGAGCGGTTGGCCAAGAAGGGAATCAAATCCCTGGCCGTCTTGTTTTTGCACTCGTACATGTGCGCTCTCTTTTCTGTTCTCTTTTCATTCGCTCTTTGCAGCTTCCCGCAGCACGAAGAGAAGGTGGCCGAATTGGCGGCTGACCTCGGCTTCACGAACATCTCCCTCTCGAGCCACGTGGTCCCGATGATCAAAGCCGTGCCGCGCGGCTTCACCGCTTCCGCTGACGCCTACCTGACGCCCATCATTCAGCGCTACATCCACGGCTTCCAGCAGGGCTTCGAGGGCGAGCTGAAGGACGTCCGCTTGGAGTTCATGCAGTCGGACGGCGGCTTGTGTCCGGTGGCCAACTTCATGGGCTCCAAGGCGATCCTCTCGGGGCCGGCGGGCGGCGTCGTCGGCGTCGCCTCCACCGGCTACGACCCGGAGGACAAGCAGCCGTGCATCGGCTTCGACATGGGCGGCACCTCGACGGACGTCAGTCGCTTTGCGGGCAGCTTCGAGCACACGATCGAGACGATCACGGCCGGCGTCACGATTCAGGCGCCTCAAGTGGGTCCACCGCTTTCGTTCACTCATCCTCTCTTTCCTCTCCTGCAGCTGGAGATCAAAACGGTGGCTGCGGGCGGCGGCTCGCGCCTGTTCTTCGACAACGGCCTCTTCGTCGTCGGCCCCGAGAGCGCGGGGTCGAATCCCGGACCGGTGTGCTACCGAAAGGGCGGCCACTTGACGGTCACGGACGCCAACCTCGTCCTCGGCCGCATCATCCCCGACTTTTTCCCGAAGATCTTCGGGCCGAGCGAGAACGAGCCGCTGGACAAGTGGGTTCTCTTTCCTCGTCTGCTTCATCTTATGTGTCGTTCAGGGAGGGCACTCAAAAGGCGTTCGAAGAGCTCCGAAAAGAAATCAACTCGCAAGGGAAGGCCGAGTTGAGCGTCGAGGAGATCGCCCTCGGTTTCATCGACGTCGCCAACGAGACCATGTGCCGCCCCATCCGAACGCTCACCAAGGCCAAGGGCTACAACACGGCCGACCATGTGCTCGTTTGTTTCGGCGGGGCGGGCGGGCAGCACGCCTGTAAGTGAACTTCCTGCTTTCCGCTTGATCAGCTTGATTGCAGGCGCGATCGCCCGCACGCTGGGGATGAAGAAAGTGAAAATCCACCGCTACTCGGGAATTCTTTCGGCCTACGGACTGGTGTTGGCCAATGCGGTGGTTGAGGAGCAGGAAGCGTTCATCAACAGGCTGGACGAGGGTTCGCTTCTCCTTCTCATCGCTTCTATCCTTCCGTTCAGAGCACTTCGAGCACCTGGTCGATCGGTTCACTTCGCTGGAGAAGAAGTGCGAAGAGAAGCTGAAGAAGCAGGACTTCAGCGGCGAGCAGATCGAACACGAGCGCATCCTCCACCTGCGCTACGACCGAACGGACTGCGTTCTGATCGTTTCGCGGTCTGTCCTCCTCTTCCCGCTCATCCACCGACTGATTTCGTTGAAGACCGAGCGGAGAGGGCGGGGCTCAGCTGAAGCAGTACACGGAAGAGTTCGAGCGGGCGTACAAGAAGGAGTTCGGGTTCATCATCCCCGACCGGCCGGTGGTCATCGACGACATCCGAATCCGCTCGGTCGGCAAGTGGAAGGTGGTGGAGGAGGCGGCCGCCCAGGAGAAGGCCGCCGATCAGCCCGAGAAGATCACCACGACCAAGTGCTTCTTCAAGGTGAGTCTTCTCTTTTCTCCTCCGTTCACCCGTGTATTACAGGACGGGGCGATGGAGACGGCCGTCTAGTGAGTGCTCTCCCTCCTCCTCTTCCTGTCATCTCGCCGCTTGCAGCGACCAGTCCAAACTGAAGTTCGGGCATCAAATCGAGGGCCCCGCGTTGATCATCGACAAGAACGCGACGGTCGTCGTGGAGCCGCGCGCCTCCTGCCACGTGGACGCCTTCGGGAATCTGGAGCTGGAGATCGGCGACGCAAAGTCGAAGGACGAGGAGGACCTGGAGAGCGTCGACCCCATCCGGCTGTCCATCTTTAGGTCCGTCCGCCCTCCTGCTCGCTCACCGTCTTTTTGTGCAGCCACCGCTTCATGTCGATCGCCGAGCAAATGGGCTCGGTGCTGCGGCGAGCGGCCATCTCGACGAACATCAAAGAGCGGCTGGACTTCTCGTGTGCGCTTTTCAGTGCGGACGGCGGCCTGATCGCGAACGCGCCGCACATCCCCGTCCACTTGGGCGGCATGGAGGCGACCGTCAAGTTCCAGCTGAAGTCGTTGGGCGAGGCGGGCATCAAGCGGGGCGACGTTCTGCTCTGCAACCACCCGAAAGCGGGCGGATCCCACCTGCCCGACCTCACCGTCATTACGCCCGTACGTTGTCCAAGGAATTCAGCTAAGTGAAGAGGGTTTGCAGGTCTTCTACGGTGACTCCAAGACCCCCGACTTCTTCGTCGCCAACCGCGGACATCACTCGGACATCGGCGGCCTCACCGCCGGCTCGATGCCGCCGCATTCCACGAGCCTCGATCAAGTGAGCGGCCTTTCGTTTAATCCTCTTTGATCCACTCGCTTGCAGGAAGGCGCGACGTTCGTGAGCTTCAAGATCGTGGACGAAGGGAAATTCCAAGAGGCCGAGTTGATCGCCGCCTTCAAGGCGCCCGGCCAATTCCCCGGCTGCTCGGGCACCCGCAACCTCCGCGACAACCTCGGTTCGTCTTTTTCTTCCACGTTCCCTTCATTCCGATCGTTCAGCCGACCTGAACGCGCAGATAGCCGCCAACCAGAAGGGGATCGCTCTGCTGGAGGAGTTGATCGAAGAGTACTCGCTGCCGGTCGTCCGCGCGTACATGAGCCACATCCAATCGAACGCCGAGGCGGCCGTCCGTTCTCTCTTGTGCAAGGCGAGAAAGAAGGAGTGGAGGGAGTGCTTACTGCTTTCCTTTAGGTCGGCAAAGAGACGGAGAAGAAGCACGGGACTTCTGTCCTGAAGGCCGCCGACTTCATGGACGACGGCACGAAGATCTGCCTCCAAGTGCACATCGACACGGAGAAGGCGAGTTATTTCCTTTGTGTCACGGACAATCAATCATTCCTGCAGGGCGATGCGGTCTTCGACTTCGAGGGCACGGGCCTCCAAGTGCACTCGTCGTGCAACACGCCGCCGGCCGTCCGCATGGCCGCCGTCATCTACTGCCTGCGTTGTCTGGTCGGCAAGGACATTCCGTTGAATCAGGGCTGTTTGGCGCCCATTCAAGTGAGTTCTCCGCGCTCTTCTGCCTTCAACTGCTCGCTATTCAGATCAAAGTGCCGGACGGGACGATCATTTCGCCGAGCGAGAAGGCGGCCGTCGTGGGCGGCAACGTGCTCACTTCCCAGCGCCTCTGCGACGTCATCTTCCGAGCCTTCGACGCGTGCGCGGCCTCGCAGGGCTGCATGAACAACATCACGTTCGGCGACGAGCAGTTCGGCTACTACGAGACTGTGGCGGGCGGTGCGGGCGCGGGCCCCGGCTTCCACGGCCGTTCGGGCGTTCACACCCACATGTGAGCAGTGATCCTTTACGCTTTTCGTAGTTTAGTGCAAGGCTTTCAGGACGAACACCCGCATCACCGACCCGGAGATCCTCGAGTCGCGGTAAGTGCGGGGCAAGACGGCAGCAGAGAGATCGCTGCTCTCCGTTGTCCTTTTTTAACTTCACTTGTGATCAGGTACCCGGTGATTCTCCGCCGCTTCCACCTGCGCTCCGACTCGGGCGGCGCGGGCAAGTGGCGCGGCGGCGAGGGCGTCTCCCGCCACCTCCAATTCCGCCGCCCGATCGAGCTTTCTATCCTCACTGAGCGGCGCGTGTTCAATCCGTACGGTAAGTGGTCCAGGGACAAAAAGCAGTGGACGGCTTCCTTCTGCAGGGCTGGAGGGCGGCGAACCGGGCGCTCGCGGCGTGAACGTCCTGCATCGCGCCAAAGACGGCGTGCGCGTCAACCTGGGCAGCAAGAACTCGTCGAAGATCGAAGCGGGCGTGAGTCCACCGGTCTTCTTTCATCCCCCTTCTGCCGCTTTTAGGACACGTTCGAACTGGAGACACCCGGAGGCGGCGGCTTCGGTGTCCCGAACGAGTCGGAGAAGGAGGAGAGCAGCACCCAGAGCGAGCGGGAGGAGTGAGGCCCCCATTTGCCTGCTTGTGGCCACGAATTAGTTCACTTATTCCGTTGTATTTGTGTCTACCCATCCGTTTCTTTCGGATAAACTCGAAATGCTCGCCGTTTTTCTTTGTTATAATTTTATTGAAATTTCTTGACAAGCTTCAAGGTAAGGGAGGACTAGAACATCAGCATTGATGCTTGAGCAGGAGCGAAGGTAGTCGGAGGTATTGGGGACATTTGCGGCATAACCATGGTTAAGGCCAGAACAGATAACTAGGGAGCTGTGGAATCGTGGACATATAATCAGAAGTAGTCGAATGAGGAAGGGCAAACAGTAAAGTAAAAATCAGGGGCAATAATCGTAAGCAAGCGCTCATTAACAGGCAAAAATTTCGGAAAAAAGATCGTAAAGGAACGGTGATCGGGTTCTAGTGAAAGCGTGCAGCTGGGAGCACGACTCGCCGGCCAGCGGGAGCAACGGTGCACATTGAGGGCCTGAACACGGGTAAGATACAAACTGGAGAGAATGAAGGGGACTCACTGCTTAGAATCCAATAGATTCGTTTCCAGCCGAAGATGAACGCTGGTAGTTGAAGTGAAGGCAGGGGAAGCTCGCAGCAGAGGTGATGGACGAAAGTTTGCGACGGAAAGAGGGGAGCATCTTCAGGATCGGACTCCGATCGAATCGTCCATTCGATCGTTGAGAGCGGGTAAACTGAAAGCGGAAAGCTCGAATAGATTCAAAGGATTGCACTCACCTGTTCTTTCTGAACAGGATATATCCAGTCAGGAGGATTCATAGGAGCATTCAGCAGCATCCAGTTGAATGTGAAGGCCTGCAACGAGTGAGGATCATTGAGCGAATGAAGGGAATGAACTCACTGGGGACCGTTGAAGGCAGCAAAATGTTCAGTAATGAACAATGATGAAAGGAAGTTGATCAGGTGATCTGCTCCTGATCTAAACCATCGCCGCAATGAAGACAAGTGAATAGATGAACTCACAATTCAAATTCAAGACGAACTCAACGCCCGCAAGGGCGGAAAGTGGGAAGTTCGGCCATTCGGCCCGGGAGCAGGACGAGGCGGGAGTGGCGGTGAGTGCAGACGGGGGCGGGCAGCCGCCCCAATAATTTCTAGCCGGAAACTAGTGACTAGAACGAGTGGATGAGGGCGGAATGGGCGGAAAGAACTCACTTGGGAGCCGATGGCTCCAACTAGTATCTGCACTCAGCGAGGCCACTTTCTTTCCCGAACTAGTACCTGAAATGAGCATTGGTTGAAGAGAACGAATGAAAGGAAGGAACTCACCTGCATCCCGGGTTTGAACGGCGGAACTTCTAATTTAGAAGTTCTTCATTCAAACAGAAGGATGAGGACCGGTCGGGCGGGTCGAGCAGCAGGGGAGGAGGAGGGCGGTCGAGGAACAACAGTCGAAGGAAATCGAAGAGAACAGGACGATCACCAAATTTTTCCCTTATTTTTACTCGATAAACAAAAGGAATCGAAGCGGAGGACCGCATCGATTGATTTCAGCCGACCGAAAGCCCGAAATACTCGCTTGTTTTCAACTCACGCCCAGAAAAGACGAATCATCGATGGTTTCGAGTTTTAACTGCATTTTAATCGAAGTTTTTCGAGGAACGGGGATCAGTGGGCAGAAGGTTGCATCTACTTGCTTCTGAGAAGCAGGTTATGCGATCAGGAACAACGCAAATGGAAGGAGGGGAATAAACAGGCGGACAGGCGGACAGGCGGACGAGCAGGAGAATGACAAACGAGAAAGAACGGAATCGATCGGCGAGGAACTCTCGAAAATAAGCGGACGGAGAGACGACGCGGCTGTCCGCCACGTCCTCCCTTCCCACTCGCCGCCGCCGCTCCCCTTCGGCGGTCGCCCGTCGAAACGCTCCACTCGCCCCCCGACCGCCGCTCGCTCGCCCGCTTTTGAAACGCCCGCATGTCACCGGAGCGTCCGGGCGGAAGAGGCGAACAATTGGAGTGTGTGCGTCCGCCCTCCGACGGGCAAGGGGGCAGAGCGGAGGGTTCTTTCGTTTCGCACGCGCGATGACTCCGCATTTTCGCCCGCACGCGGCGGGTGGGCGACCGCAAAGCAAGGACGAAAACATTCGAACACGTCCCCCTAACGAAAGAATTGCATCACGTTCCGCCTCCAAACATTCCTTCTGCTTTGAACAAAATAAACCAATGGTTACTAACGAACGAATTGAATGATCCGCCGTCGATTGCAAAAAGCGGAAGAACGACGGTGAATGCAAACGAGTTGCGGAGAGTTGTCTACCGAACTCGCTGCCATCCAACCAACTCAATGGTTGTTCTGTTAACATGCGGAGTTTATTCTTGCTCGTCGATTGTTGCCTTACAACCGTTCGGCAAAGCCCAATTGGAAGTTCGCATAGTCAAGAAGCAAGCAGTAACGTTTGAAGACGGTGGACGGCAGGTGGAACTCGCCGGCCGCCGAGATCCTCCCCCACAGGGCGCATCGTCCGTACTCCTGCTGCTTCGAGCGATCCACGAAGTCATCGGGGACCACTCGGATCTCCACGGAGCCGACGGAGAAGACGATCACGACCTTCGTGTCGCACGGGATGTCGCTCACGTCCGTCGCCTTCAACGCCTTCAGCAGAGCGGCGATGAACGAGTGCGGAATGGCGGGCACGGGATTCGAGAGCGAGAGGAACAGACGGCCGGGCGAATCGAACGAGTACGGACCGAAGGACACTCTGCAAGAAGCAAGAAGGGAGATCCCTTGAATGATCTTTCGATCCACTCACTCGTCGGCGGCCATCGTCCACTGCTCGGCGGGTTTCGTCACTTCTGCTTCGGGCGTGTACGTCCACGCGTCTCCGCAACGAGCAGCCGGTCGGCCGCCCAGCCTGAGAACTCCCTCGTTCCCGACCGACTTGTCGTGTTGCACTCTTCAAACAGCCACTTAACACTCGCTTGCTGCCCACTGGGACTCACTGGTCGAAAGAGAAAACGACGATCGGTTCGTCCACTTCCCGCAGGACGGCCATCACGAACGAATCGGAGCCGTCGGCCGGCCGCATCCAACCGAGCGAGCCGCCCGCTCCTCCCCAAACGGCCTCGTCGATCACTTCGAACGGCTTCTTTTCGAATGACGCTCCTTCATCGCCAATCTGAACACAAGGGAGTCGAAGAAAAGAGGACATCCGCTCACCAAGAAGTTCTCCAGTCCGCTCACTCCGATCGGATTCTGATTGTCGTCGTACACGACGCCCCCTTTGTTCGAACGTTTGCGACTGTCTAAATTGGCATTTAGAAGAGAACGTAAACGAATGCACGAGCCCGATGAAATACGAAGCGTTGCTCACTCGAAGGTGGTCGAACTGTCGCAAGTCTCCGAGTTGCAACGAGAGAGTTTGGGCTGAAATGAAGAGTGAATGCAATGATTTCTTTTTCCTGCCCACCCGGAGTTCCGATGCTCACGTTCAAGAGTTGCCCGCTCGCGTCCGGGCTAAACGTCCAGTCGAACGCGAGGCCACTCGAACGGGCGGCATACGCGAAAACGAGGAGGAGAACGCGGAACTGCGAGAACTTGCTGTCCATGTTCGCTTGTGGTGTTCCGCTTTCTTCACCTCGCGCTTTTATCCACCGATTTTGATCCCAACTCGGAGCCACTGGAATGCAATCGCAATGAGTCAGCAAGGATTCAAGAAGAATGCCGACTATCGTTCTCTCACTAGTTTCCTTGAGCCGCCTACCGGAGCTCCTTATCGTCTGCAACTGGAGTTATCCGACTTTTATCGCCAGAAAGAAGCCCGAAGCCCTACAGAAAACACGCGAATGACCAATGAGTCACCGTTCCGTCTTTCCAGCAATCGCTTGTTTACGTCAGCAGCCATTAAAGCAAACAAAATGGCCTTTGAACAGGAATGAAAGCGGAATGCATGCTTGAAGGATTTATTTCGATCAACCACTCATTCGGCGTCACTCGATCAGACCGAACGATCGGCGAACCCGACCGTGAACTGCTCGTAGTCGAACGAGACGCAGTAGTCGGACAGGATGGTCACCGGGAGGAAGAAGACGTTCGAACTGCCGGTCAGGTCGCGAATCAAACGGCAGCTTCCGCTCTCCTCCTGCCGCGAGCGGTCGAGGTACTCGTCCGGAGTGACGTGGATGTCCTTCCCGCCGATCGAGAAGACGAGATTTACCGAGACATCGCATGAAATCTCCGTGTCGTCGGTCGCTCCCAAGGCGGCTAGCAGGGAAGGCAAGTAGGCGGACGGGAAGCCCACCCACGTGCTCGTCAGCCGGAAAAACGCCGTGCCGGGTGAATCGAATGTGTAGGTGCCGAACGAGAACCTGAAAGACCGAGAAGGTGGACGAAAGAGTTAAAGACTGTTCTCACTCGTCCAACGCCAACGACCACTGACCGTCGGGCGTCCAGTCCGCCTCGGGCACGTCCGTCCACTCGTCCTTGCAGACGGACGACTTGCGCGACCCCAAGGTCAACGTGCCGCCGGAAATCGGAGGCCAGTGGGGTGTCGTTCTTAAAGCAATGGACATGATTTTCTCCTTGGATTTGTCGTTTACTCGGAGTAGGCGAGGAGGACGACCTGCTGGTCGAAGTCCTCCAGCACGGACTGCAAAAAGGAGGGAAAGTCGAGCGGGCGGTTCAAATTGAACGCGGCGTTCGTCAGCCGGCCGGTGCAGTCGACGTCGCGTTCCTTGAGCGCTGTGAACGGGTGCTTCCCGAACGACACCAGCTTGTCTCCGATCTGAACATCAGTCGATTGCTTAGCTGAAAAACGAGCACAAACCGCCACGACGTCCGCCCCGCTCAATCCGATCGGATCGCCGGACGAGTTGTAGAGCACGCCAGTTTGTTCCCACGATGTGGAAGTGCTGCAAGACAACAAAGAGTGAATGAAGACCCCAACAACTTACTTCGGATTGAAGTAGTTGTTGACGCCGTTGTCCAGCAGCACTAGGAGATCCGCGCAGTCGCCGTCTTGAATCAATTGCATGTTCACGTGTTGGCCTAACGAAAGAACGGAATTAAGCATAAGGAAGACGGGAAACACACTAGGAGTTCCGACTTCCGCATAGAAGACCAGATCGCCGTACTTGTCCGTTTGGAACATCCACTCGACCGGCGATTGCTTGAGCGCGCGCCCGGCGACCAGCGGAAAGACGAACAAGGAGATCAAAAGAAGACCGTTTGTCTTCATTTCGATTGGATTTGTTTTGGTGCCCTCGAATTGGCTGACCGTATTTTTATACTCGTTTCTGTTCGTCGTTCTTATCGCGCCCCCGCGAAACTGTTCAGACGGCCGATCACTTTCCGACAAATTTGGATCAAAATTCGTCGGACGGCAGTCGAATGCAGGAGCACTTTGGACGATAAGCGAGCGGACGGGTGACTCGCGGTCGAATGTCATCAATTAAACGGCAGCTTTTTGTCGTTCTGCACACCCACTCGAACAAAAGAAGGCCGGGCGGCTGGACTTCGCTCTAGGCAGTCGATTAAGAATGTCGTTTTCGCGTCATCTCACTTGCTTTTCGAGCAATACTCCAAAAAGTGTGTGGTGATTTTTTGCTGCTATTGCACGCGGACGAACGACAGCAAGAAGTCGCTGCGGAGTGGACTCAAGTTCTTTCGTCTGTGATAAACGCAAGTAATTTCTTGTAGTTGAACCGAGAACTGCGACGAAAAAGTACGTCGTTGCGAAAGGCGGAAGTCGACCGCAATGAACGGGAGACTTCATAGCGGACCCCGGAGTACAATCGGCAGTCGCAGACATCGTTGGAGGTGGGCAGCAGATTACAACTTCTCTTCTAATGAATGTACGAGTGAAGCTCACTTGATGCACAAAACACAGTCATTCTCTCGGCACGCCGGGCAACGGGAAAGCAGGGGAAAACTCGTTTGCTTCAAGTCATTCCCTACCTCTCTTTGTTCCCATGGACAACCTATCGCTGTCGTTGGCCATCGCTGCAGCCCAAGAGCGGACGCCGCTGGAAGACGTGGTGATGGTTTCTAATACCTTGGCTTTCGTCTTCGGGCTTCTTTCCACTGTCCTTTTGGTGTGCGTGGTCACGCGCAAGAACCACAACACAATGCGGCCCTACCGCCACATTCTTTTGATCGTTGCGGCTGTGGACTTCTTCGTTCTTTTCCTTCAATGTTTCACCGCTTTAGTAAACGCTTCAAACCTCGATAATCAATGAGAAAGATGCTTGAAGACCCGCCGGCTGCACAAAGGAGTGTACATCGAAGTAAACTACGGACCGGCGCGCTGGATGCCGCCGACCGTCCTGCGCATTGCAATGGCGTATCGCTGGCACTTCACCATCTTCCAGTGTCTGTTCCTTCCTTTCGAACTTTGGTTTCGTTTCTACCTTGCAAAGCAGTTTGTTCCTTTGAATAAGTTTTTTCATTACACCTCTGTGTGTAGTCGTGGGCCACCGAGTGCGAGTCAAATCTACAAGCGGGTGATGGTCGTCCTTGCGATCTCACAGTTCGATCAAATCCTACCGTTGGTCACGGCGTTCACGAACTCGCGGCTGCCCGCCGAGTTCGGAATTCTCGACGCGAAAGGACAGCCAATTACGGGCATCTTGATCACGCGGAGCGATCACCCGCTGACTGTCCTCGGCATCTACCTCCAGACGGTCGCCTTTATGGGCGCCTTTATTGCGGCTCTCGGCTTTGGGGTTGCTTCGATTTGGGCGATGAAGCGCGAAGAAGCCGCCTTCTCGCACAAAACCCGCTCTTTGCTAAGGCAGTTCACGTGGACTCTAGTCGTAAAGGTCGGCCATTTTTTCGCTTTCTATTACCATTCTGCTTGCAGATGACCATTGCCCTGTTCACATCCTTTCTTCCGTTCGTTTCCACAATTGCGGGTTTCTTTTACGGAGCGAACATCCCGTTCGTTTCGGACATCTCGAACTTCTTGCTCCCATGGTCGACCTTTGTTTCGTCGTGCTCGACCGTCCTGTTTTTCGGCACTTATCGACGATCTCTTGGGCAGATACTCGAGAACCTTTCGTTGTGCTGTCGGAACACAACGCTCGTGCAGCCGTTCACGTCTACTGACCGAGAGACTCCACTCAACCCTTCTTCGTAGAGCAATGCTGTTAGAATTGAACGATTAAAGCTATTAGGTTCAATTCTGTCGACATTACGTGAAGTAGGCGAGGGCAGCGTGCGTCAGGATAAACTAGGCACGTGGACATGAGTCGTTCGAAACGCGCTTTGAAGGCGTTCATCATTTACTTGAAGCACCTTATCGCTTCGTTTCGCAAGAAGTGTGCTCAACGGGCAACCATTTGACAGAGATTAGCGAAATGAGTGGGGAACTTCGAGGAGTGCTAGGCGGAAAGCCGCTCACGTTTCGTGATTTTCGAAATGGAAAGCACTCGGTTCGGGCGCACTCCCCACAATTGTGAGAATTTTCTGTTTGAATCACCGAAATCTATTCGATGTTTCTATTCCTTCTTCCCGTTCACTTCATTCGGTCCAGTGGCGTCAAAGAAAATGTCTTTCGAATAGAACTCGACCGCTGTGCGTCGTTCCTCTCATCTCTTTCCTCAACTCGTTTTTAGGGCCACCGACAACGGCGGTCGGCACGCCTTCGGATCAGAAGTTCGTGGTGTACATCTCGTTCTTTTCGTCCGAAATTTTCGTGCCGAGCGAAGAGTGCGGGCGTTACCTCTCCGCTTGCCCTCGCTATTGCCTTGACGGTGCGGGCTATTTGCTGAATTCTTTTGCGTGAATCGGTTTAGACGTGCCCTACACCGCCTATTGCCGTCCGTTGTGTCGACGACGTCCCGGCCGAGACGACGACCATTTCTCCACGGGCCTACGCTACGATTCGGCGGCCTCCTCTACTGCCTACGTTCCAAATCCCCCCATCTCGTGGGCGGCCATGTACGCGGGCCCCGCAGAGGTGTTCGGGGATCGCGTGTTCGACCGCTTCAACTTCACGGACGTCGGCCTCGTTCTTTCGAAAGTTTCTTTCGTCCGAGTGGCCCTCGTTCGCTCGTTCACGTAAGGGCCCACCGGTTGCAGCAACAGAATAGATTTGTCTTAGGAAATTGGCCCGTGCACAAGGCAGCATGCTTTTCGTCGGCCTGTCGCCGTCTGAAAGCCCTAAAGAGAAGCCGTTCGTTGTCCAGGCTTTCGAGCAGGGAGCGATCGGCCGGAAGATCGCCGGGCTGGCTACCGACGAACGCGTCCAATTGGTGCTCACGTTGGGCGATTTCGAACGCAAAAAGTGCGGCGAATATTCCTTCGTTCCGTCCCTCCACGCGATGGCTTGGATCTTCCGGTTGGAAGCAGTGGAGTTCGGTGACGTCCGTTTCGACGCTGGCTACAAGGCAACCCACCGTTGAGTACATTCCTTCTTTACTTTTTTGCAGGTGTATTTCGACTTCAATGAGATCGGGTTGGGAGTGAGCGGCGGAATGATCGACGGGCTTCTTCGTGCGGGAATCATCCAAGCGAAGGACGATCCGCATTATCCATTCATGAGCAGTCAACCGGAACTTCCTGTAAATTTTCTTCTTTTTAACCGAACTCTAACGTTCCCTCTCGGCGATCTCTGTTCTTCGATTGATGTAGAAACTCGCTCATGTGTTCTCTTTTTTGACCGTTTGGCACTCCCGCACTCGGCGAACCGACCGTTCGGTTCGGACGGCTCATGTCCAGCTTCTTCTGTTTTGCATTTGATTATGAGTGCATGGAAATTGGGATTGCTCCCGGGTGGTTGATTTGATTCATCTCTTCTCCATGGCTATTTTTGTTTGCAGTGCGGACAATAAAGCCTATAGCAATGCGTCCACAGTTCGTTCCAGCAGACCACCATTGAAACCCTCGAGACGCCTTTAATGAAAACTGGATGTATTTTTCGTCCGTAATTGCGTCTTGCAATCATCCAAAACATGCTCCTGATCAAGTGCTGCCGAAAACAACACAACGATCATTTTTGAACAAAGGAAATCGAACACGCCCCTGCCGCCTGCTTCTTATCGCTTCCTTTACCGCCTTTACATCTCCTGTTTGCGTTTTAATGAGCATTAAGGAAGATTTCGTTGAAAGCTGCGGATTCGTCCCGATTCGGCTCGCTAGCATAAAAGCGAAGCGGTAGCATCAAAGGAGTGTCCTCAATGAAAATGGAATCCTGGCTCTTCCTTTTTGTCTTCTTTCTCCAGTTCTTTGATCGGCCAGAGGCTCTGCTACTGCGGGGCAAACACGAGCGATGGACGGCCGCCCAACTGCGCGAGATCCAAGCAAGCCGGCAGCTTCCGCCCAACCGTCTGTTCTCACCGCGCTTCCCTGAAGAGCCGCTGACCATCGAGCTGACGGTCGGACAACGTGAGTTACCGGGAGTTGTTCTTTCCTTCACAGGCATGTTTGAAGCTCCTCAATCGCTGAAATTGGCCGTCGAAACGGCAACTGTCGAGATGTGGACGATCGGGCCGAAGTACGCGGGACTCACCCCAGAGAACACTCCGTTCGATCCCCAGCAGTCGAACTCTGGCCAGCTAAACGGGGACTTTTATGCACAAGATGACGACACGGAGCTGTCCGGTCTTTCATACACCGATGCGGTGAACATGTCCGCAGTGAGTGGCAAAAAGAAAAAAAAGGATCTTTCTTTCCTTCAGATTGACAGCGGCCTCTTTTTTGCGCAAACGTTCGGCAACGTGGCATCTTCGTATTCGTACGAGCGAGACGAACAGGACGTTCCTTTTCCGGCGGATGGAGGGCTCGGTAAGCGGAAGAAAGAGGGCATGAAGACGAGCTTGTTTCAGGGCTGGGATGGAACGTGTACGAATGTTCGTTTTCATCCACCAACAGCCCATTCTGCCAGTTTAGCGCCGGTTGATCCTGACGCCGATTCGGTGCCCGTTTACAACATTCTCGAAAATGGGAGGGACATTCCCAAATACCAGCGTTTTTACACGTTGTGGTTAGAGAAGTGAGTAGAACGAGTGGATTTTTTCATCTCCGTTTTGCTTCCTTGCAGTCCTTCGAACACAGAGCGAAAGAACGGCGACAGAACGTACGCGTGGGAGGTGGAGTTTGGGTACACGAACGAGGACAAGTGCGAGGCTCGTTCACCAACCGTTCTTTACACTTCCTTGCATCCATCCGCTTTCAGCAGGACTTCTTCAACATTTCGTAGAGCTTCTTCACGGAATTTTCGGCCCCCACCTTCCAGTTGGATTCATTCCGTTTCGGGCCCCACTACTCGGTTGAACTGGGCGATCAGACGGTCATCGTGGACACCGGAGCCCCGATTCTTTACGTGAGCTCAAACGAGAAAGCAGTAGGTGATGCTCGTTCGTCTCCACTGCAGTTTCCCCGCGACACTCACGCCGTCGTTTGGTCGGTGGTTGCTCCCACCTACGGTATGCTTGTGGTTTTTAGCGAAGCAGTCGGAACATACGTATAATTGCTTATTTTTTCGCCTTTAGATTACGATATTGGTAAGCCTTCTCATCAATCTGCTGAATTATGACTTGTTTCAAGGTTTCTGGACGACCGCATGCGACCAGGCGGCCAGCCTTTCATCGATGGTGAGTAGCAAGCGTGAAATCGAATAGGAGCGATGGGATTTGCAAACGATATCTTTTATCTTTGCACTCTTGTTTGCAGGAATTTCACGCCTCTGCGACCGTTGTGTTCGAAGTGCCGGCGGTCTCCTATTTGGTGGACGTCGGGTTGGACGGCGGTCAAGTGGGTGGGCGAGAAAGACGGCTCTAGACCCGATTTTTCCAGTGCATTCTCGCCATCTCCTACTCGACTCCCGGCGTGTCACCGGACTGGATTCTGGGTACACCGAACGCTTGTTAGATCTCTTCTAATGGTTTCATTTCAGGAACTCCCTTTCTCGTCGAGCACTGCGTACTCTTCGACATTAAGAACACCTCGATCGGATTTTCCAAGGCAAAGACCTCTTTGTCTGTTGAGTGAAGCACAGTGTGTGACTAACAATTAGAAATAAAACTGGTTTAACGCATACAGTCTAGTTCGCTTCCGTTTCGATCTGATTTTAATCGCGTGCTACTTTTTTCCTCATAGAAATCGACTTTTTTTCTCATAGAAAAAAGAAGTTCATAGAAATCGACTTCTTTTTTCATAGAAATAAAAAGTCATAGAAATCGACTTCTTTTTTCATAGAAATCGACTTTTTTTGTCATAGAAAATAAAAGTCATAGAAATCGACTTTTTTTCTCATAGAAATCGACTTCTCTGTTTTTCCTCGCGTTTATCGCGCATTTCGTCACGGAAAAAGAGGAGAACACGTGAGAACAATGTGAAGGAGCAGAAAAAAGAAGGTAGGATGAATTGAAAGAGAGGTGAGTGAGCACTATTCATGAGATTTCGCTTGAGAACGGAGAGTGCGGGAGATTTTGGCACGCGGCTCCTCTTCGGAGGCAGTGGACTCCTTGGACTGCGTGAAGCGGAGACGAGCCGTCGAGGGGCCTTCGGACGGTTCGCGGTTGCGCTGCTCGCGTTGGGTCGGCGCCTTTTTCGGCCGGCCGCGCTTCTTCTTCCGGCCGATCACCTGCTCGAGGGCGTCCGGCGGGTACTCGAGGACGTCGAGCTTGACGGCCAGACGGACGGCGTGCTTGCAGGCCTTCTTCTTGGATCCTTGCGGGCATGTGCACGTGAACGAGTCGCCGTTCCGCTCGAGCACGTAGACCTAAACACACAAGAATGAAATAAAGTCGAAGAAGAGGGCGTACCTTGAAGCGGGCCGCGTCGTAGTCGGCGAACCGCACGAACTCCTTCGCTTCGAGCGCCTTCACCGCTTCCTTGATCCCGTTCGAGTCGAGGTCGTTGAAGTTCGTCGAGGGCATTGCGAAGCGGCCACTCGTGAGCGGCCAAATGCGGCGCTTGACCCGCTGCAACTCCCGCGCCTCCACGAAGACGAACGGCGGGATCTTCTCGACGACCTCCGCCGGCCTCAGACGACCGGCCGACCAGTCGGTGAAGACCATTCGCTCGACCACTTGAGTGAACTCGAAGAACGGGAGCCGCTCGCAATACGTGTGGGAGTCCTTGATCGTGCGGTTCGTGGACTCCAGGGCGTTGTTGGTGGAGGGGAAGACGGACGCCCCATCCCCCGAAGGGTGTATTTCTCGTTACTCTTCCAACCGTCCATCTTGGTCGCGGCGGCCCACTCGTTGAATTTCGTCTGGTCGTCGAAATTGTGGACCACCTTGTACGTGAGCGTGCGAGGCGGGCGGCGTTTGACGAGCGCATCGGGAAGATCCTCTTCGGACTGGACATCGGCCGCTTCCTCGCTCGCATCCAGCGGTTCGACATCCGACGAGGAGTCCATTGCGTTCACGAGACGAGCAGAAAACGATGACAAAACAGCGGGCGAAAGCGCTCGCAAACGGTGAAGAGACGGCGCGCAGTTTGCGGCCATCGATTTTGTGCGTGCACACACGAAAAACGATGAGAAGTCGATTTCTATGAGAAAAAAAAGTCGATTTCTATGACTTTTATTTTCTATGACAAAAAAAGTCGATTTCTATGAAAAAAGAAGTCGATTTCTATGACTTTTTATTTCTATGAAAGAAGAAGTCGATTTCTATGAACTTCTTTTTTCTATGAGAAAAAAAGTCGATTTCTATGAGAAAAGAAGTTTTTGCGATTTTAATCTGACCGAAATTGAGAGAATCGAATCGATGGCGCTGTTCACGTTCGCCAGTCGGTCGTCGTAAACACGCTGACGGTCGTCGATTTCGAGCAGAAAGCGGGCAGAAGACCGGCGATCATTCGAACACACGCCCGGCGGTAGGCCCCGAACAAGAGGATCGTGACGGTCGAGCTCACGGCGGGCGGATAGGTCTGCACGAATTGTCCGATTGGCGTCAGGTATGCAAGGTTTCCTCCGTAAAAATATGCAATTACGTTCGTAAAGAAGGGCAGGAGGACGAAGATTGGAAGAAGAGTCTAAGTAAAAAAAGGCGGTTTGATGACCACTCTGCTCGCCCTACCTTGATCGCTAGAGACCATGAAAACTGACGTAGAAGGAGGCGCGTCCTTGAGGACATAGCCGCTTCTTGCTCTCGCATCACCCAAATGGAGGCCACTCCTACGACCAAGGCGGCGGCATAACATGCGACCATAAACACCGTCTGGATAGAGGCAGAAATTTTGCCCAATTCCCCGTCCGTCCATAGAACGATCACGTTCGTTACATGTTCGAGAGCCGCGGGATCGACGTTCGGGAGTGCGAGGAACAAATCGCACGTCTGGAGGATCGTGTTCCCGAGCACGAACCCCGCAATCAGCAAAAGTAGAATAAAAACTTGACGGCTGGGCGGCGGCACGCGACTAAACAAACAAAATAAATGAAGCGGCGTTCTCCACTGTGCTCACTCTTTAACAAAGCGGTAACGGAACCAAAGCTCGAGCAAAAGCACGGCTTCTCCGATCTGCGTCGAGTTCCACTTCATCGAAATGACCACCTTCCAGACGGCCGGCGGGAACACGCGCATGGGCCCGAGGACGGCCAGGATGTACATGGAATCGTGGAAGCGATAGAACTGAACAAAAATGACTGAAGGAAGACGGGAGAGGCTCACCGCGTTCTCAAAGGAGTAGCAGAAAAGAAGGTAGAGGTCGCCGAAGGCAGCGACGAGCAGGACCGTTCGGTACGGCAGCATGAAAGAAGGCGACCGGCGGAGGATCAAAAAGATCAGCAGCAGGGTGGCCGGGTAGCCGATCGCATAAGCAAAACAATTCGATACCAAACGAACTCGTTCAAAGTCTGTGAGGTTGTTTGCTTGGAGGATGGCGGCTTCAAGAGAATCGGCCGACATTCTCGAGTGGCCTCAAAACGGAGCAACGGACGAAACACCCAGATATCACACGTGTTTAGGTCTTCTTCTTCTTTCGTCAAAGAGACTGGAGGCGGCAAGAATTGTATTCAGCATACAAACGGGCGGGCTGTTAGACAAAGATTAAGTTTCTAGACGGTTCTTTCTTGTGTTGTGTTTGTGTTTAGGGCTGGTTTACGAACAAACGACCCGCTGATCACCAGCAGTCAAAGAAGTGTCGTTTTTAACGAAAAAAGAAGGGCTCGCGTAATTTCCGGCGTACGCAAAATCAGTTTATTCAGCAAAAGCAAAGATTAATGCCCGTCTTCGAAGTGGACGCCGTCGTTGGCGGAGAAGCGGACGAATTGCACCTGGTCGCCATCGATGTTCATTCCGGCGGTCTTTCGGTCGATCAGACGACTCACGACGAGGACGAGGTTCACGAGCAGGATGCCGAGGAGCAGAGCGGCGATCACAAGCAGCAGAAGAGAGGAAGTGCCCAATGACTTGGAAGGCTTGGAAAGAGCAGCAGACTAAACGAAGAAATGAGTGAGCAGAGCAATCAAGAGTTTCTCACCTCCCGCTCTCCGTTTTCGAAGGAGAAGGCGGGCGTCATCTTGCGGAGCGGCTGCTGCATCATGACCGCCATCTGGTCGGATGCGAAGAAAGGTCTGCAACAGGGAGAATAAAGAGAACGCATTAGAGAAATGGGCGGACTGTGAAGGTTGGTCGGGATCGAGAGGCGCGGCCGCTGCGAACGTGATCGTCTTGTTGGCGTCCGAGCAGAGCAGCACGAACTGGGAGGCGCGACCGTCGGCCGGCCGGCAGTCCCGCTCGGCCTCCTACTCGACGCGGTGCACAATCGCGTCCCGAGAGCAGCGGATGGGCGGGCAGAAGGTGGCCGAGCATTGCTGAAAGAAACAGCCAAAAGTGAAAGGTTAAACGAAGCTTCTTACAAGTTTGACCTCCAGCTCGACAGCGAGGCGCCAGGAATTTTCTAAACAATTTTCTGTTCGTTAGCGTTCTACAGGTTTTTGCTGAAAGGAAATCTGCCTAACGTCGTTCGACAAGTTAATTTGAAGACTTCCCTGTCACTTTGACCGCGTGCGCGTCTCTGACCGCGTGGCCCTCCTTCGCCGACCGGCAGTTGGCCGCGTCTAGGAAGCTCAGCGAGTGGGGCGTTTCAATCAAGAACTTGTGGCGATCTCTGGTTTGCAGGTCTCCTATTTTGGACGAGAAGACGGCCACGGACTGCTTCTCGGGGAACCAGAAGATATTCCACAACTCATCGGGAAAGTCTTTGCCTAAAGTCAAGAAAGACCCAATTGCGATTCGCTGCGGGATCGGCCTACCGTCCGCCAAACCCAGGCGGTTCTGGCCCCAGTCCTGATGGTGGAACTGGTTCCCCTCGAAGTTCTTGTAGACCTTTCCACCGGGCACCGTCTGGATGCAGGTCGTCGCGTTGATCTAAACGAAAATTAACAGTCAACAAACGATGGGTTCCATCACTTTGAGATCTCCGCACCGGAAGTCCTTGTACCAGCGATCGATGATGACCTCGTTCGCGTGTTGCTGAAAAAGAGGTTACTTTCTTTTTCTTGCGAGTGCGCGCCTTCAAGAACTCGTGGTCGTTGAAGCCGATGAGCGTTGAGTTGGCGATGAATTTGTTGAGGATGGAGTACGCTCGTTCCATTGGACGGAAAAGGGAGCGGCGGATGTCTTGCTTTTGGCTGAAACAACGAACATCTCACGATAAAGCATTTAGTTGACTTGCGTTTCATTTCGAATGCCGCCCGACGGGCAGAGGTCGAAGAACTCTTCCGAATCGATGGTGATGTTCTTGACGCGGTTCGCGATGTTCTCGCAGATCTCCCCGACGCGGTTTTGAAGCCGCTCCCGCAAGACCTGGTGCACATTCGACGCGCATTTCTGAACGAACGAACAAGCGATCATCGAACTCCTTGCACGTGCTCACCTGATGCTTCTGCTCCCACTCGCGGGTTCTCAACGACTCGTGGCCCTCGGTCACTTGGTCGATCAGCCAACGCATGTCGTAGCTCACATGTTCGCAACTCTGTTGAACGTCCTCGTCGAAGCTGAAACCAAAAGATAGAACAGAAAGAAGACGTCGCCGCTCACACGACGTGGTTGCTCTCCAAGTATTGAGGGAGGGCGAACCGCGGCACGTTCCATTCGGGATAGAAGCTTTCGCGAGCCGTGTTCCTCTCCTCTTTCAACGTTCCATTGACTTCCTTGGCCCTGTTCGTGGACAGGAAGCAGAGGAAGAGAACAAAGGAGAGCGCACTGAACGCGCGCATTTCGACCACCCGATCGAACGAAGCGAATGCTCGGCAGTTGACCGGCCTTTCGGTTCGAAAGCAGGAGATGGAAGAGGGAAGGCGCATTGCGTCGAGCGTCCGCCTTTCCCCCTCAACGATTGCCTGGTCGATGCAACCCAAATGGTCCAACACTCACTTTTTCACCGCCGATTGGAGCGGGAGAGCCGCTGTATGCCCGCAAGCCGATCTTCTCTCGGGCATTGCGGACGAAAGAGTCGTTCAAGTTCCTTCTCCGATCGACTCCAATCAAGTCGGAGGTTCGTCAGGGCCTGTCTCAATTTATTCCGTCAAACATTCACTCGACATCAGCTGTTGCCCGCGGTCAACGTGCTCACCGTCCCCACTTCACTCGAATGGAAGCGATCAAAACAAAAAATCGTTGTGAACGCGTCCCAAATGGGCCGCCGATAGACGCCGAACAACAGCAAAGTGGAAATCGAGTTGAAAGCCGGAAGGGAGAGAATGAGGATCGTCGCCAATTCGGTCACGAACGGCAGGTTCACGTTTAGGTAGGTGGAGAGAAAAGAAGTGAAGACCGGGAGCACGACCACGACCAGCGGCCCCATCAGCTAAACTCTTTTAGTGAGGCAAGGCATTCAAAAAAGCTCACCTTGACGAAGACGGAGCGACTGAAGGCCTTTAGCAGCTGCTTCGCTTTCACGCTCATGTTCATCGACTGCTTGCGGACGAAGCGAATGGAAACGAGCGCGATGATGCCCGCCACGGCAATTGCAGCCAGATTGAAGAAACGACGATACTATAAGTGCAGAGCTCTCTTTACTAAAACTCTTTTTGTTTCGCCCGCAACAAACCACGAGACCAGCAGCTGCGTACTCGTTCTCCTGCACAAAACGAGCATAACCCGCTATGATTAGGCGGAGAACCCGCCTTCCAGTTGCTGATGAGGACGACGGACTGGTCCTCGGTGCGGAGCCACGTGATGCCTTCGCCGTTGCCGTTCCGCTCGACCGACTGGAGGAATTCGGCGAGCGGGAAGATCGAAGCGAAGGCGGCCGCCGCACACGCCGCGAAGACCACGAGCGACAGCAGGCGGTTTGAAGGCGGCACTCGGTTCTTCAACATCACGAGACGATACCAAAACTCGACCGCGATGACAATCGTTTCGGCGCCGCCGCAGAAGTTGTGAGTCGCCATGAAGATCCACTGGAATCGCGGCGAGAAGAAGGCGCCAAAGCCGATCTGCACGTACAGCGCCCGGCCGCTCTGACCCCAGAAGATCTGCCAGCAGGAAATGAGTGAGATGAAAGCAGGAAGATGACTTACGGGTTGGCAGCCAATGTGCAGCAACAGCATGATAAGATCAACGTAAGTAGATACAAGCAGCATTCTGAAAAGGCCATACTTGATTGTGGTTTTGTCAACGGCGCCTACTTTCTGTAAGGGCGGACGGATTGCGGCGAGTGCCGAAGAATCATGTGCAAAAGCAAGGCGGTCGAAAGAACGCCGATTGAGAGGATCACGCTGTTCTTCAGTCGATGAAAGTGGCGACTCGCCGAATTCGCGCCCGCCAACTGGACGGCCATCTCGGCGATCTGCGCGTTCAGGTCGCCGCTCACGTTCGCCATTCAACAAAAGAAGATGAAGAGAAGGGAAAGAAGTGGCCAAATGAAACACTCGAGCGGCCGACCGAGTTCACGCGGAGCGAAACGACGACGGCGGCATTCCGTCGCGTTTTTCTCCGCCCTCCAATCCGCCCGCTTTGTGCGCCCGTCGTCGATTGGAGGCCACACAGTTCGCTCGATTCACTACAAACAAAAATGCACGCGATCCCGCCCGCCCGACCGACGCTGCGCATCGCGGGCGGATCGCGTGAGCGGCGGCGCGTTTCTGATGGCCCCCGGCCGGGCAAACGGAAGAGACGGCCACCGTCATTTCCCCTGCACTTTTACGGACGTTTTGTGGCGACATGGGTGGTCTCCGTGAACACAAATGCGGTTCGTGGCCTTTGAAGAGGCAGACACCAGCGAAGAAGAGGGGTAAGAAAGATCTGCGTCGGCTCAAGGAGATCTCCACTCAACGGCAAGGCAAACTGGTGAATGGAAGATGACGAGCGGCCATGTACTGGGTTTGCTGGCAATGGCTGACTGTTTCCACAGCTTCTGCATCAAGCCGTGAGAAAGAAACAACAAACGGACTGCCTAACAATAGATGGTTGTGCCTTCACGGTTGAGACGAGCGGTGCTTTCCCACGTTCACTTGCTCCGTTCGACCATGAGCTCTGATATTTCTTTTAGGGTTCCCTGCTGGATAGCGAGATGAAAAGAAGACGGTGGTTATTGGAACGCGTTACTCATTCCTTGAATGCGCTTTAAGCAAGGGAACATCACACGTTGTCCAATTAAATGCATTCGGTTGTTCAGGAAAAAAGAAACTTTCGTTTATTGTCTTCTCTTGTCGTCCAGATTGAAGAAGTAACTTTGCGATGCCATTTCATTTTTTCATGCAAAAAAGGTGCCGCTTGGACATTTGGTTAGCAACAAAAAGAGGAGCAAGGATGTCTTCCTACAATTTCGAAGCGGCTCGAGGCAAACACAATTTCCTTGACCTTCTCTAACATTCAAACAAGCTGGCTGCTGCCTTTAATTTCTTTGAAAAGCCCATGTCAACCGTCAACAAGCAAGGCGACTTTATGTGCAAGGAACAGCGGACGGCATCTCGGGACAAACTCGACTCGAGCGTTAGTAACTGGCGGTAGATCGCGGCGGCGAGAAGGGCGTCCGTAGTCGCCACCGCCATTGCCCAGAGCTTCCATTGAATTTGATCCGTGACTGCGAATAGTTGGCCCCAACTGAAGTGAATAAACCGAAGCATAGAAGAAGAGTACAAAGATTCCCCGGTTAACAAAGGAATTTCCAATGCTCTCTTGCCGTTCGTCTTGATCTTTTGGACCCGCGTGTTTTGCTGCCGCACACGATGCTCTTCCTCGCAATTGATAAGCGGGAAGCGCTCGAAGATGAACGAAGGAAGACACTCGGCATAATTTGAAGAGGAGATGCTTCAATTCATTTGTTTCTTTCTTTTGATTGCTTCTGCTTTGGCACAAAAGAATGCGGTCATCATCACTTGGCCGTTTTTCTCGAACGAAAACGGATCCACTCTGGTGTCGGCTAGTGCGGGGTTCCCTGCCGGTTGGTTTCTGCTTTCATCAGGTCTTTGAATTCACTTGCTTGCAGACCAATTCTTCACGCTGAAAATGCAGGACAGCTCCTACTCGGGCGACGACCTGCGAGTTCAGAATGCGAAGACGGGCGGCAAATTCGATCCAAAGTTCGTTCAACCGCGAGCAGCAATTCAACTGTCTGTTCAGCGTGTCCGTAACCTATCGTTTTGACCACTCCATCTACGACCGGCAGAACAACGTGATCGGAATGGCTGGCTGGGATTACTTCAAGGTAACAAATGAAAGGCATATCTGTCAATGTGTATGCAGATCGGCGAAAGCAACACGGTGGCGTACGGGCCGTTGAGCATCCTCGACCGCCCCACATGGTCGGCCGATCGTTTCGACGGAGTTCTCAGTTTGAATCGGTGGGTTCTTTCTTTCGATTACAAATGAGTGTTGAATTGAAGGGCGGCAGACGGCGGGATAAACTTCGTCCAGACGATCCTTTCGTACCTGGACATGCGAGTGCTGGCCGTCAGCTTCGACAAGTGAGTCCTTCCTCTTCTTCTCACGACAAGTAGCTTGAAGAACATCCCGCCGATATCCGCTGGAGAACGCGGGCGTGATGACGCTCGGGGGCTTGCCGCCAGTCGACCGCTGCGAAAACGATTGGAAGTCGGTGGACGAAGCGAGGAGTCCTCGAGGATTGCAGTGGGCAGTCGAAGTCGAAGAGTGGGCAACCGAAGCTGCTGATGGTTTGATTAATGCTTGCCGTTCAGCCTGTCGTTCGGCAGCTTCTTGTTCGACGAGCCCGGTCAGGCGATCGTGCGGCTCGACAGTCCAGCTCTGGCAATGCCCGCTTCCTTCTTGGCGGCCGTGCTGAGGGCGTTGAACACACAGAGCGCGGAGGACGTGCCCTGCGACACGAAGCTGGAGTTCGAGTTCACGATCGGCCAGCAGACGATTCGCGTTCCTCCCGCGGATTTCCTCGAAGAGAAGCGGGCGGGCGGCTGCCGGCTGACCGTCGAGTTCTCTGCGCCGGCCGCTACTTTCGAACTCCCGGCTACCATCTTCGATCGGATGTGCGTTCTGTTCGATTTCGATCAAAAGAAGGTGGGATTCGCGACGAGGAACACAACAACTTCCATTCGATCGCATGTTGCCTTGAAGGCAGAATAAACGAGTTGGTTGTTCGTTCAATTAACCGCCTTTCTTCCGCCGACAATCCACTCACTTCTTCTCGTTGCGTGCTTGGAGCAAAACAAAGAACGAAATCGAGGGAAGTACAAACGAGAGAAAAGACTGAAGGCACGTGTGCGTGTCATCTCGTAATGAACCACTTTTTGGAGGGGACACCGCTTGAACGAAGGCGCGTTCTGTCGGTCTTTCTCTTTGAGTTTTGTCTGAGAGACGTCAAACGAGTGCGGGGGGTCGCTCGGCTTTTTGATGTCCCCCTTGAAGAACTGAGGCTGTCGTTTATCCGTCTGGTTCAATGGGCGAAGAGCGGCCGAAAGGCCTCGCTTGACGTCCGCCGTCTGATGACACTCCGAATGTCCGTCCTTCTCTTTGCTCTCGTTAATTGCACGTTCGGATGGACGGCCTTTCAAGTGGCTTCCGCCTTGTCCAACGAAACGCGTGTCTTCCGCCGTTCTCTTCTGCTCACTCATTTGTTTCGATTGAAAGAGGATGAGGACGAACGATTCCCTTGTCGCAAACTTCTTCATTGGGACGAACGTGACCGCGAAGGAAGACCCCGAGGAATTCTTCCGTTGGATCCTTTCGATTGAACCCGTCTTCGAGTTGTGCTCGTCGATCCCCTCGTGGGCTGTGAACATTTATTTTTGGTTCCGCTTCTCAAAACTGGAGTGCTTCTCGCCCAACTTGCGGATCTTGATGGTGAGTTCTTTGCCTATCGTCTTCGTCTAATGGCGGCTTGCAGGTGATTTCGAACATCATTTGGTCGATGTCCTGCCTCTCGCATTCGGTTGCCCAAATGGTGCCCTTCGAGTGGTACTCGATCGAACAAGGCGGCCACTACTTTGGGGCATTCGTCGTCTACTCGCTCCACTGGCTGACCAACATCCTAATTCTGATGGTGGACTCCAAGTGCCTGCTCATCAGCGTGGAGCGGTGGTAAGCGTTCGTGAACCGCTCGAACTACGAGAACCGAGACGACGGGAGTGGCGCCAAGCGGGTGTTGCTCTCCTACGTACGCTTCTCTTCATCCCCGAGAAGAAGTCATATGATTTGATTGCAGTTCCTGGTCGTCATGTGTCTCGTGTCTGTCAAGTGCTTCGTCATGTTCCAGATGGCCGCCGACGAGCCGATCGACGAGCGACTCGCGTGGTCGTTCGTGGGAGAGCGGTGCATCTGGCTGTTCGCTTCGAACGCTGTGATCGCCTCCTCTTCGTGGATTGGCGGCTCCATTGTGAGTTTGCTTTGTTCATTCCTTGACCTTCATTCGCTTCTTGTAGCACTTCTTCTTCCTTTTCACCCGCACGAAGCGGATGCGGAAGGACGCGAATGCCAAGACGTTGAGCGAGCGCTTTCTCCTGAAACAGACGGAGCAAGTGGCCGAAGTGATGCTCACGCTGCTCAAAGCTTTCGGCTGCGCGGTCACGTGGTCCGCCTCGTGCATGTGCATAGTCTGTTGGCTTTACTTCATCAAGGGCTACTCGACGAAATCGCCCACCTACCTTGTGTTCGCCAACGCAGCTTACCTTTCCGTCCCGTATTACGCGCTCTTCGTGACGATCTACGAGTGCGTCTGCTTTCGAGCAATGCGGGTGGTTATGCTCCGTGATCTGAAGGCGTGCTTCGGGATCCACGTGGAGGATTCGAGTGTTCATCCCGTCCGGAACGATCCTCTCGACGAAGCCGACCGTTATTTCAACGATCTGAACAAGCAGTGGGCATGAGAACAAGTGTACGAGTAGGATTGTTTGTTCGAATAAGAGATTGTACGAAAAGAAGTTCTGGCCGCGTGCCACCGGATTTGTCATCGACCACAAATCGGATGCCGAAAGAAAGTTCGGTCGAGAAACGGCAGGTGGAAAGCCGTTTGCCGCGAGAAGTCCTTTTGCGCCGATCTCTGCACGAGTAAAGTGAACTTAAAACTGCAGGCCTACGTGACAAAATGCTGTGCAGAAGCGAGTTCCCTCTCGCAGTTCCTCACCTTCAGCTCGAAATGACAAAGGGATTGTTTACGACGAAATTGGAGTTTGGTTGACTGGTCGGCCTCGGGACCACAAATCAATGGATGTACGCGACCAGACGGAAATGAACGAGTGCCCAAAAACACGTCCTTTCATCCGGAGGGCGGCCAGACGTTTTCGAAGTTCCGTCGACTACTTCCGCTTTTTATTGCCCGCTTCGAGTTCAGCAGGTGCAATTGGGCCGGCGGGACTAACGATCAGGGCGACCAGTCCCTCCCTAAAGTGCCGAGTATTCTGGGAAACGAGTTCTTTCGATCCAAAAGCAAGGCGTTTGAGCACAGAGTCCACATTTGGACCTCTGTTTAATCCTGTGAAGTCACTCGTCTTTTCCGGCTAGCACAATGGTCAACTGGAGTCGAGTGGACCACTACTTCGAGTTCTTCGTTGCCTCTTTCTCGTTCGGCCTCAACTTCCTCGTCATTTACCTCTGCATGTACAAGATCTCGCGAGCGATGAGAGCGTACCGCGCGATGCTCATCTTCGGCTGTGTGATTGACTCGTGCTCCACGCTGGTCTTCTTCATCACCCAAGTGGTCGGTTGAACGACATACTCTAATCGATTGAAGTGGAGCGTTCAGGTGGTGGTCGACCACAAGACGCAAATGGTCTTCCTGCTGGACTCGCCGTTCCTGCCGCCCACCCACACGTCCGCCTTGCTCGCCGCCATCCTCTTTTGCATTGCCGTCTGGGCGATCGTGGTTAGCAATGGATTGAGTTCTTTTGATGTCCCTATTTCAGGTGAACGTGAGCACACAGTTTGTGAACCGCTACAACATGATCTGCTTGGACTCAAAATACTCTTTGAAACACATCATCGGGTTCTTCTTTCTGTTCTTTACGTGGCCCGTCCTCCACTGCAAGCATTTGTTTGAAGAGCGGTTTTGATCCACAAAGCTTCAGGCGTGCTGTCAATGGATTACGTGCTCGATTTGCACGACGATCCGCAGACGATCCGCGAGCTGAAAGAACTCTCCTTCTTTCGAGAGTCCGGAGTGCCGCCCTACATTTCTGGCGACACGGTCAGTTGATGGATGAGATCTCTGATAGAACCGACTGTTTGCAGCGAACCTGGAGAATGTTTTTGGAGCTGATGGACGTCCAGCTGATGGCGGCCACTTCTTACACGATCACCATCTACTGCGGGCTGAAGATCCGCAAGAAGCTGCAGGAAGACCGCCACAAACTGCAGCCCGCGACCATCGCCATGCAGAAACAACTGACTCGGATTCTCACTTTTCAAGTGAGTACTCTTTCCGACTGTTTCTTCCTTACAACTGCTGTTAACAGGCAGCCATCCCACTCGTGTCGGTCTTCCTTCCCATTGGATTGGCTGACGGTTTCCCGCTCTTCAACATCAGCTTTCCGGGCATGGCAGTTTTCGCGAAAGTGACCGTCGGTCTCACCCCGCTACTCAACCCACTTGTCGTCTTGCTGACAATCCCCCGTTTCCGCGCCATCTTCTTCCACCTGCCGTTCTTAAAGTCCCGCCGCCTCGTGGAGCCGACGGCCTCCGACATGACCAGCGATCGGCGCATATACAGCATTCATTAACTCCGAATGCTTATTTGATTTATTCACCGGCGATTAGAAAGGAAGAAGAATGTGTGTATCCAAGAAGATAAAACCAATTCGTTTGTTTTTGTTGACTACCAGAATGGAGTGGAAAGAAACGGGACAGCCAAGTGATCACTGTCCAGCGACCTAAACGACGACTCCCGCAAAGGCAACCTTGCTGTTTTTCTCCGTTTGAAGGCCGGACGGTTCTGTCTGTAGTAGCTTGTAAGGACCAGTCGAAGGACTTTCGTTGCCCAAAAAGCGGTAGTCGCGAATAACAACAGTCAAAAGGTAACGTTGAAGATTGAACACAACCATGCCGCCGAACAGGTTAACAAGCCAGTAAAAGCAGAGCCTTTTCTGGTAATCGGTCATTGCTTTTGGGATGATCCCGAATTGAGCTCGTCGTGTTGTTCGTTCGCATTCGCGCGGGAATCCGGTTTCAGGAAGTCTCGCATTAAACGGTACGAAAGGTAAGTTCCACCAGCCAGAATGAGCACAAGGAAAAGGCCCTAAAGAAGAACAGTTAAAGCTTCCATCTACGAGTTCGTTCGCCTACGCTAGAGATCATGTACGGCCAGTAGAAAGCGCGCTTTCGTTTTAAGTTGCCGTACAGCAACGTGCCAAAAATCAGGAATCCCGTGAAGATTGTGAGCAGAAGCGGGAGAAGACCGGCAGTGTGTCCCGCCGCGTACATCGCGCATTCGGTGAGCAGATTCCACGCCGACCACACGCAGTGGACGATCAGCGAGAGGACGGCGATCACGAGAGTCGCGCGTTGCACGTGAGTCCCGCAAAAGCACGTGGTGGAATCGAACATCCGTGTTCGCATCGTCCTGCCTGCAATGCTGGAAGTCAATCGATAGAAACAACACGCAATTGCAAGCTTCCTTGGTTGTTTTGAACAAAAGTTGAAGGCCGACAAAAAGCGGTCTTCCGAACCCCCAAACACGGAAAAATGAAAGGATTCCGCGGGCGAACAAGCCGCTCCTTCGGCGGGGTCGCTCACGCCAAGCACCGCAGCGTCTTTCCCCCGCCGATAAGCGACGGCAGGCGGAAACGGGAGATGGAGAGCCATGAGTGAGTCAGCAAGTGTAGTGTTTGCCTACGAACTCCATCTTTTGAGAGCACTTCGTTCACGTGCACTACGAAAAGGATGGGTATGAAGTCAACACAAAATGGAAAGCGAATGATCGGTCTTTTGAAACGAGTCCATTAATCCTTTCAGGCGCTCCAGTCGCGGGGAACAAACGCAACAAAAACAGTTTTATCGAATTTTTTCTTTACAACTGGCGAGAGGAGCAGTAGAACGAGTGAACAAGTACAACAAGATCGCCGCCAACGTATTCGTTTGTACTCAACACTCCAAAACGAAAAGACGAGTCTCATTTCGCAATCGTCAGACGAACACTCGGTCCTCTCTCGCCGAAAGGGCAGCGTTGAAGCCGAACGGAAGAGTCTTCTAAAGCTAAATCTCTCTCGTTTGTTTCTTCAGAAAATGAATATCTCGACAGCCTTCGATTTGGACGCGTGGAGTTCGCCGGAGAGCTCGGCTGCTCGCGCCGACCACTTCAAAAACCTCCTCGTTTTTGCTCTTGGTTTCCCGTCGACCGTCACTCTTCTCCTGATGGTCCTCTTCTGCCCGCTGCCGCCCTCGTGCCCTTTCAAGCCGGTCATGGCTGTTGCGGCTGTCGTAGACGTCATTGTGATGTTCACCCACTTCATGACACAAACGGTGAGTACCCGGAAATGTTCCTTGGATCCCTGAAACATGGGGATTAAGCGAGTGAACAGCGGGCCCGAGCGGGTGATGTACCTGCCGGCTGGTCCCGTTTCCAACTTCTCGCCCGAAGTCGCGTGGATGCTGCACATGACCCACACGATCTTGATTGAAGTCCAAAGCGCCATCATTCCGTGGGAGTTTTGGTCGCGTTATCATTTGTTGAAGCAGTGAGCGAAAGGCAAACGGAAAGGAGTAAACAGGCCGTCAATTTCAGCCGTGTTCTCCCGTCCAACGCTCGATTGATCGGCGTTCTCGTTTGCGGGATCATTTTGACCTTTCCGTACGCCCTACTCCCGATCTCCACCCTCCCTCGTGCCGCCCACTCCGATCAGAAGGCGTGGGCAGTCAGCAACGAAGGAGTGCTTGTTCTGATCGCCAGCTACTCGGTTACTTCGCCAAGCAATCAAACTGTAATCAATTAGATTCAGGAGAACTCACTTGCGAAGCTCGGCTCCACATTTTTCCGTTCCTACAATGTGCTTTGCGTTTTGCTAGCCTCCGGGATTGCCCTTGCTTCCATCCGCGTCGCTCGACAATCTTCGATCCAAATGAGCGAACGGTCCAGACGAATGCTCTCGCAGTTCTCGCGCAGCTTGTTTGCAAAGGTGAGCACAAAAAAAGTGGCATTGATTGGAACCGTCTCGCATCAGATTGTGATTCCTCTTGCGACGTTCGTTCTTCCATTTGCAACCTTCGTCTCGAACATTTACTTCGGCGTGGGCAGCACTCTGATTAGCGAACTCGGCCTCGCCCTGCTCGTCTTCCTTCCGGCCGCCAATTCGTTGTGCACGCTGCTGTTCATTACAAGCTACAGAAAGCGGCTCGTTTGTTTCTTTACCTCTTTCTGCTGTCTGAAGCGAATAGCCGGCTCCGGATCGCAGAGTGTGGAGCCGATGAGTGCGGCCACGTAGACGCGTGAATGAACACGTTCGATTTGTGGTGTGCTCTTTTGCTGTTTGATTCGTGGTCCCGAGTTCGAAGCAACGCAAAAGCCTTTTGACGCGCCGGGCAAAAGTCTGCGTTTGTACGCGGAAGTCACAAGTCCGGGCGGCAACTGGAGCTTTTGTTGCCCGTTAAACAAAAACGGTCGTTGTCGTCCATTGTCTTCTTCCCCGACAAATGACCTCAAGAATAAAGTGTACGCTTTCCACGACCTTAAACCGCCTACCCTTTTCCTAAAATAACTGAAAAGGTGGACGTAATGGAAGTCAATTATAGTTGCAATGTACTGTAAGAAACTCGCAAGATTTCCCACTGGCCGCCGTCATCATTTCCGTTGAAGTTTGGTGGTTGCCTCCACTGCCGGAACGCTTTTCGTAGGATCGCGACAAGAAAGCGGCGAATTCAAGGGCACGTTCTCACGCACGTGAACGCCGTTTGGCCTCCGAGATGCCTCGGTTTGTAGGCGGATGGGAGCGAACGGAAACAAGCGGAGAGTTCAACACGACGGACCAACGTGTTTGTTTGCCACTTGACCGAAATGAACGACTCGCTTGCGGCTCTCGAGCTGAACGCTTGGAGTTCGCCCAGCAGTGGGGCTGCGCAATACAACCGACTGCAGAATCTGGTCGTCTTTGTGGCGGGCCTCCCGCTCGCCGGCTTGCTTCTCTTCATGATCGCCTTTCACTCCGACCGGTCGATTCGCCCCTACAAGCGCGTCCTTCTCCTCGGCGCCTTCATTGATCTCTTCGTTTTGGTTGTTCACTTTCTCACGCAAATGGTGAGCTGTTGGAATATGAACAGGGCAATCTTTCCACTGTTGCAGAGGATCAATAACTTCAAGGGGAAGGTCGTGTTTTTGCTCGACGGCCCGGGCGCTTGGACGTCGCCCGTCGTCCAATGGGCGCTCCTCGGCATCAACCTCTGCTTGTTCGGCCTCTCGAGTGGCTTCTTGTGCTTCGAGTTTTGGTTTCGCCTCGAACTGATCAGACGGTGAGCGGGGATTGTCTTCCGCTGTTCACGAGTACTTCCAGACGCGATCTCCCGAGTGCTCTTCGTCTTTTCATGGCTCTCCTCTTGGTCGTCCTCTTCGCTCTTCCGCAGGGCTTCAGCATGTTCAAGGAAGCCTTCCACGAACTGCTGGATTCTACTCAAAAGCCGTGGATCCGGACTGAGGAAGGAGCGGTCGTTTTGATTGGAAAGACTGAAGTAACTTGCCTCTTTTCTTCGTTCATTCTGGTCTGCAGGAGAGCAAACTGAATGACGCCGTCTGGATTTTCAACCACTATTTCAACGTTCTGCCGGTCGTCCTTGCCGCTCTCTTCGCCGTCCTTTCCGTCCGATTCATTCGGCACCAGGCGGCGAACATGAGCGAAAAGAGCAAGCAGATGTTGGCCCAATTCACGCGCAGTTTGTTCGCCAAGGTGAGCAGACCAGACATTAGCACAACCTTTCCGTTGTTTGCAGCTCCTGATTCCGGCAATCGTCTACGGCAACCTGCTTTTGTCCACTTTCCTGACGTCCGTCCTCCAACGGTCGATTCCTTTCTTCAACGAAATCACCGCACCCCTCATCTTTCTCCTTCCTCTGTTCAACCTCCTCAGCGTCCTCGTGTTCATCGGCAGCTACCGTCGCCCGATCGTTCACTTCTTCAAGCGACTCGTCACGTGCAACCGCTTCAAGTCGATCCAAGTCCACGGAACCACCAGTTGACCCCCCGGGATGAACGAACGGGAAGATCAACCGTCAATTCGCCATTAATCGTAGCTTTCTTCAATGAATAAACAACTCAAATGTCATCTCTTAAAAAGTGGTCTCGTTTGTATCCTGCCGCCCTTTGGTCGCGGGCCCAGCGAGCAGACGGAGTTCGAAGAATGAGGGGAACTAATCGCATTTCGCTTCGAGAGCCTCAAATTGATCGAATTTCGGGTGAATTGCTTTGCGAACAAACAGCAGACCACGCAAAGGTGGTCGTCGCACGTGTAACACGTCGAGCTTCCTCGCTTCCAGTGTTTGTCGTGCACAATCACGTAGGTGTTTGTTTACTGAACGTGGTCTCCTCTTCGAAACTGTTGCGATCTTTTGTCTTAATCCAGCGAGTTTTTGCTTAAAATTTGCGGAGGTGAAGAATCATCGTCGTCGCTTACCAATGTCGGCATTTAACAAAGCAGCGCGTTTTATATGCGGTGGTTAGAGCAGACAGGGCGGGTGTCTGGGGCAAAGTTCAAAACAGCAAAGACGGTGGCCGCTTGAGCAAGTGGACCATGATGGACTTCATTGCCAGATTGTAGATGAGAGAAAGACGAAAAAACGAATAGTCTTCTTACTTCACTCTGCTGCCGTCCGTCCACGCGCTCGGATGGCCTTCGATCTGGACGAGTGGAGTTCGTCGTCCAACTCGCGTGTTCGCTTCTACCAATGGAAGAATTGGATCGCTTTTGCGCTGGGACTCCCGTCGGTGCTTCTTCTCTTCTTCATGCTTGTCCGCTGCTCGCCCCTCTCCCTTCGACCCTTCAGGAAGATCTTGGTGATTGCCACTGCAACGGATAGCGTCCTGCTCGTTCTCTACGTGGCTGTCCAGACGGTGAGCAGGAGATGGAATGATCGAATCCTTGAGTTCTTCAGCGAGTCGAATTCTCTCCAAATGGGCAGACTTTTTTCGACCTCCTGGGGCTCGCCTCCGTGTTCTCGCCAGAAGTCCAGTGGATCCTCGTGGGATTGGTTTCGCTGTTCATCGAACTCAACTGCGCAATCATGCCGGTCGAGTTCTACGTTCGTGATTGGATTTTCACGCAGTTGGCAGAAGACGGAGAAGTCAAGAGGTAACAGCACGTTATGCTTTTAGTCAGAAGGCGCCGTCTAACCGCCGACTGTTCCTCGTCCTGCTTGCGGCCTTCCTTTCGACAACCCCCGTGATCGCATTGCCGATCTCCGAGTTGCTCCTGTCCGCTACTTCGAACCAGACCTCGTGGACGACCAACAGTGAGGGGAAGACCATCCTCGTCGGTCATTACAAAGTGCATTCGTAGAGGGAAGAAAAAATCAACATCACATCTTGCAGGACAACCCAGCATCGAACTTCGGAGCCTCGTTCTTTCGTATTTACAACGTAGTTCCCGTGCTGTTGGCCGCCTTCCTCGCCGTCCTCTCGGTTCGCCGCGTGCGGCAGCAGTCGACCAGCTTGAGCAGCCGGTCGAGAGCCGTCTTGCAGCAATTTTCCCGTTTGCTGATCGTAAAAGTGGGCAAAGACGAAGGAATAAGTAGTAGACAATCGCTTGTGTTCAGATCACCGTGCCCTTTACCACTTTCGTTATTCCCCTCCTAGCTTTTGTGCTAAACGTCTACTTCGGAGGGCCCAACTCGATCGTCACGGAATTCGCGAACGGACTGATCGCCTTTCTGCCCGCTTTCAACGCTCTCAGCTGCTTGTTCTGCATCGCGCCCTTCAGACGGGCGATCGTTCGGAACGTCAAGAGGATCTACTACTTCGGACGCTCCGAATCCTCGTCGGTCCAGTCGATCACTCACTTGTCCCGATGATTGTTGAAGAATAAAGTGATTGTTTTGTAGAGGAAGTAAAAGAGATTTGTCATGTTTAACGGATAAAGTCGGGACGTTCCGCATTCGTGATGGAAAATGTGTTGCTTCCGCCTTGTGGAGCTTTTTACCGCTTTCAAAACACAACTGTTGAAGGAATGCAAGCATGGCTTTTGTGCATTTGGCTCGGTAGAAAACATTTGACCTGTTCGCCGCCAACGCACGTGCCCCGCACGTTCTTGTGCCCTCGAGCCGATCAGCCGGCAAACAGCTGGGAGTTCGAAAGAGGCCTCCGGCCGGCCGCTTGTTGTTCGAGGCGAGAAGATTAATTGCAAAAGGCGGCACTCTTGGTCTCCTCACGATCAGAGCGGGCAACGAACTTTCGCCCTTCAATCCTCCTTTTTTGCTTCGAATTTCGAAGAGTTCGGTTCGAATTGACGAGCGGCTTATGATTTTTGTTCCACATTTTTGATTGACGATCTTTTTCACCCGCTTTCCCGCTGTGTTTCGTTGCAACAAGCGTTCCCGCCGCCCAGTCTGCAGATTGAATCAAAGTGCGAGGAGTGTAAAGGCGGGTGCGAGTGTCGATTTACGCACTCGTTCGTCCTTCACGTGCACGTGTCTCCCGCCTGTTGCCTCCAAACACCCGGGAAGCGAGCGGCGGGATGGCGGAATCGATCGACGAACGGGCGGCGGCGTCAAAATTCACTCGTCGATCATCCCTTCGCTTTCTTCCGCTCGACGGCCCCCCGGCGCGCGAGTGAAAGCTTTCGATCGGAAGATTTACGGCGACCGTTCGGCTTTTTTGAGGACTCACTTGTGGAATGGTGGAAACGGTCGACTCTTTCGGGGGATCGGCCAAGGATGCCGGCCCGAATGACGCCATCGAACCGCTCTTGTTCCGGTCGAAAGCCGAAAAAGCCACTGAGTTGGACGGGAAGACGACCGAAGAGCAGGGATTGACTCCCGACCAGGCGTTGGACAGATTCGGTCAGTTCACCCACTTTTTTCATCCACTTCTCTTTGCAGGCCACACAAATCCCTTGCTTCTGTGGATCGTATTCGTAATGTCGATGTTGTGGTTTTTAATCGCCCTCCCGGTTTGCATCCCCGCTTTCCTCTACGACCGACCGTGCGAGAACACGACGAGTGCGGAGGAGTGCGCAGAGCTGCGGGCGGGCACCTTGAAATCGGAGGGGAGTGCAGATCTCGAGCAAGTCTTTGAATGTCGTTCCTTCAGTTCGGACTAGATGGCGCCCAGGCCTCCTTGATCGACGTGTCCACGATGGCCGCCTCGTTGGGCAACATGGTGGGGGCGAGCACGATCACCCGCTTCTCCGATCTGTAAGTGAGTTCCCGCTTCTTTCTGCTGTTTTCAACCCCGAGTTGCAGAAAAGGCCGCCGACCCGCCCTGCTCCTCAGTTTGTTTGCGGTCGGCGTATTGGGCATGCTTTCCGCTCTTGCCCCGAACATCTACGCGTTCATCGTCCTCCGTTTCCTTCAAGGGATCTTCATTCCCGTGGGTCATTTCCTTCTTTCGCGTGTTTATTGGATAGTTCAGGGTTGCGGTCTAGTCAACTGGGTCCTGCTGTATGAGAGTGCTTCGATCAGTGAGTCGGTTCATGACTTCACTAACCTTTTGTGTTTAGAACTGCGCTCTTACGTGACGTTGGCCACGGGATTGACGTGGGTGGCAGGCCAGTGCACCCAGCAGCTAAAGGACTGTTCATCCTTCTTTGCAGGCTACTGCAGCGTCGCACTGCTTGCGTTGCTGTTCTCCAACTGGCGGCACCTCCTGTTTGTGGCCCACGTGCCGTTCCTCTTCTTTGCGGTCGTTCATTGGCTCACCATTCCCGAGAGCTTCCACTTCCTCGTGCTGCACGGACGGACGGAGGAGCTGCGCGTTTGGATCCGAAAGGCGAACCGCTTCGCTCGGGAGCCCGTGGCCGAGGAGTGCGCCGAGGAGTTGGTCGCCCTCCACTCACACGCCGCCCAGAAGGGCGAGCAGAAAGGAGACGAGCACCATTTCTTTCGCGAACTATTCAAACGGAAGCGACTCGTCGTTTTCCTTGCGATCATCGGTTACTTGTGGTTCGTCCAATTCTCTTGTCAATGCTCCGCACATCTCGCTTGCAGGACGACGGACAGCTTCGTGTACTATGGCCTCACGCTGATCTCTACGTCGCTGGCCGGGAACATCTACACGAATTACGTGCTCTCGGGGCTCGTCGAAATCCCCTCGTACTTCATTTGCCCAATCGCCCTCGAGAAGATGGGCCGGCGGTGGTTCGCCTCGTCGATGCACCTGCTGACCGCCCTCTCGTTCCTCGGGGTTCTCTTCATCCAAGACGAGACGGCCTCCCTCGTCCTGTGGCTGCTCGGGAAATTCGCTATCACTTGCGCCTACACGGGCATGTTCGTCATCGGATCTGAGACGTTCCCGACCTCCTTGCGAGGCGGCGCTCTGGGCATCTGCTCCGTGCTGGCCCGTGTGGGCGGCATTTTGGCCCCGACGGTTCGCTCGATGGTGAGTGTGAAAAAGAGGGGTGATTGTATGCACGGCCGATTGCAGGGCGTGGTGGAACAGCATCTTCCGAACATTTTCTTCGCTGTCACTTCCGGAGTGGCCGCTGCCCTCCCGCTTCTGTTGCCCGAGACGCGCGGCAAGGAGCTGCCCGACTCGACGAGCCAGATCCTCGAGGAAGTAGAGAACGAACAGAAATGAGCGCCTTTTTCTTATGTATTTATTCGCTTAAAGCCACTTTTTACTCATCCTGTCGGCAGAGGTAAAAGTTGTTTATTAACTGGGGAATTCGATCGAAAGACAGATCACGATCGATCAATTGGATCTCGTTCATCTCCCTTGCAGTTGAAAGTCTTGTCCACTTGTTTGATTGCAAATGCCGGAAACCGATGGCCGATAGGACGGCCTCACTTGAAGAATGTTTATTCGAGAAAAACGAATCGTGTCTGTTCGTATGGTTCGTTTGGCTACATGCTCCGGTCGTGCTCGAAGCCGATCTGGCCGTTTCCGACGTCGAATTTGATGCATCGGTGGACGGCGAACGGATTGCCCAGCACCTGTAAAGAGGTGCGTGAACGGAGTGTGTGCAATGGAAACTTGCCCATTCGGTCTCGTAGTCGTCATCCGTGGATTGCCCGGCAATCACGCACTGGCCGTCCGTCAGCCCGATGTCCATTATGTACGTCGAGGCGGGAATCGAGAAGTTCTGCCCGCCGAGCGTGAACGTCCAGTCGGCATAGTCGCCTGCCGTGGAGCAGTCGACCGAGAAGACTCCCCAGTCCCATTGGTAGAGCCAGTCGAACGCCATAATTATGGTTTGGAACACGTCGTAGGGCATCTGCAACACACGTGCTCATTCACACGTTCTCGTTGTGAACAAACCGCAATGACGGCCATTCCGGTGTCCAGTTGGACGGGCTGCCCGTTCAGATCGTAGCGGTAGGCATTCCCAAAGATGAAGGTGTCCAGAAAGAAGTCTGCCTGACTCGTGTACGTGTACGAGTTCAGCGGAAGCAGAGTGAAGTTGTTCTAAAAAGCAATCTATGCTGTTGGAAGGAAGAGAACTCACTTTGCAGTTGTCCAGACTCCCAAAACTGATCTCCCAGTCGTATGAGTAGTCGGGATAGTCGTCCCCGATGTTCCTTCCGCTGCAACGTGATAATTTGAGAGATGCAATGTGCAGAGGGCACTCACTCGTCGATCCAAAGCACGTAGTAACGAGAGTCCTTGTCGATCAGCGGGAAGTTGGCAAGAAGGTTGTGGATGGGCTCCGAGTCCTCGTTGGGAGTTGCGGGCACTAAAAAACAAAAAAACGTGTTAAAGAGAAAAAACGTGAAACGAACCCGCGTTCACATTCCATCCCAACCCGATCACGCCGTCCATAATGAGACACTCATTCGGTTCAACATCCTAATTTGCATGACCGGCAAACTCGCTCAATTTTTCACCCGTCGGCTCCGCCCATCAGCTGGCCTCTTTGCACCTTTCGTACGCAAAAACGATGTACATGAAATTGACGTGAACCGAAACCACCCTTCGATTTCGCACTCTCATGCAAATTAGGGGGTTTAACCGAAAAAGTACCCATAGTAAAATAAGGGTCGTTCCACGGCACCTCGCGGCTGTCCGTTGTGTACACTTGCCCAAAAGTTTGATTAAAAATGATATCGTTCACCTGCACAAAGAAAGATAAACGGGCATCAAAAAACCTGCTCACGTTGATCAGGTCCGAATACAAGTCGCCGGTCAACCCGAAGTCTCCGCTCCGTCCGTAGAAGGCGTTCTCGCCTCGCGAAACGGAAGTCCGCGATTCGTTCGGATCGTAGGTCTGCCGGTCGTCGTAGAGCGCCTGGTAGTTGGGCGAGAGCGTCCACATTTGGTTCTCGCCCGTCTCCACCGCCAAGTAGAACGTGGGGGCATCTTGGCCTGAACACAAATGTGATGGGACCACGGTGAGAACTCACTGGGGTCGTTGGGCGTCCCAATCTTCAGCTCGATCTCCAACGGCTCCTCCGGGAACAGGCGCATGTAACCGCGGTGGATCTTCGCGTTCTGCTCGCGCAGCCGGTCGGCAGTCAGCCGGCGCCGACGGCCTCGCCACACGCGTTCGCTGAGCAGACCATCGGCCGTCAGAACGAAAAGAAAGAGGACGGCAAGCGAAAAGCCCTTCATTTCTTCGCTTTGTTTCCATGAGGAGGCTTGCTTAATTTATACTCGTCCATTTGCTTCGTTTCCTATCTCGTTGCTGCTCTCCGGCCAGCAAATGCCCCTGTTTTGTCATCATTCCTCCGTTTGTGCACGACGGCCACGCATGTGCTTATCGCCTTCCACCCAACTGGATTGAAAGCGGGCTGGACTTTTGCTCTCCGTCTTCGATTTCTGCAAGCGGCGTTAAACGAATGCTATGACTGAATTCGATGGCATCCAACTCTCGGCTTTCCGGATTGTCACGTGCATTTGAAGCATCTCAAAACACGTTTGTTTTCACGCCTCAAAATGCACGTTTTTGGAGCTCCCTGTCATGCACTTTTCTTTGCTGACGGCTCTTGTTCTCCGGCTTGTTATGGCTTGAGTCAACAAACGACGAGCAAACCGCTGATCCTTCCGCTACGGGGTGTCACAAACGAGAGCACGGATTCCGTGCACTCCTCTTGCAACGGCCGGGTGATCGAAGGGCAGCTGGTGACCGCCCTCCGCTCGAACACGTGTGAAGTGCGGGTGTTTTGATGAGAGGCTCTTCGCTTGAAGTAAACAAGCGATTAGTCGCCTTCTTGTGAGCGTGTGGAGCGGTAACGGGAAGTGATAAGCGGCGAGAATCACACCGGCCCGAACGGAAAGAAGTCGGCGTGGATTAACGGAGAGAACGGGCAGAATTCCCCTTATAAACACTTGTTTCCTCCCCGTCAATCAACGATGAGAGAATGCTGAGTGCCCTACTTTATTCTATTTGGTTAGTCTTTCTATTCTCCTCCGTCTGCTACTTCTTGCTTTGCGGAGCGGAAGAACGGGTGTTCCGCCTGCCAATCAAGTCGAACGGTTTGTTCCTTCCGGCTCTTGTAGTTGACTTCCGTTCGTTCAGCCGTCCAGATCTCGCTCGGCACTCCGCCTCAATCATTGACCGCTCGACTGCACTTTGTGGCCAAAGAGGTGATCGTGATGGACGCCAACTGCGGAGAATTCGCACCGCACTGCCCTCGTTTGTGCACCGGTTTGGGTGAGTTCTTTCTTGTATCGATCGAAAAGAATCGTTTTGGAGTGCAGATGTGCTGCCCGGCCAATACTGCGATCCCCTCTGCCAACCTCTCACGGCCATCGAGTGGAAGCTCACGTGCAGCAACTTCAACCACGAGGACGTCGCCCGTTACAGTTTTTACGCGAACCGCTCGTCCACCTTCGAGCCGACCGGCCGCCGGTGGACCGCGCAGTTCGCGGACACGCGGCCGCTCTTCGGACGGCTCGGGCGCGACGTCCTGCGGCTTCCGGAGGCCGCGAACTCGTCGAACGTGCTCGAAATTCCCGACTTCTCGTTCGTTTCGGGCCTTCTGCTCGATCTTCGGTCCGTTTCGTTCATCTCCTTCGTTCATCTCTCGGCTTTCAGTTTGGTCCAATTCCAAGACGGGATCTTCGGACTTGCGCCGGGTGGCCTCGTGAACTCTGCCTTTGATGCGGGCCTCATCGGGCGGCCGATTGCGACGTTCTCGTGGAAAAAAGAGGACAGCGGGATCTCCCAATCGCTTGTGCTCGGCGACGTCGACCGGCGGGACTGCGGCGAGTGGACGTGGCTGCCGACCGTCGCCGCGGACAAGTGGCTCCTGCGCGCCTCCCACGTGCAGTTCGTGGACTTCGAGTCGACCGAAGAACACGTGAGTTCCGGTCACTCTCCGTTCACTACTCCTTTATTTCTTTCAGATCACGTTCGACTTCCAGCAGGAGGCGATCCAACTGCCGCAGCGGATGGTGCAGCCGCTCGTGGACAGCGGCCTCCTCTACTTCGGGCCCGGTCCCCGCAAAGAATTCTACCGAACGCGCAGTCCGGAGCTCCTCTCGCTCGTCCTCGACTTCGGCGAGCAACGGCTGAACGTCTCCAACGACTACCTCATTGTTTATCGCTTCAAATCCTACGCCTTAACCCGTATTCAAGTTCCTTCGATCCATCGATACACGGACGCTCCGCGCATCGTCCTGGGCAACTCGTTCATTCGATTCTACTGTCTTTCGTTCGACTACGGGCACCCGCTGCGAGTGGCCTTCGGCGAGCACGTGGGCGGCGAGTAGGCGGGCAGCAGACGGGTTAGACACAGGCGTAGATTAGACCGCAATAAACGAGATTTCTGTCGAGGGGTGAAAGTTCACTGCTCGATGAAGTAAACACCACACGGCATTCACGTGACTTCTCCGCAAACTTCCTCCTTTTGCGAGGGGGCGCGATCACTTGCGGAAAGGCGGAAGGTCGACGAGGGGGATTACAGGCGGCACACACGAGCGGTTTCAAACCGCGAAACCGGGCGCCCACCGAACGGACAGAAGCCGCCGCCGCCCTGCCGGTCGGTCTGCCCGCGGTTTGCCGCCCGCCCGCCGCTTTTACGTTTTTTCTCGCCGGCGATCGCCGCGGCCGTCCGCTTTTGCTCGCCGGTCGGAGTCGTGGAATTCCGACCGCTTTTGTTCGCCGCCGCCCGGTTTCGATCGATTGGAGATGACGAGCAAACAGACGGGAATGAAAGCGGTAAGTGGATCTTCGCCATCTTGTTCCTCCTCCTCCTCCTAACGGTTACGAGCCCGTTTGGGGCAATTCGGTCGATCGTTTTGTTTCACGCGGCGCCGCCGTCCGGTCGTTCGGGTGGGCGCAATGGTTACTCGGTCTACCTGCCGACATCCTCGCGCTCCTCTTCGGGAACTCCGGGCGAGCACGCAAGGGTTCAAATTTCATTCGAAATCGCCGCTCGTTTTTTGCGAAGGTCGCGAGAAAAAAGTACCCGCTCGCCCTCTGCTCATTACCTCGCGCGCGCGAGCGAGTGGACGGCGATACAAACGCCCGGTGCAATCGGAGAAGACGGGGCGATCGGCGGCGGCGGGCGGGAGGAACGAAGAGGGATTCGAACTTCGATCGTCGCCGCCCCACCCGCGTCCATTTTCCTCTCGCCCTCTTTATTGCCTCCTTTTTACACTCCGTCGCGCCCCTCGCCTTCTTTCGGTGAGTCACAACGTTCGCGGCGGCCAACAAACATTTGCAAGCGAAAGCGATCACTCCGCTTCGTGCTTCCCTCGTCTTTTTGCTCGTAGAGTTTCGAAAGCGGCAGATTTTCCGCAAAAGTGACTCGCGGCGGTCGTCCGGGCGCTTTCCCTCGTTTCTGCATTTCGAAATCCTCTGGTCGGTGGAAGCGGGAGGGAACGCTTCGCTGCGAACAACAACGAAAATTCTCGCGGCTTTTCCCACGCTTCTTCGGTTCGATTCGACGCCCAACGAATGAGTCATTTGCGAAAAGTACAGCGAAAAGAAGAAAGCACGTGAAAGCGGCGAGTCTCGTGGGTTTCTCGCCGCTCGTTCGCGTTGTCCACTTCGTTCCTTCGCAACGCGCGCGTTTCGCGCAATCGGCGGGAAACGCGAGCGGAAGAGGAGCCCGCGCGGCCCCCACGGCTCCTTCGCTTGCGGACGTGCGGAGGGTTTTTGTTTGCTTTGCGACGACCACCGGCGTCTTCTCACACGTCGGCGGCCAACACGACTCGTTTCTTCGTTCCGTTTACCTGTTTTCTCGAGAAAAATTGGGCCAAAAGCGTTGGAATGCGCGGGTTCGGTTGGGTGTCGCCGGCGTTCTTTGGAAGCGCCGGAAAACTTTTGGGCTCGTTTGCCTTCCGGTAATTTACGAGCCGCCACCCGCGCGCCGAGTGCAACTTTCGGGCCGGCCCGCTCGCTGCTTATCGATTGCCCGCCGCTTGCCGCAGACCGAAAGAAGAAAAATCATCACTCGGCGTCTCGCCGCCCGCCCGCCAGCTGTTGACCGTTCGGGCGCCTTTTTTGTTGTTTTTCGATCGACTGCCGGCCGCCGCCGCCGCCCTTCGCCCGCGTTCCCCCGCGCCGTCATTCTTTTCGCCCGCCGCTTGCCGTTCGGTCGGCCTCCCCGCGATGCGCCCGCCGCCGTCCAACGCGCACGAAGGCCAAAAGGTATCGCTTGAAAGTGGCTCCTCGTCCTCGACCAACCTCCCTCTTCCATCGACCATCGACTCCTCGTCTAATCATCCCCGTTTGAGGCCGCATGTTCGCGTGAAGCGGCCGCCCCGTCGACGAGCATCCGCATCCGCGAAATGATGATCAACGGGGCCGCCACGCTCGGGCGGCACGACTCGTACCCGTTCGAGGACTTCCGCAAGGGGACGCGCGTGTGGATCAAAGACGCCGAACGCGTGTGGGCGGAGGCCGAACTGCTCGCCCCCATTTCCTTCCAGTCGCCCACGATCTCGCTCCGCCGGCTGTCTGATGGAGAGGTTCGTTCTCCTCGACGTCCCCTCTCCCACTCCCCCCTTTCAGTCCATCGACTACGACCCGCAGAAGAGCGGCCTGCCGTTTCCCTGCAACCCGGCGGTGCTGCTCGGCAAGGAGGACCTCACGGAGCTCAGCTATCTGCACGAGCCCGCCGTCTTGCAGAACCTCCGCTACCGCTTCGAGCGGCTCGAGAAGATCTACACCTACTGCGGCATCGTCCTCGTCGCTATCAACCCCTACGCCGACTGCGCCCACTTCTACGGCGATGACGTCATTCGAGTGAGCTCTCTCCCTTCCATTTATCCACTCGTCCGTCTGCTTGCAGGTGTACCAGGGACAGGGCAAGCAGGTGCGCGGCCTCGTCCCCCACATCTTCGCCATCGCCGAGGAGGCGATCTTCGACTTGCGCGAGTACGGCAAGAACCAGTCGATCATCGTGAGCGGCGAGTCGGGAGCCGGTGGGATCGCCTCTTTCCTCTCAACTAACCACTCTTCTCTTCTTTCTTGCAGGCAAGACGGTGTCCGCCAAGTTCGTCATGCGGTAAGCTCCAGTCCATTCCCTTGCTTCTCACCTCTTTTTCTATTGATTTCAGCTACCTGACGCACGTGGCGGGCGGTCGGGACGCGCACAAGGGCGGCGGCGTGGAGAGCCGCGTGTTGGCCTCGAATCCCGTGATGGAGGCCATCGGGAATGCCCGAACGATCCGCAACGACAACTCCTCTCGCTTCGGGAAGTTCATTCAGATCCACTTCACGGACCGCTTCCACATCTCGGGCGCCGAAATGCGCACCTACTTGCTGGAGAAGTCGCGCGTCGTGTACCAGGTGAGTCCGCCCGCTTCTTCGCCGCCCACTCGCTTGCTTGCAGTCGACTAATGAGCGCAACTACCACGTCTTCTACCAAATGACCGCCGCCCGGGACGAGCCCCTGCTCGCGGACCTCGATCTCGGTTTGTTCTCCATGGATTGAGGGCTGTTTTGACGGTGTTGATTGCAGCCCCGGCCTCCGCCTTCCACTACACGAACCAGGGCACCGCTTTCGACATTCCCGGCGTGGACGACGCCGAGGAGTTCCGCCGGACGGTCGCCTCGCTCTCGACGCTGCTCGTCGGCGAGGAGAAGCAGCGGGAGATCTTCCGCGTGCTCGCCGGCGTCCTCCACCTCGGCAACATCGGCTTCGTCGCCCACAACGATCAGGCCCAAGTGGACGTGAGTGCGCGGGGACGCCTGCTCACTTCTCCCCGCTTTTTTCAGCCCGCCGCCGCCAAGCACGTGCACTCGCTGTGCTCCAAGCTGTTCGAAGTGGACCCCACGGCCCTCTCGCTGTGGCTGACCGCTCGCGAGATCCGGGCGGGCGCCGAGACCGTCCGGAAGCCGCTGAACGTGCAGGAGGCGGTCGCCAATCGGGACGCCCTCTCCAAGCTGCTCTACGCGTGCGCCTTCGGCTGGATCGTGGACGCGATCAACGGCAGTCTGAGCGTAGGCGACTCCAAACGGCGGGCGGACGCGGCGGCCCGCTTCGTCGGCGTCCTCGACATCTACGGCTTCGAGACGTTCGAAGTGAACTCCTTTGAACAGTTCTGCATCAACTACGCAAACGAGAAGCTGCAGCAGTCCTTCAACCAGCACGTCTTCAAGCTGGAGCAGGCCGAGTACGAGCGCGAGGACATCTCGTGGGTCCGCATCGAGTACTACGACAACCAGGCCTGCATCGACCTGATCGAAGCCCGGCCGGGCCTCATCGACTACTTGGACGAGCAGTGCAAGGCGATCCTCTCCTCTTCTTCTTCCACTCATCCTTTTCGTTGTAGACCGGACGGGGGACGGACGCCGGCTGGTTGGGCCAACTGCAGAACTGCGCGAAGCTGAAGACCTCCGAGCACCTCCAAATGCCCAAGATCGCCGACAACTCGTTCATCGTGAAGCACTTCGCGTCGGACGTGCGCTACCACGTGGACGGCTTTCTGGAGAAGAACAAGGACACCGTCAACGAGCAGCTGCTGGAGGTCATCGGTAAGACGAAGGTGCGTGGTCCTCCTTCTTCGTTTCATCCACTCTCTCCTGCTTTCAGTTCAAATTTCTGCGCGAGATCACCGGCGAGTTTCTCGCCTCGTCGTCGACGGGCGTCCGGCGCAAGAAGACGGTCGCCGTCCAGTTCCGCGACTCGCTGAAAGACCTCGTGGTCGTCCTCTCGGCCACGCGGCCCCACTACGTCCGCTGCATCAAGCCGAACGACACGAAGGAGAGCTTCCTCTTCGAACCGAAACGCGCGATCCAGCAGCTGCGCGCGTGCGGCGTGCTCGAGACCGTCCGCATTTCGGCCACCGGCTACCCCTCGCGGTTCGTTCACCCTCTCTCTCCATCTTCTGAATTCATCTCGCGTTGCAGCTGGTCGTACGCGGACTTTAAGAAGCGCTACGGCGTGCTCCTGCCCGGCCGCCGCCAACTGGAGCTGCGGGAGTTCGCGCGGCAGACCTGCGAGCGGCGGCTGGAGGCCGAAAAGTTCGCCCTCGGCCGCACGAAAATCTTCTTCCGCACCGGCCAAGTGGCGCTGCTCGAAAAGCTGCGGGCCGAGACGCTCGCCGACGCCGCCGTCCGCATCCAAACCGCGTGGCGCGGCTTCGTCCAGCGGCGGCGGTACGCGCAGTTGAAGGCGGCCGTTCGAACGATGCAGGTGGGTCTTCCTCCTCCCCATCCTTCCTCCAACTCGCTCACTTGCAGGCCACTTGCCGCGCGTTCCTCGCCTTCCGCCGCCTCAAGTACCTCCAAATGCACCGGGCGGCCATCGTGTTGCAGTCGGCCGTCCGCGGCTTCGTGGCTCGGCGCCGCTTCGAACGCCTGCGCGCGGCGGTCGTCCAGCTGCAGGCTCGCTTCCGCGGGATGGTCGTGCGGCGGGAGTTCCTGCGCGTCCGCTACGAGCGCTCGGCCCTCACGATCCAGCGCCACTTCCGCGGCTTCCTCGTGCGCCGCGAGCGGGTCGCGCACATCCGCCGGGTGGTCCGCGTGCAGGCGTGCGTCCGCCGCTGGCTGGCCAAACGGCGGCTGGGCGAGCTGAAGGTGAGTTCTTTCCGGTTCCTCTTTCCGATCACCCGCCGCTTGCAGCGAGAAGCCCGCACCGTCAACCACTGGCAGAACCTGAACCGCGACATGGCGAACAAGATTTTCGAGCTGAAGGCCCGCCTCGACGTTGCCGTGAGTTCTCTTCTTGATCGTCCGCAACCCCACATCTTCTGCAGACGGCCGAGTGCGCCCAACTCGCCGCCCGTTCGGTCCAATCGGACGAGCTGAACGCCCGCCTCCTCGCTCTCCAAACGGAGGACGAAACGCTGCGGGCGGAGAAGGGAGCCGCCCAGCGCGAGATCGAAGAGCTCCGTGCCGAAAAGCAGGCGGCCGAAGACGCGCAGCGGAAGGCGAACGAGCAACTCGTCGAAATGCAGGCGTCGACGCACACCGTGAGCCTTTTGACTGAAGCAACTCCACTTATCGAGTGGTTTGCAGAAGGTCCAGGAACTTGAGAAGGTCGTCGACGAGACGGCCGCCAGTCGGGGCGCTCTCGAGACCGAACTCGCGATCAAATCGGCCGAGCTGGAGGCCGCCCAGCGGAAGGCGGAAGAGGCGGCCAGTCGAGAGCGGGCGATGCAGGAGCAGCTCGAAAAGAACGCCCACTTGCTCACGTCCTCCGCCTTCAGCCGCAATGGGAGCATCCGAGGTGAGTGGTTGGCATCCCACCGCCATCTCACTCTCCCGCTTGCAGGCGAGTTGCCCGCGATGGCCGGCGGCGACGTGAACTTCGCGGACGACGAGCTCCGTCTGCTCAAGAGCCAACAAGCGGAGATCAGCGAACTCCGTCGTCGGTGAGCGAAAGAAAGAACGGTGATGTGAAGGAGGGATCGCTTGCTTGCAGTTTGGACGAGAAGACGCGCCACGTCGAGCGGCTCGAGAACCAACTCGGCGCGTTTGGGCTGCAGGAGACGGCCGACAAGGAGACTTCGCTGCGGGCCTACGACTCGCAGAAGATCCAAGTGAGTCCTCCTTCCCACTTTCTTTTTAATCTCGCTCGTTCAGCACCTGGAGATGACCAACCTGAAGCTGAAGAAGGAGCTGGAGGAGATCACCGGCCAAGTACGCAAGGGCGTCGATCCCAACCGCGTGTACACGGAGGCCTACGAGCGGCAGCGGGAGGAGAACGAGCGGTCCATCCACTCCTTCCTCCTCTCATCCCTCTCGTTGTTTGCAGGATCACGGAGGAGAACCTCCACCTGCGCAGCCTGCTCGCCACCTTCTTCGAGCGCACGACCCCCTCGCAGGACAGCGGCCACTGGAGCGGGAAGAATTCGGAGGACGGCGGCTCGACGGTCGCCAACGACTTCGACGACCCGAACGGCTACGAGCGGCTCATTCGCCACTATCGCAACACGTTGGAGTGAGTTCTTTTTTCTTGCTGTTCGTCCACTCGCTCGCTTTTTGCAGCCTCCTCACGCGGCAAATGAACGACCGCGACCAGCGCATCCTGGAGCTGGAGCGCCGCCTCTCCGCCTTCCAGGTGAGTGATCGACGGATAGAAATCTCTCACTTACTTCTCTTCTTTGTAGGAACACACGGACACGTCGACCGAGAGCTCGCTGCACTCCGAAGAGAACCAGAAGCTGATCGGCCGCCTGGTGGAGGAGAACCTGGTACGCGTTGGTTTGTCGCCCGTCCGCTTCGCTTCTTCGAGCATCCGCTGTTGTTGGGCCTTCTTTCTGTCGCTCGTCTCCATGCCGAACCGCTTCTTCTGGCGGGCCTTGGGCTTCGGGGACGGGCGTCTGTGATCCGTTTGTGTTGTTGCTTCAGTTCTCCTCATTTCTCCTACTTTCCACTTTTCTTACGTTCCTTTCGTTGTTCGGTCGAGGGTCGGCGGTGTCCAGACGTGTTCCACTCGTTTGTTGTTCCGTTCGTTGTGTTTGATTCCTTTTGTTCAAATTTCTAACCTTCCTCGTCAATAAACCGATAACTTTTTCTTCTGTCCGCCCACTCGCATCGATCGAAGAGAAGAGTAATGAGCAGTGCGTGTTTAGGAGCTCCAAACGAAACTCAACCGACAGGCGGACGAGTTGGCCGAGACGCGCGCCTACTTGCGCGGCTACACGATCCTGAGCGCCGACTCGCCGTCCGGTTCGTCTTCCGTTGCCCACTCACTCGGTTCTTCTTTGTTTGTTACAGACGAAGGAGCGCTGGGCGTCGTCCGACTCGAAGCGCTGCCCTCCGAGCGGCAGTCGCACGCGGGACTCCTCGAAGTCTTCAACATTCCCGAGTTCGCCCGCATTCTCATCCACGGTCCGCTTCACTCGTTCGTCTTTTTTGCACTCCACGCGTTGCAGACCTGAAACCGCGGATCGCCCGCCAACTGCCCGCCTGTCTGCCCGCCCACCTGCTGCTCGCCGCCTTCCGCTACCTCGATCACGCGCAAGACCAGGCGGCCATCACGGGCCTCTTCACCGCCGTCCTGACGATGCTGCGGGACTCCGCCCTGGTTTGTGCCTTCGTCCTCTTCTTCCCTTCACTCTCGTTCAGAACACGAAGGACATGGACCTCCTCGGCCTGTGGCTCGTGAACCTCTGGCGACTCCTCAATCTCTTCCGGCAGTACAGCGGCGAGAGCGAGGAGGAGGGCTGGCATTTCATGAACACGAACGAGCAGAACGCTTGCCGCTTGCGCAACTTCAACTTCGAGCCCATCCGAAATCAGCTGAAGCTGCGCGTGGAGGAATACTACAAGACGATGATGATGGCGGTCATTGAGCCGCTTCTCACACCGAAGATTTGTGAGTTCTTTCCGCTTCTTTCGGATTGAAGGCTCGTGCTTCAGCAATGGCGATCCTGCAGCACGAAAGCGAGACGCCCGAATCAAAAGGCGGCGGTCGTGCGGCCGACGAGCAGAAGAACCGCCCGCTGTCGCGGGAGTCGTCGAAGGAGTCGGTGGTGCAGAGCTTGGACGACTTGAAGGAGTTCGTAAGTGCGGGGGAAGAGCGGGGAGAACGAGGGGAGTTTTCGCTGGCAATAGGGGGTGCTTGAATGTTGCTCGGGTCCAGCGGATTACTTTCGGCTCTCTTCAAAGAACGGATAAGAGAAACCGTAAGGTTGTTGTTCAAAGCAGAGTGATAAATAGGGAAAAGCAATCTTTCGATCCAGTTTCAATCAATGCAACAACCCTCCTGCTCTCACTCGTCGCTTATTTGCAGCTGGACGTGGTGCACGCGAAACTGCGAGCCTTCGGTGCGGACGACGTTCTGATGGGTCAAATCTTTCGGCAACTCACGCACTGGATCGTTTCGCGCGCCATGAACCAACTGATCTTCTGCTCCGACCTGTGCACCTTCGAGAAGGCCATCCACATCAAACACAACGTCGTGGAGGTGCAGAACTTCCTAGTCGCCCGCGAGCTCCGTTTCTGCTCGGAGGTGTTGGAGCCGCTCGTCCAGGCGTGCCACTTGATGCAATCCCGCAAGGAGGAGAGCAACCTGAACGTCTTGTGCGGCGAGCTGACCGACCGGCTGACCGCCAAGCAGGTGATCACCATCCTGCAGAACTACAAGCCGCCCGCCAACTTCGAAGAGGAGCGCGTGACTCCCGAGTTCATCGCCAAAGTGAAGGACCGGCTGGACGAGCGGGGGGCTCTCGCGAACGTCAACGGGACGCAGCAGTCCGTGAGTTCCTTTCTTTATTGATTGGGGTTGGGTTTTAACGAGTTTCTTCAAGTGGTTAACGGGTTATTAGTCGGTACTTCATCTAAAGACAACACGGAGTACTTTTGACTACTGAAGACGACCCAAAAGAACGCTAGAGGGAATTGAAAATAACCCAATTGCTTGCAGAATTCGGGCATCATGCCGGGCACCTTCTTGACGCCGTTCAACGCCCAGCCGTTCGTCTACTCCGACTTTCCGCTGGATCAACTGAAAATCCCGCCGTCGTTGCGGCTGGACGGCGTTGTTCGATTGGTTTGATTGTCGATCGATTGTGCTCTCTCTTGTTCTCTCCTCTTCACCGGTCCTGTGCTATCCGAGGGCTTTAACCCACTCCTCCGCCGGTTTCTTCGCTTCGATCCCCACGGGTTTCTCTTCACTCACTTCTGTTTCTCGAATATTCTCCACCCTTGTATCGTCGCTTGTGTCTCTTACAAACAACACGCAATAATAAACCATGTGCAATCAACATCGTTCATTCGACGTCCACTACGCGGAAGCTGGGCACACTTTCGAGACGAACACCGCCTCGCTCTCGGGCGCGAAGAGCGGAGTGCCGAGGCGGGGGTTGAGGGCGCGGCCGATCGGCGAGTCGCTCTTCGGGCAACTGAAAGTACGCCGATCATCCCGCTTTTCAATTGAAGCGAACAAGGAGGGCTTCCGGGCGGTGGCCTCCGCCTCGTAGTGCACAAGCGAGTAGAGCGAGGAGAAGTAGGCGTCGATGAAGGTCGACGGGCCGCACTTCCGGACGGCTTCGCAGTACTCAGCCGGCAGTCGTCTCGTGTACCTGCACACACTTGCGTCAGTTGTATTCGGATGGATGGAGGACCTACTCGCACATCTTCTCCGGAGTGTACGAAGAGAAGCGATTGAGGAAGACGGCGTCCTTCGCGAAACGCGTGATGTCCGCCCACTCGGCCTTCGAGCAGCGGCGGCCCGCTTCGGCCTTCCGCTCGTTCTCGTGCATCGCCAGCTGCTCGTTCAGCACCGCGATAAACTCGGCGTACTTCGAGTAGCGGAGGCAACGGACGATCGACTTGTAGCTGGAATCTCCGTCATTCCTCTCGCCTGCCGGCCACTCACACTCTCCACTTGCGGGTGGGCGACTGGAAGTCCGCGGGCGTGAACTCCTTCAGCGTCGTCTTGCAGTTCTCTTCCTTGGACAACCTGCAAAGAAACGGTACGATTGGAGTGGATAGTTTCCCTACGCGTTGAACAGGTTCTTCGAAAAGTGGCTTCGATCGACCTCCGGCTTCAGCGGCGTGTTGCTCGCATCGCTGCCGTTGAGGGGCAGTGGGTACTCGCTGGCAGCACTCCTCGCGTTTACGCACCGCGCTGCGGCAATCAAAACAACGAGAAACAAAAAGGACGTCGCTTTCATCGCGGACAGAAGAATGCGTGAAATGAACGCTCTGTTGGTCAAACACGCGGCCTTTATTCTCGCCCCGCAAAAAAAAGACGGCCCTTCGTTCCGCGTGACTCACCTTCAGCAATTGTTTAATTAAAGGGGCGGCAGCGAATGACGATCTCGAGTGATTCAAGCAGCTGATTGGAATTTTCCGTCGTTTCTCGACGATAGAATTCATCGGTGGGTTAATCGAAATAACGGACGGGAGATAACAAGAGATTCTTTATTCGCCAACAAGCAACACGAGGCATTCAACAGTTCCAACGAGAAGATTCGGCGTCTACTCGTCCGTCCGCTTCTCCAGGCCAAACCGCTCGACGATCCGGTGCTTTCGGAGCAACGGGGCGGCGTCTTCGAAGGCGAATCGGAGGCGTTCCCAAAACTTCTCCACTTTTTCCGACTCGCCCGCCACTCCCGACTGGAGGAGTGGGAGCGCGCACATCGTGAAGAAGCCGATGAGTTCGGCGGTCTGGTGGAGCAGGGCGAGTTCGAAGAAGACGGTCGCCTGCTCGCGAGTGAACGGCGGCTGTTCGGGGGCGAGCTTCTCGGCCAGGCGGGAGTGGAAGCGATCCAACGCTTCGGTTTCGACCGCCCGCCGCACGTCGCCGTCCGCTCCGGTCACGATGAAGCGGCAGAGATCGAAGAGCGGATTGCCTGCAGAACGGAAGGGGTGAGCAGAAAGAAAGGAGAACCGCGAACCTTCAGCCAGCAGCGCCCAATCGAGGATGGCGACGATCTTTCCCGAGTCCCTCGAAATGAGCACGTTGTTTCCGCTGCAAGAAGGAACGAATGAATAGAATTTGAGGAGAAGAACGAACCGCGTGTCGCCGTGGCACAAAGCGAGAGCCGCCGCTTCTTCCGCACACCCGTGCAGCGCGTAGTCGACGAAGCGGGGGAAGTCGAGCTGGAGGAACGTGCGGACGACGTCGAATTGATCTGAACACTCGTGCATTGGTTGCTGAAGAGGAGGAAAAAGGAATTTTCGGGTCGGAAGTCCAAAACCGCGTGGAAGTTCGCTTTGGTCGCCTCGTCCTCCCGCGCGTCCCCGTGCAGCCACAACTCGCGGCGGTAGCGGCCGCCCCGCCACACAGAAGACGGCAGCGAGTGGGCGAACGCCTGCAACGAAAAGTGGGACGATTGAAGGACGTTCTTTCAGCCCTCACCTGGAAGTCGGCAATGTGGTCGGCGAACTCCAGGCACTGGGCGGCGGTCAGCGAGTCGAACAACTCGACGCCCTCGCCCGCTCCGCTCAGGTCCTCCAGCAGAATGCAGCGCGCGCGGCCCTCCTCGTGCTTCGCCGCCCCGAACACGCGGGGGATCGGGAAGCCGGTGGCCGCGAGATCGCCGAGCATCCCGTACGCCTCGCACTCCACGTCGTGAAGCCGGAAGACAGTCGCTGAGAGGTCGCCCATTTGTTCCTGCACGAAGAAGTGGACGGAAAGAAGGGAAGCGGACGAACCTCCGTCAATCCCATCGGCCGGAAGTGCCCCAGAACGTTCGAATCCATCGGGATCTTCGCCACGAACGAGCGGACCGCCGAGTTGGCGAACTCGTAGACCACGCGGAAGCAGAACGAGCAGAAGCCCTTCGACTCGCCGATGTTCTTGAACGTGATCTGAACGCAAGAGATTAGGGAAGAACGAAAGAGAACGAACTCGACGGATATCGCTTTCTGCTTCCAGGCGGCGGAACTCCGAATCACCGCTTCGCATCGCCGCGAGCAGCCACTCCAGCGAGTAGCCGCTCTTCTTCAGCACGCCGTCCAGTTCCGCTCGTTGGTCGTCGGAATCGGCAGAAGATTGCGACGTGCAGTCGGGAGAGGACATCTCGGCAAGGAACTGAAACGAGTGACGAAGAATTCGACGCGAAATGCGAGAGAAATGACCACACACGCCCAGAAAAAACATCCGCGAATGTCTGCAGACCGCAAAACGCGGCGAGGGCGGCGGTGAAAAGAGCGGAGTGCTCGCCGCTTTTTCGCTGCCGAGCAAGCAGACGGATTGCTCGCGGCCCCCTTTTCTTTTTGCTCCCCCGCCCGTCTCCCCGATTGCAAAATTCGGCGTGCGGCGAGCGAGCGGACGGACCAAAGAACAAACCGCCGTCGGTTGCTTCGAATCGAAGTTCGCGAGCAAGCGGCGGCGATTGCGGCCGCCTTTCGCGTTCATTGGGTTCAACTCGGTTTGAACGGGTGTGTTTGAAGTTCTAGTTTGGAGTTGACTGTCGGTTCTGTTGGAATGGCTGTTTCTTGTGTTGTGCATCACGGAGAAGTCGAATGGACGAACGTTCTTCCTGACTGGTGCATTTACGGGATGCTCGGCGGGTCTTTTTGGTTGCTGGGGCTGGGCGAAAAGCGGCGAAGATCGAGAGGTGAAGAGCGAGGACGCTAGGCCATCGATTTGTATGCACACGCTGTGAGAGAAGTTTGTTTCAGAAGTGAATAAACGATGAAGTGAGTGGGCAGCGATCACCGCCATTCCGCTCCAAATTCTCGGTTTCTTCCTTTGCGGGAAAAGGAACCATAGAATTGGAAGCGAACGAGGGGACCACTGTTGAATGAGGGTAGTAGAAGAATGTGGAGGACGCTCGGCTCGACCCGGGCGGCCATTCCCCGCACTACGTCCCGGTTACTCCTTCAGCGAAGAGCAAACGTGGACGAGTGCGGCGAGTGGACGGCCGGAAGAGCGAAGTGGGCAGGAGGGAAGGAGAAAGAGGAAAGGTGGGAAGCGAGGGCCGACTGATGCCCACTCGGCTGCTCGACCTCCTTTTATGCGGTCAAAAGAACGCGACGTGGTTGGGTTGCGCTGTTGAGGGCAAAGTCCAGGGTGGCGTCATGAGAAAGCGTGGGTGATTGGGCAGTTGCGCTTGTTGTGAACGTGCACACGAGTTATTTTTGTTGTTGTACTCGAGCGTAGGGTTGTTCTGAACTGGCAAGGCCGCTAACAAAAGGGAACCCAAAATCAACCACACTCTAGTGACTCCAACCAATTGTTTATTCAACAGAAGAAATGTGAGATGATCATGAGTGTTCAGTGGAATGCGACGGCGGGAGCGACGGCCAGGTTTTCGCCCACTTGAGCCGCTTGCTGATCGTTCCACGAAATGCTGGGAGACGGAGTGGATGCGAGGTTCTTCGGAGTCGGAGAAGAGGTGGTCGTCGGCGAGTGGTCGGAGCTCCAGCGGGTCGTTTCTTGAATGCGAGGAGTGCTTTCGGTCGGCTGGACACGCGAGGAAGTCACTCCGATCTAAAGGAAATCGAATAAAAGACCGAAAGAAGACTTACAGAAGCTGACTGACTGGCGGACACGATCGCGGCGAGCAACAGCAGAACGAACAACGTGTTCATTGTGAACGGAACACAGAAAGCCACAATTTTGAGTTAATGAAGGAGAGCGCAGGTTGTTTGTTCCGTTTTTATGTTCGATGAAGTATGCAAGCCGACACTGTCGCCAATCACGGGAAACGCCGCCCTTCCATTGCGCACTATTGATATTTGACCCAACGCGCGAACAATCGAGAGCTTTTTGCGGCTGACCGCTTGCTCGTTGATCAATGAGTTTATTTTGCATTCGGTTCGTGCATTCACAGCGGCTTCGTGCGGTTCGCGTCCTGCACGTCGGAACCGCGCGCACACACGTCCTGGAGGAAGATCTCGTCGTGCTTGTGATCGAAGCGATCGGTGTAGAGGAGCGGGTTGAGGTGGCGGCCGAGCGGCGACCAGTCGTGCGGGCAGCTGGAACAAGCGAAAAGCTAGAAGGTGCTCACTTTCCCACTCACGAGTCTCCGCGGCCGGCCGATCGGTTCGCTTCGTAGCGGTTGCGCGTGTAGTGGTAGGCGGCGAGCGCCTCGAAAAGGCGAGAAGACGCGCACTTCCGTTGGATTTTGCAGAAAGGCACGAGGAGGGCAGTGGCCGCTCTGAACGAAGATGAAACAAACATGAATGGTTGGAATCGAAGCCGCTCACCCGCACTTTTTGCCCGGCGAAAGGGTGGGAGCGGTGGCCTTGGTGTTGGATGCGGTGAGTTCTATCACGAAATCGAACGTCTCCTGGTGTCCGCACTCCTTTGGGCCACGGAAGTCTTCAGCTTCCGCAAGAGATTCAAGGCCACGCGGAGCTCCAGGTGCTCTTCGTTGTGGAAACAGGCGATCTGTGCGCGCAAACTGCAGCCCATTCGATTGATTACTCGTGTGTGTGTCAGCCACTCACTCTTCCTCCCTCTCCGCGTCCCACTCGTCGTAGCCGAGCGGGTCGTCCGCCACCATTGCCTCGATGCAGCGAATCATCTTCTGCTTCCTGCAAACAACCTCCGCGTTCATTCGTTTGGTAAAAATGAGAATTCACGCCGCTTGCCAGTCTTGGAAGAAGTAGCCCCGAATGCGCGGCGAGGGAGTGGTGCTGCTGGGAGCGTGGAAGCCATTGGAACCGGTCTGAATCTCACTTCGGGCCACGAGTCAGTTCCTTTTCGATTGACCTACGAGCTTCACTTACTTGTCAGTCCGTGGCGGCCAAGCGAAGACCGTTTGGATCGAACAGACGAGCACGATCAGGCAAAGAAGCCGCATTTCGATTGAAAGAATGAAGAGCGAATGGAAGAACGTTCCTTTCGGAAGCTGAGCGGTTGGACGGCCCCGTCCGATTCATCTCCTCTTTGCGTCGCTCAATCATCTGCGTGTATTTTGGACGAACGGCAATGATTGAACCGGCGTGGAAACATTTTCGAACGGGAAATGTTGAGCGTTTTATTCAAAGCGCAAACTTGCATCCAAGATCGCTTCGAATGCTCACCGATCAGGGGTATTTTTGGCCGCGAACCCGCAATGTAGCGGAAGCCGCATGAAGCGGTCGCAAACATCCGCTGGAAACGGCCCAAATTTATCTCAAACGGCCGCATTTTGGGCGGAAACGCGTCCAACCAGCTGGACGACCGACCGACGACCGGAAAAGAAGACAGCTGAGCAAACTTCTGTTTACTTCGAACAAGCTGAACTCGTGGGTATAAAAAGCGAGAATGCAAATCAGTAGCCACCATTCCTCGCTTCAACCAACTGCAATCATGAACACCCGCTCTCTCTTGATCGTCTCCGTCTTCGTGCTTCTGGCCGTCTACGGGGTCGATGCGAAACGCGTGAGTTTTCCTCCTCTTTTCATACGTTTCGTCTCTGCAGCGCCGCCCCCGTCCCGTCAACACGGCAGTCGACCGGCTGCCCGCCTTGTGCAACGGACACGAAGCGCTGTGTTCCGAGCCCGAACATCAGGAGATGATGAAACGATTGTGCGCGCGGACGTGCGAGGGAGCGGCCGAAAGCAAGCAAAAACAACCCAACGGTTTCTCGTGCGCCAACCCCGAACGAGACCAGCTGGTGCGGCAGTGTCCGCAGAAGAGCAGTTTGTGCCGGAAACCCGAATGGCACCGCATGATGGCCAAATATTGCTGCAAGACGTGCACTCGGTTCTTCGCAAATCGAACGCCCTCCACTACGACCCAAGCGCCCGTCGATGCAAAGGACGAAAAGGCGGGCGACGAAAAGCACTTCGGGCTGGGCGACGACGAGCGCTACGCGGAACCCGCCGGAAACGAGCAGTAATGACTTGTTTGTCTAATAAACTAATAAGTTCAATGTTCATTCCAAAAGGAGTTGTTTGGAAAGCAGATTTTATTTTAACGGATGATGTTGGACAGACGATCAGTACGAGGTTAAGCAACTGACAGCAGACGAATACCCGCTGCTTCATTTTAACTCCAAACGCAAAGGAATTGTTTGCGTAAATGAATGAATTGCAGTACTGCGTGTAGAACAGGCGGTAGAAGACGATCGCGGGCTCGTCCTTGCTCTCCCGTCTTCCGGTCAGCGGTCGGGAAATCAAAAAAACGTGAATGAACTCAGCAAGTGTCAGTGAAAGTGTTTGAATGCAAGCCAAAAAAGCCACAAGGATGCGATTAGAAGGGTTTATTGGGTCCCGCATTTCAATTCACAATTATTCGCGTGTTTCAATTCATTCGGAGGTTAACAGTGGAAGAGTAGAGTGGCCAGAAGCGTCTACTTGCTGCAGTAGTCGGTGGAAATCAGGTGCTCGATCTCCGAGATGTACGACATGTCCGACAGCCGCTCGTCGATGGCCCCGTCCAGCTTGTTGGTGTTCGCACAACTGAAAGAACGGAGGGGATGAGTATACAAGAGAAAGAAGACGAACGTTTGGCTCTGAGCGTTCAGCTCGTAGCGCGCTCCAGTGAAGACCATGGCCGCGAGCGCGTCCAACACCTTCGTCTTGCCGCACTTTTCGCGGGCCTCGCAGTAGGCGGGCGAGAACTCGGTGAACAGGCTGCAAGGAGATCTTTACTTTCTGATGGGTTGTTCGGGGTACTCACTCGCAGACGGCGGTCGGGCTGCTCGCATCGACGGAGGTCACGTTCAACTCGCGCAGCGTGCATTCGGTGAGGTTCTCCTTGTCGACGAGGACGGCGTGGAGGGCGTTGAAGACGACGCGGAAGTCCGCCCACTCCTTCTTGTCCAGGCAGTAGACTACCGAGCTCATCCTGCAAGCCCACAGATTTCCTTCTTTCTTCTTTTCGATCACTCACAGTTGCTCGATGAAATCACCGTCAAACTCCGCGACCACCTCGCCGATGCACTCCGTTCGCTCCGCGATCCTAGAGAAAAGGATAGCGGTGGGGGATGGAGAATAAGGACTCACGCTTTCTTCAAATCCTCCTCGAAGTGGGGGAAGCGGACAATCGCCGGCATGCTTCCGTTGAAGAGGGAGGCGATGCTCGTCGTTTCGATGGTCGCCTCGGTGGTCGTCTCCGGAGCGGTCGTTTCTGAAGCGGTCTCGTTGAAGACGACGGTGCCGTTGGTCGCGATGATTGTCGTGTTTGAGGCGATGATCGTCCCGTTGGAGTGGACGGCCGGAACGGTCGGGACTTCGGCGGTGGTCGTCTCCTCGGTGGTTTGGTTGCAGTTCAGACCGACGAGCGTGATGTTGCAGGCGGGCGACACGAGGCTTTCCGTTCTGAAACCCGGGAATCAATTGAAGCAAATCTTTCGTTCACTTACTTGTTTCCAATTGTCTCTTCGACGTCGGGGACTCGCGAATGGGTCTTTACGACGAGGCCACTGTCCGCGGCGGCGCGGATCGTACCGGCGGCCGCCGAAGCGACCAGCAGGAAGGAGAAGACGGAGACCGGCAGAAGGGCCATTGGACCGCGAGGAGGAGCATGAGGAAAGCGGGCGGCCCGCTTCTTTTATGCGGGCGGAAAGGAAAGCAAATGTCGTAATTGTTTTCGTTCGCCCGCCCATCACGATTGACGAATCGTGATTGAAATCGGAGGAATCCGTTGAATCGACCGCTGAATCGCCGTCCTGCCCGCCGCTTCGTGAATGGGCGGCCATTTCGTTCGTTAATTAAACGAATGTTTTCATTCGGGCCTCCTCGAACGTCAGCTTTATTTTCTTTCGATCAACAAGGATTCTTCATCTTCCGGAGGGTTCAATAGCGCTTCGTCGCGCGGCAAGTGAACGGTTTGCAAGCGATGGACATCCCGCTGAAGGCCTTCTGCTGGGTGGGCGGCTCCTTGCCCGCAGCGAACTCAAACACCCCTGTGAGAGCAAGCAGAAGAATCGAACTCACTTCGTAACGGTTGAGCAGATTTGCGATAAAAAGAAAGAGGGACATTCGGGCAAGAGATTCTCCCAGGCATTGGCTGCAAACAAAATAAGGAATTGATGGGGGGTGGACGAGAAACAGACCGCTTTCCGAGGCTGAACGGAACGAATTCCTCGGCGTTGATCAACGCGCCCTTCTCATCGATAAAGCGGTCGGGGTTGAAGACATGCGGATTGGGGAAGTTCTAACGAGAACCCGTTAATGATTAATTGATGCCCGCACGTACCTCTGGGTCGATCAGCATGACGCTGATCTGCGGAACGACCACCGTGCCCTTGCGAATGAGCAGCCCGTCGATCTCCACGTCTCGGCTCGCCTTTCGCGGCAGATTCAAGGCGAACACGTTGGCCATCCGTTGGGTTTCCTTCAAACACAAGCGATTAGAACAAAGAAACGAGTGACCCTTGCCATGATGCAGGCGTTCACGTACGGAAGGGCGAGCTTGTCGCTCACCGTCACGAGACGATCACTGCCGACCACGCGGTCCAACTCCTCGTGGATTTTTTGCTGGCAATCGGGGTGTTGGATGAGGTATCCTATCGCCCACGTAATGGTCGCGCTCGTCGTTTCTTGACCGGCAAACCTGACAAAAAGTGAGAGTTCTTCAGTCGTTCGACTGCTTCTACCAAGTGTCCACCAGAACTCCAGAGAGCTGCTTCCGGCTGAAAGCACAAAGGAGTAGGCGGGAACAAACCCGGAAACAAACGAAAATCCGTGGGCTTCTCCCGACCGCTCCTTCTTCGTTTGCTCCAGCAGATAGGCGTCAATGAAGTCCCGTGGCTCAAATTCCTCCGCGTAGTCGGTCGACCGCTCGTGATCTTCGATGATCCCCTCGATGAAGCGAAAGATCTCTCGCTGGGGCCACATCTTCCGGTCGAAATTCCGCTGGAACCAGGGGAAGTGCAGCAGAATCTTGTAGTTCATGCTGATTTGGAAGAGCGGCTCGCCGAGCGATGCAAAGAAGTTGACCGTCTTTTCCTTGATGTCCACGAACTCGTGCTCTCGGTTCTAAACGGGCAGAAGTGATTGATGGAGTGCTCGAACGACGCCTTCTCACGTTCGTCGTGAAGCGGTAGCCGCAGAGAACGGAATTCAAGACAGATCCCACGGTTAGGTCGGTGTGTTTGATCACGTTCTAGACGCGCACGTAAGAGCAGAAAAGTCAAATAATCAACTGACGATTTCGTCCGCTTGATTCCCAATTTCTTCGTCCAGACGGTCGATCAAGTACCGCACTTCATCCAGGATCTAAACACAAGAAGCTCGACTGAACGAGAGAAGATTCCACGTGCCCTCTCCTGCATTTGGTTCTTTCCTGCAAATGCGTCACTTGAATCGAAAACGAACGTTCACTCCACTTACCCAGCCCGAAGTTCCGCAAAGTTGAGAGAGCGAAGCGCCGTTGTTCCCTCCAAAGATCTCCCGAGTTGAAGACGATGCCGAACGGTCCGCCTCTCGTTAGCTTCAGGGCCGATTCGGGCATCCCGCGGTCCACGAACGCGTCGCCCTGCTGCACGAACAGCCGGTGGGCGGCGTCAAACGAGGCGACCGCCAGCGAGGGCCTGCCCGCCGTCCAAAACGAGTAGATCGGCCCGTAGGTCTGCTTCCACTTGAGCAGGACATCTTCCCACCGGGGCTCGTTCTTCAAGGCAAGGAGATTCCCGACGAAGGGCAGCGGGACCGGACCGGGGGCAAATTTCTCCGCCGCCACCAGAACTGGTGCGCGACGAACAGGAAGACGAGCAGAAGGAAGTAAAAGAGGAACATGCTCGTCGAACGAACCAAAGGATAAACCAGCGGAAGGGAACTCGACGGCCGGAGAATGCCCGGTTTTTTACCGCTCGTCTTATCAGCCTTCGCTGTGGAACACGCGCACAAATGGCGGTCGCTGGTTGCTCTTCCAGGTGTTTTGCCCGCACTGCCCGTTGCTGCTTGCCGCTTGTGCTTTCGAGGATCACCGGCGAGTGTGCGGGACAAAAGGGCAAATGTTCGTGGACTTTCGAACCCTCCGCTGGCATTGGAACAAGGGAACAGCGGTCGCTCTCGTTTATTTGGTGCTCCTCGCGACCACAAAGCAGTAGAAGAAATTCAAGACGGTGGTCGCCGCGTAGACGCCCGCCTCAATGAAGTGCTTTTGGCGGTGGAGGTCGCCCTTCTCTTGGGACAGCAGCAGGACGCGAAAGAGGATGATGAACGCGGCAAAGTACGAGTAGAAGATGACCACTCCCTGCAATCAACCGAAGGATTGAAAGGATGTGTGGAGATGACGAACGGTGCAGATCAAGAAGACAACGTTCGCCGCCCGCAGCTCGCAGCGATTGCCCACCAGCAGGATCATGGCGGCGAGGATGCCGAGCGCGCTCACGACCACTCCCGCAATCCGTGGACTCATGAACGTCGACTCAGAGGGCACCAACAGCTCGAATTTGTACTCAATCCAGCGGGGATAGAGCGAGAGCACGTAGATTGTTCCGTTGGTCAGGATGGCCGCCATTGACACCAGAAGGACGGCCGTCTAGACGAACTGATCACTGCTTGTAGTTGACCTCCACGTACCTGATTGCTGATCGCCCCACACAAACGAGTGTCTTTGTTCGGATTTCCTTTGAACATCGAGCTCTTCGTCGTCTTGAACCGAAGCAAAAGGAGGAAAGAAAGGACATCTGGAAGTGCAGAAGCACTTCTTCGAAATTCGCGAAGGCGGCGGCCACGCGGACGGCGGGAATCGCCCGCATTTTCAATCCATGGCTGGAATTGGGTTTCCGTTCGCACGTCGGACCGCGTGTTGCTCGCGTGCCTCTTACAGAAATCGTGAAGAAGACGTGTTGTAGTTTATTGTGGTGCAGCACATGAGATCATCGTAGTCTACTAAAGAGCTACAGGAAGTGCAAATAAGGGCGAAGACAATACGGGAATGCAATCGACGAGAACTGAATGACGAACAACTGCTATCTGACCACCTCAGCTGACCCTCGGCAATTTCGAGTCGGGATCGAGGAGCACTCGTTTTACGTATGAATAGTCGACCCACACGATCCACGCGAAGAAGGCCTGCGGAAAGACGGAGAAAAGAAGCATTGCTCCCGTCGTGATCGCCATTTGAGGCAACTTATTTCGGTCGTCGATGTAGTTGAAGATGCCCGTCGAATAAGTGGTCCCGTAGAGGACGAGCGACATCCCGGAGAGCGTGCAGGCCAGAAGAATGAAAATGCTGCCTATGAGGAACGGCAAATAGAAGGACGGGATCTTCTTGCGGTTCCCCACAACCAAAATGAAATATGTGACGATGGAGGAGAAGAAGATGATGGAGAAACAGGCAGGCGTCGGGTCGTTGTTCACGACTGACAAGACGATCAGGATGGCGATCGCCGCCAAGTCCGCCAACACGCCCAGCACGGAGATGATCACCTGGAAGAAAAGAATGATTGCAAGTCCTCCGCGTGGAACCCACCACTCCTCGATGAACGTGTGTGTTGCACAGGCCTGCGAGGAGTCATCAATAGTCTTCATAAAATCTCAAGGAGAGCTCACAGCGAAAGTGACGATCGTCGACCTCCATTTCGCTCCTCGAGGTGGCTAGCAGCAGACGGCGGACTCCGAGAAACTAGCGGGATTGCGGTCAAACGATCGTGAGTCAGCAGGTAGAAGCGAGGCGAAGACGAAAGGACGGCTGAAAGTCGTGAACGACGAGCAAACAGCCGACGGCAGAGCGAAGCAGGGTCGTCATCCCTTTGGGCTGCTGATAAGAAGGCAAACAATCCTCTGCTTGACGCTGAACGCAGAAGACATGAGGGTTGCTTGCAGTAAGAAGTCCAAGGTTACATTCAAGCGGAGAAGCGAGACATGATTGGTGTAAACCAAAGGAAAGATAGAGAACCAATCTACTCATTTGGCAATCATGATGGCCAAGTGGGAGTACACTTGACCGTCACCCGCCTGTCCGTGTCGAGTGTGACGGCGTCGGCTGTCTGCTCGCTTTTCTCCGGGAGAAATTCGCAGATTTTCGGTGATTTCCACCTCGTTTCGCCGTGTACCTTTTAGTTCTTTCGTTCAATCGTTTCTCTAATTAAGCTCGAGCTATTTCAGTCGATTCGCGGCCCAAAATGTCGACCGAATTCACGATCCGGCAGGCGACGCCCGACGACGCGCATTTTATCGCCGAATTGATTCAAGAGCTCGCCGACTTCGAAAAGATGCCAGACGGGCCGCAGCTGACGGTCGAGAACCTCGCCGACGACCTCCGACGAGAGGCCGTCTTCGTCAAGCTGGCCTTCAGCGGCGAGAAATGTGCGGGGATGGTCCTCTACTATCTCGCTTACTCCTCCTGGCAGGGACAAGTGAGTTCCTCCTGATTCTTTTGCATTTCTCTCTTCTTTCTTGCAGTACGTCCACATGGAAGACTTGAACGTGAAGCCGGAGTTCCGCCGTCGAGGATTGGCACGCCTTTTGGTCAAAAGTCTGGCAAAAGTAGGTTCTTTCACTTGATTTCATTGAATTTCGTTGTTTTGCAGGAAGCTTGCGAGAAGAAGATGAAACGAATCAACTGGAACGTGCTCGACTGGAACCAAGGAGCTCGCGACTTCTACGCAACGGTTAGCCATTTATTTCTTTCATCTTCTGCACGTTGTTCCGTTCAGCTGGGTGCCGTCGACCTGAGCAAAGAGGAGGGATGGTTGATCTACCGGCTGGCCGACGAGAAGATCCGCGAGGTGGCCGAGTCCTGAGCTCTCGATGGGCAGCATTCATTCCATAGCATTTGCACGAGCAGTTTCTCTTCTGTTTGTTATGTTTAGGTCGATGAGTAAACCGTTGATGAAGTTTATTCACGTAGAATAATGAGTACACCGGAACGTCCAATTTCAAGCGAAATGTGTGTTGAAAAGACGGTACTTTTGCGTTCGCTTCTCAGTAGTGATGGCCGTGATGCCCTGAGTGTCCGTGGCTATGATGGTGGTGTCTGTAAGGGATTAGTTTGTTGAATAGATCAATGTTTAGCGAGTTTGCCCGTGGTCGTGGTGATGACTGAAATAACGAGATTATTCGCTGAACACACGTGTCAGGTGCCTACTGATGTCCGTCGAAATTTTCGACAACGATCACTTGCGGGGCGGCCTGAGGCGCTGGATACGCGACAACGTGGGACGGAGGTGGGTGATGGTGAATGACCGGATGGGTGCATTCATTTCGCACGTAGCTGAAATCAAAGTAAGATGCTTAATTGATCGTTGGAACGTGCCGGTAGTCTCTGAATACGATGACAAGGAAGACTGAAATAAACGTGTGCTCAAGGTTCTTCTCAACTCTACAAACCGATCTGCAGGACGGCGAGGACGATGTAGATCACGCCCAAAATTGTGGCTACGACTGCCACTTTTTTTCGCCACGCGTCGTCGTAGTCGTATTGAAAAATACGAAGGATTGCTTGGAGGGCACGCGTTCAAACTCACGCCGTCCACCCACTTGTCGCTGAAGAGCACGGCAGCTGAGAGGAAGAAGAGAACGACGCCGATGAAATAACCGATTGTGATCAGAACCTAGTGCGGAATGAGTGCGTGCCGTTCATTTTTCTTTTACTCACTTGCAGAATCAGGTAGCTGCAAGCCAACAGGTCAGATGAGAGCAACGGTAAGTGAGCACTTACGGCAAGTAGAGAAGGCTCTGCTCCTTCCGGTTTCCGATGAGCAGGCAGATGGAGCAGATGAACGAGAGGAACCCGCCCGCGTACCTGAAGACCGAATGAACAGCAGTCTCGACCGTTCACTTACATCCACCACGTGCCAGTGATGAAATTGGCGATAGCCGCGGCGATGTTCAACACAATCGTCAGGATGCCTGAAACAAGCGAGTGGGGAACGTTGAGCACTTCCCCCAATACCGATGATGAAGGCCAGCTTGTGCACATGCACCGAGCAGCATCTATAGTACGAGTCATCGCTGATGACCATGGCTGACGGCGGATGGTCGAGCGGAGGCTGAAACGAAATGAACGTTAAAAGAAAAAGAAGAAAGACCCCCGAAGACCATGAAGCACGGCAGAACGAACGGTAATGCAAGACTCCAGCACGCACAAATAAATGCAAGACTCGAAAACAAATGACGGTATAAACGAGGAAGAGACTTCGAAATCGACGCTCAATACCCGGCCCCGTCACCCGCCGACGTCCGGCACGCACCCTCGTCCTCGGCGTGTGTTCGAGTTTGAGGAAGAAAGCGGAAAATGGGTGCAGTTTTGCGCATTTGGCTTCGCGTTTCGCCTCGTGATTCACCGGCCGGCCGCCGCTCGACGCCGGGCGGCCGGTCCGCCTTCGCGGAAGCCGCTTATCACTGCCGCGTTCACGGACACAAGCAGTGAATTGCGGGAAGAGAAGAAGAGAACAACAGCGGGGCAGGGGGTTTGTTCTTTCGTTTCAAGGAGTGCCTCGTTCAAAGCAAACCGAGTACTCGCTCGCTCTCGCCGTCGATAAAACCAAAGGCGATCACGTCGAGACCGCAAGCCTTTCGCTTAAAGAAGACCGATTTCTTTCGAATTTTGAGGGTTTGTCGGCTTTGGAAGGAGACTCTTCCGCTCTCCGTTGGTCCTTCTTGCGAGTGTCTTTTGGTCGAACTTGGCTGGATTAAACTCAAATCTTTTTGGCCGATCGTTGGACGGCTGTTTGAAACAAATCCCGACGCTAGTCAACTGCTTAACATTCGGTTCAGTTCAAATGTTTATTCGATGCGTACGTGTGGGTTAAAGCGACCGAGCAGAAGGAAAGTCAACAGAAGAGAATCTCACAAGTGGGATCAACGGGGGTTAGAAGCGAGCGTATTTCGGGGGTCTCCGGATTTCCGAGGCCGACTGGTAGAAAGAAGAGGCGTTGAGGACTTCTTTAACGTATTTGTAGGACTTGAAGATGATGTACAGGAACCAGATTTGAAGGACGCCAAAGATGGCGTGCAGGGTCGCCATTCCGAACCAAATCTCGACCGAAACGCCGTCCGCTGCGGGTACTCGGTAGTGGTCGCTATAGATGAGCAAGAGAGGAATGATGAAGTACATCGCACCAAGCAAAAACGTTCCCAATGTAGCCAAGATCTAAACAAGAACGTTCAGAGAAAATAGAGGCGTTTCCTCTCACATTCACGAACATCACAATCGGATAAAAAACGGTCTTTCGTGTGCGATGGGCGACCAGCAGGAGTGCGTAGCAAACGATTGAGATGAGCGAGGGCACCACAAAATACACGGCCATGATTGCATTAGCGGCTAGGAGAATGGCATTGAGCAAAAGGCCAACGACGCCGATGATCAGGGCTGCTTTCTGAACGACGAACGGATGACTCATTCGTTTATTCCTGCTGTCTTGCTTACGTGAACGTGTATCCGCCCGCACAGGCAATAGTCTCGTGAATCTCCTTGTGCACTCTCGCATGTCGACATTTGGAAGAAGAAGCAAGTAGAAAACCGTTCAACAGTAGGGACCGTCGAAAACAAGCGGCTTTAAGGTCGCTCGTGATCAAAACAAGCGGACGGCAGCGAGGAACAAACGGCAAGACGAGAGCGGTAGTCGGACGGTCGGTTGGGATTTTTGATTCCGTCCGTCGTTTATCAGCTTGCCGCTCGTGACGCAAGCAGAAACGGGGGAGAAGCGGGCAGAAAATGGGAAGAACGAGAATCTAATGATGACAATCAGTCGTAAATAACGGACTGGGAGACGGAGAGCGGGGGCAGGACAGCGGCCGTCGCTCCCAAATGTCATCAGCCGCGAGCGAGATGATGGGCGGCAGCCGTTCTTTGTGAACAAGAAGTGTAGCCTTCGCTTGTCCTTCCATTCATTCAGACGGTGAAGGTGTCCGGATTCAAAAGAAAGTTGCGAACGAGGCGGAGATCGCGGCGTACCACCGAGAAGCAATACAATTGGACGACCACCTCCACGACCCCAGCAACGAAGAACAAGATAGCGAAGACGGCAATTAGCCTCCATTCTCTTACGGGGGCGTTAAAGACGGCCCGTTGCAGTCCGTACGTAAAGACAGAAGAAAGGAAGAACATGTAACCGTAAATCTGCAGGAAAATGGCCACTATCGTTCCAGCCATGTACATGTGGTAGAGCCTGCAGAAAGAACTACTGCTATCAACAAATCATTAAAGACACTCACCATGGTATCTTCTTCTTGTTCCCCATCAGGAGAGCGTGAGATGCGGAAATGGAGATGATGAACGCCCACACGCGGGGCAGCCAGAGGAAAAGTCGGCTCGTTGCGCCGTGCACAAGTAAAACGTTCGTGGCAATCCGCAGAATGAAGAAGTACACGTTGAAGACGATGTTCAGATAGCCGATGATCAACGTGCCCCGCTGCAAGCAGTCAACTAGAAGACGAATAGAAAGAAAGAACAAACGTGAACGTTCGTGCCGCACAAACATCTGAAGATGGGATTGTCGCGATAGTTGGGTTTCAAAGGCGATACTCTCATATCTTCATGTTTCTTCTTCCAGCAACACTCGAAGCAAGACATTTGGAAACCAGTAGTAGGCGATCACCAGCGATCAATCGCTTTTGTTGAAGGGAGCAGAGAAGACGCACTCAATGCCACTCTTTTTCCGTTTTTTTTCGTCGTAAGCTGCCCGCCCGTTGATAAAAGAGGAGACGAGCAGTCGACGATAAAACTCATAATTGCTCAAACCCAACAAAACGCTGCTTTCTATTCGTTTATTCGAGCCGAAATCAAACAGCGAGAGATTCGAAAGCGGAGATCGCGAAACGATTAGACGCGCGGTAGGTTGCTCATCGGATTCTGTAAGCAAGCGGTCAGTGAGTGTAGGAATCTAATTGCGGAAACAAACCAAGAGAACGCGTTTCAAGTAGCGGAAAGCCCGGAACACAACTGAAATCGACAGCGAGCAATGAACACACTCCATTTTGAAACGAACCGTAGTAAAAGTAGACTTGGATTGCGATCCCGATCAGATCAATCAACCCGAATGTGATGAAGATTGCCACTATGATTTTCTTGTAGGTACCGCAGGTTGTGTCCGCGGTCGTGTTCAGTTTGCAGAGCTCGTCTATTGCTTGATTTTCGACGTACGCGGCCGCCACAAAAAGCAAGACAGCGATGAGGACCATGAAGAAAAGAATGACCAACTGGAACGGCGAGAATTAGAAAAGACGAGTAAGGTAGTGTACTTAAATGACAGAATAGAAATGGGTAGTAAAGGAAGACCTTCTTCTTTCGATTGCCGATCAGCAGGCATACATAGAGAAGAATATTCACCAATGGAGGCCACCTTAAACACGGTTGAGTATTCTCTCACTCCCCTTCTCACATTGTGATCCACTTCCGCCAACCGGCCACCACGAAGAACTGGGCGGCGAACGCGACGAAACTGTTGACGATCCCAAAGATGCAAATCGCGATCGTCCCCTTGTGCACGTGCGTGCTAAACGACAACCAATCAATACATGGAACAACTGGAACGACTGACTTGCACCAGCATCTGTAGCGCCGGTCGTCGTATTTCGCTTCAGCGGGCGTGTAGGGTGGCGGTGGGGTTTGTAAACGAGTGGCCATCGTTAGTTCTCGAACTCACATCGAATAGCAACGAGAAAGTGGGTAATGATTGTTTAGTTAAGAAGGAATGTCTACTCCAAACGTCCTCGTTCACACATTCCTCGTTTTAAGCCACGGACACGAGAACGGAGCATTCGATAAGCGAGACGAGCGACGCGTGATCGCCGGCCTCGCCTCTTTCTCTTCCTTCTAGCGGCTTCTTCGTTGCGAAGAGAGCGGAACGACGACGTTCGCGAGCCGGGGCCGACATTCGTCTTTCGCTTTCTTGACGTCCGGCGTTTGGTTTTTGCGCTATGAATCACTCCTTGCAAACTTCTTGAACTTCTGGCTTACGAGTTTGTGCAATTGTCAGTTTAAACAGCAACTACTTTCTAACATTAGCCTCCTGTTTATCTACACCCAACAAGCATTCAGCAATCTACAACAACGGAACGATGGAGACAGTCAAGCAAGTGCGTAGGGCGGCGGTTGAACGCGACGAGCTTCCATCTCCCGCACAGCTCCTTGCTGTTTCTTGAATTTTCGGAACACGTAGCGGAGACCGCAGCATTGAAGGAGCGACATGCCGGCCGCCATCACAAACATCAATCCGACAACCACGCATATGGCGACCGCTTGCTTGTATTTGCCGGAAATAGCCACGTAGAAGAAGGCGAACACAATGACCGCGGTGCAGGCGAGGGTGAAGATGAGAAGAAGAAGCTGCAAACGAGCGATAATCGAGGGTAAACGACCATACGCCTGACTCACTCCACAACTGAAGGCAAAGTAAAACAGCGGCGGCGAGATGGGCCGCTTTTTCGTTTGCTTTTTTGTCGCACAAAACCGGCAGAATTCCTTAAAGAATGAAAGATGTAAACTACCGTTTATCCTCTTGCTCACTCACATTCCGGTCCGCCCTGCACGAGCACTTGGGCACTTCGCGAACGTACGTCGGAGGGGCGACGACAGCAGACATCTGGCGAACAAGAAATGATGACGCTAAAGAAAGTTGAAATAATTGCGAGACGTTTGTGCTGCTGCTTGAACGCAAATAAAAAGATTTCCACTTGTCATCCCTTTCGCAATCCTCTGCTTCCTCCCGCTGATAAACACGAAATGTGGACGACGGGACCCCTGCACAAACAGCCTGTTTTTTGCACTTGTGCTCACGTTGTTCATTGCTGACGTCGTAGGACTAGGGTTGTCCATCCACAAAGAAGGGCGCCGGTTTGCTTTGATACTTATCGCCTTAAAATGGAAGCAAACTGGTAGACGCGTAGCCATCTGTTTCTTTGACGTCATACCGTTTTGATGCGCGGCGGAAGTGATTCATTCCGCACAACTGACGGATAAAATAGTTTACTTTCGTTGTCGTATAACGTATACGGCCTTGCCCAAAGAATCGAAGTGCAAAGCATGTTTTGAAAGAGAGCAATGGCATTTCTGTTGTTAAAGGTCGTCGTCCGGACAAGCAGGTGAAGCGACCGAAGCACGTACGGCAGGAAAGCAGGCAATGCCAACAATTAATTAATTTCTCAGATTCGATGAAAGTTCCTTCTTCCCAAAAACAGCAAAAGGCGGCCGACGTGAGGACAAATCCGCGAATAGTCCTTTCAGTAGCCGAATTTCTACGGTTTTGAATATTTATTGAATTCAAGCGAACATTCTTTGTCACTGCATCTCCTCGCTACCAATGAGTTGTTTCGCGCAAAACGGAAGCGATTTGGACGTCGTCGAGTTCTACACACCAGCTGAAGACGGGTCTTTATTTCTCCGTAGTTCTACGCACTCGTCTCTATCGCCTTTTGATGCTTGTGTTTAGTGCTCCACCGTTTGGCCACCTACCCGCTGTGTGGCTTTGCGTTGGTCATGAACACCCTCGTTTCTTTCATTATTCTGAGAAGCAAAACGGACGTTTGTCAGGTGAGCCACAGCAGCCGACTCGCCAACACTCGCAAATGAGAGGACAAGAAAAGGAAGGAGGTGAATCGACTTCATCTCTTTTGTCCAGAAGACTGGAATGCTTGTTCTGCTTTGTTCTCTCTTTTATACTCGTTGGCGTGCTTTGTTTGAACCACGAAACGGATCACTCGGCGACGGGACGTGCAGGAGTCATCGAAAACACGAATGCCGACCTCGGCCTTCCATTGTTCTGGCTGATAACAGCGCCTTAATAGAAGCGTTCTCCGTTAACTTCCGGTGCACGCGTGCCGTCGGGGTTTTTTGTGCAGAAAAGAAGACGAAGATCTTTTGGATCCAAAGGAAAAGAAGTCTGTCGAGTTCAAAGGCAGAGAATATCGTCAGAAAACGGCTACTCCCAACTGATTAAGACGGACGTGCCAAGGGCGAGAAGCTGCTCGAGGTTAACGCACGGCCTTTCGTCCACGCTTATCGCTAGACACCCAGCAGTGCTGCAGTGTTTTTGACGGGAAAGGCGGATCACTCAACCGATCTGTAAAGAAACCCTGTGGAGGGGGCGCGTTGCTGATCGTTTTGGTCGACTGCTCAGCAAAAGCGGTTGAACGTCGTAGTGATTCCGTTCTTGTGAAGAACCGATTCTTCGCCGCGCGCTCCAAAAGACATTTTGTGTGGATTCAGAGATCGGCGGGGAGATGAGTGTTCGCCGTGCTTTCTGCATCGATTGCTTTCACGTTTCTGTTAACGCCACAGCACCGTCATTCCTCCTTACTCACGGCCGTTTAAATATGCGTTTATTCTCCGGCAACATCTTCACATTTCGAGGCTCGCTGCAGTCCTCAATTGATCACAGGCGCGATGCCCACTCCGGGCGGATCGTAGCGGTAGAGGAGGCAGAAGTTGCGGAGGGCGGCCACCGGCAACGAGTAGCAGTCGTCCTGGTCGCAGTCGATGGGATACCCGAGGAATTCGCACTGGCCGGCCCCTGTGGCGGTCGACTGGTCGATCAGGTCGGCCATTCCCAGGTGAATATCGGTCCCGCCAACTGTGAAGATGAAGTCGTCGGAAAAGTCACACTGGACGATCGTCTTGTCGGCGCTCGTCTGGCCGTTCATCCACTGGACGACCGACGTGAAGATTTCCGTCGGCAAGAACAGCAACCTGGAGCTCGTTTGGAAGTTGAGCGCGCCGCCGTTAGCGTACGTGTACGCGCCGACAGAGAATCTGCAAACCATTTGTGGATTTCGGTTCTTTCGTGTGAGTGCACTCACTCGTCCAGTTGCACCCTCCAGTCGAAGATCCATTCCGGAACTTCGTCCAACTCCAGCCAGGCTGAAGAACACTTAGAGGGCTGTCGGCCTCCGATCTGGGTCGTCCCGTTGATGTCGTCCCAATAGCCAGTGAATGGATTGGGGATGCTAAAAGCACAAGACAATGACACGCCAATATCCATCCCGAACTCACTTGTCGTACGTGAAGGAAACCACGTTGTCCGTCTCGCTGGCCAGCAGGCCCTCGACAAAGGAGTCGACGCCGAGTTTGTTCCGTCCGAACGACACGAATCCCCACTGCGGGTCCTCCGCGGCGAGCGTGTTGTTTTGGACGGAGAACGGCAGCGACGTCCTCTTTTGACCGCCGATCTGAAAGAAAAGCAAAATGAAGTTAATCAGACAGTCGCTCACAATGAACGTCTCCGTTCCGATCAGCCCGTCCGGATTCTTGTTCACGTCGTGGTGGACGCCCGTCTGAACCCACGAGGATGATTGCCTGCAACAAGCGGTTTTCAATAATAACTGCAGGGAGTACTCACGTGTAGTCGTAGGCGCCGCCAACCGTCGAATCGGAGACCGAAAGATCTTCGCTGATCGCATCCCACGAATCGACGAGTCCCAAAACTTGCGTGCTGACCGCTGTGAACAACAAACGTTTGATCGAAGGCTGTCACGAGCGCTTACGGGGCGTCCCGAGTTGAATGTCGAAAGTGAAGGGGCCGTCGAAGAAGGTCGAGAACTTCCAGTCGATCGTCCCCTCGACTCTGCAGGCGGAAGCCAGAAGGAGAGTGAGGAGTAACCAGCGGGAGCGATCAGAAGCCATTTCTCTTCAAGTAATTGACCGGGAAGAAACGCAATGAGCTCTTTTATGCCCCGAAAGGATCTTATCGCCTTTCCGGTCGTCCGACGCACTTCTCACTGCTTCCGTCGACGTCTCGACCTTCGCTCTGCCCGTCTTTGTGCCTCCGTTCCAGCAACACAAGACGAAAGCGACGACGGAATGGGAGCAAAACGGCCGATCGCCTCGTTTAATTAAATTATTAGCGGGATGACGTGCGGTCGATTACAAATCGTCCGCTTCCGTTCGACCTTCTTATCGCTCTTCGTTCACTTTTTGAGGCTAACAAACCGAATCGAAGTCCACTTTTGGTCATCACTTTGAGGACACTGGGGCGAAGAGCAACCGCTTCTGGAACATTCGATTAGGTGTTTGCTGCGGTCAAAAGACGTGTTTTTACTTTGTGAGAACATTTGAATGCGGGGAAAGCGTCATCAAATGTTATGCGCTTTGCCGTCCACGGTTGCATGAGCATTTGTCCGCGAGCCTGCAATTTGCTCCTCCAAGTGTCGTCTACCGCCTATCGTCGGCAGTTGTCGACGAAACCTTCTTTTTGCAGAAGCAAACGGACGAGAAACCCACGCGTTTGCGTTCTGCTTTCCGTCACAAACAATGAACGGTGCTCAAGACGGAGCAAAGAAGCCGACGATAAGGACGGCTTCATTTAATTTACGGAGGAAAGGCACTTCGCATAGGGAATGTTTAAAGAAGCCATTCATCTACCGGAGCAAAACAAAATGAAGCTCCTGTTCGTTTTATTTTGTCTTCTGGCCATCAGTGCGGGAGCCCGCCCGTCCGAAGGCCAGAAGAGCGAACCGGTTCGTTGCGACGCCCGTCCGCAACTTCGTCCTCGCCTCTACCAAACGAACTACCCCAGTAAGTTCTTTCTGTTGTGTCCAACTGTGTTCTTTCTTGCAGCCGACTACCTCACGACCACCATTCAAATCGGAACACCGCGTAATTCCGTTGTTTGAATCACCAGTTTATTTGCTTTTGTTTTAGCTCAGACGTTCACCGTAGCAGTCGATACGTGGAGTTGGCAGCTGTGGGTATTCGATCAGAGCTACCCGAATGCGCAGTCGGGGCAACACACGTACAACGCCAAGTTCTTTGCCTCCTTTTGTTCGAATTCTAACTCTTGCTCATTCAGTGCATCGTCCACTTCGCAGCGGGATTTCGACGACGAATTCTACGCGAACAACGGCGTGAACATTTATGCGAATGGCTATTTGTACCAAGACGAAGTGGCTGTAAGTGCTACGCAAAGATCTCCTTTACTTTTTGTTAGCTCTTCGGACTGACCGCCCACCCCCAAATGTTCGGGTCGGTCACGGAAGTGATGAACGAGAACACCGGCGAAGATCTCCAGCTTCCATTCGACGGGATCCTTGGGGTCTCGTGGTTGCTGGACACCGAAGAAGAAGGCTCGGGCGCCGCTCCAATCGAGAACGCCCTGCAGGGAATGAGGAAGCGGCAATTCACCATTTGGTTCAATTCCACGTTCGTAAAACGAGCAGTCCACTTGTCTACTCCTATCTTTAGGCTGTCCACAAGGGGAGTGACCGAGAGCAAAGTGACCATCGGAGGCAACGATCCCGACCACTGCCAACTCGACAACATCTTCGACGAGCTCTACGTTCCGCTCTGGTCCTACCAACAACACATTTCGATCATCTTGCAAACGTATTCAGAATTCCCCCGGAACAATGTGTGCTACAATTGGCTGCTTTCAGTTTTTCTTTCGACCAACACTTCGAAGCGCCGACCACCCTTGCAAGCCTCGACACGAGCTCTCCGATTCTGCTTTTTCCGGCTCACACCTACCGAGTGATCTACAACAAGGCAGAACTCGGTTCAATATGTGCACACTAACGAGTTGAATTGCAGGTCCAGCCGGATTTCGATTGGACGCGGGAGATCCTCACGGTCGATTGCTCGAAGCAGTCCCGCATCCCTGAAATGATCTTTACGATCAACAACGTGGATTTTGTTCTTAATTCCAAGCATTTCGTTGTCGACGTAATGACCACCAGTTTAACGCTTGTTAATCATTCTTCTGCAGGTCGGGCTCGACGACGGGCAGTGCGCTTTCGCTGTTGGAATCGGCGCGGAAGATTGGAAGAGAGGGCCGTGGGCGCTGGGTTCGTTCCTTTTGTAGCGGTTACCTCGCGTTCACTACTTTGCTTCAGGCACGCCCTTTCACCGAGAGTATTGCCTGACTTACGATTTGGACGCGCAAACCGTGTTGATCAATCTGGCCGTTGGAGAAGGGAATTGAAAGACAGCTAATAAACAGAAAGAATTGACGGTGAGGCCGAGGAATACAGGCTACAAAACGGAGAATACAAAGAATAAAGAATTGTGGATTGTGCGAAGCGATTATTGGGTTGTCCAGAAAGTTTTCGAACGGAGCTCGGCCGGTCTCGTCGCGGGGTCGAAACAAAATGAAACTTCTGCACCCGCCTTGCGAGCGATGACTCAGACGCGCGCACAAGCTCGTCTTCTGCTCCACTTCCATTGGCTCTAAAGTGTGTAATCCGAACTTACGGCGGCCATTGTTCGTCTGATTCCGGGACAAACGTCGAAGTCGACCGCTTGGTCGTGGTAAAAATCGGTCCAAGCGGAGGGAATGCGCATCAAAAACGCGAATTTTTCTGCTTGCCTGTCGGCAGTGGACATGGGCGAGATTCGGCGGAACATTGGGGAGATTCCCCCTTGTCCACCGCCCTCATGCTGGCCGAAGATCCCGAATGTTTTAAAAAGCCGTAGTTGGACTTGCGAAAAGAAGCTGGATGGACTGCAGGCTTCTCTTTCACGCTAGTGTTTGGGGTTCAGATGGCGAAAGGCCGCTTTGTACGTCGTAGGCACGGAATCAGAAGCACATCGATCGCTGACAATGAGAAGACGTCATCGCGTCTGGAGGAGACTTGTAATCGAGTTTGCATAAACGAACTCATTTCGATCCCCCGACGCAGCCGGTCGATCGGCCGAGCTCCGTTCGGAAACTTTCTGGACAACCCAATAATCCGCAACCTCTCACAGCTCCGATCAGCAGGTGTGCATTCAAGAAGCAGCTGCACGAACACGGCCTACACTCCCCGCACTGTGACCGCCCACTGCTTGCTTCGACGCGCGGGTCGGAGATCAGACGCCCTTCTTTGTTTGACGGCCAAAACATGTCCCCGTTCATTCCATCTAAAGCAATTACGCAACGAAAAAGAGAACAAACGGCGTTCTCCTCGTTGTTCGTTTGCACAGCCGGCAGTTCGCTGCACTCGACGCCAAACTCGAACATTGAGCCGAGTATAAAAAGCGGAAGAAAAGACAAGAAATCACAAACGGAATGCTCCCAACCATCACCGCCCTCTTCTTGCTTTCACTTGCCGGCTTTGGAAATGCCGCCCTTCCGAAGACCGTAGACGTGCCTTTTTCCTGCGCCTCATCAGTGACACCATGCGAGGTCCAAGTGAAAGTGGGGACGCCGCGTAAGCAGAGCAAAACAGCGACTATATTCTGCCGCCTTCAGCCCGGAAGTACGACCTGATGCTCGCTTTCACGTCGGGCGGGATGACCATCTTCGACTCGAAGCAGAACTTCAAGTAGGCGGGGAAGGAAGCGAACAATCTTTAACTTGAATCAACCAGCAGAAAGTCATCCTCGTTCCACAATCTGGGCAACGTCGTCAAGGGGACGGACAACTTTGGGGTTCGAGTGCGCGAACGCGTACAGATCGGAAACACGACTTTCGAGAACGTCCGGCTAGAGCTGCAGATCCCCGACAAAAAGAAGTCCGCGAAAGGCGGCCACTTCATTTTCCAGAGGTCAGCGTACTCTTCCTTTTAATCAATTCCTTTTGCTCTATAGTCCCCAGCGCACGGCAACGTTCGTGGGTAACGTGTTGAAGCAGTTAGGAGGCGAGCGAGTGGTCGTCTTCTCCAAGGACAAGTGAGTTCAGCCACACATCCATTTACAAATGAGTTGGTTGAAGGCGGAAGCCGGCGCGACAACTGAACGAACGAACGAGCGGCGTGATCACGTTCGGCGGGCGGGCGGTCGGCCGGTGTGCCGACGACTGGCATTCGGTGCGCAGAGCGAAACACAAGTCGTTCTGGGCACTTTCGGTGCACTCGTGAGTCCACCTTTCCAGGATTGTGCTCATCGAATTCTTGAAGCGTGAAGTTCGGCAATCGAACGTTGGCGACAAACACGAAGGCGGTCGTCGATTTGGGCGATGCCTGGCTCGCCTTCCCCTACAAGCTGGAGAAGAGGATTCTCAAAGCCTTGCGGATGGGGAAGAACGGCCCCATGCCCTGCAAGCAGACCCACGAGTTCGTCTACGCGATCGACGGGAAGGAGATACGCCTCGGCCCCGGCGACTACGTGGGCCGCCGTACCGCGAACGGGACGGCCGACTGCTTCTTCCGCGGCTACTTCGGCGAGAATCTCGAGTTGAACGCTCAAGTGCTCAACAAGCACTGCGTTGCACTGGACTATGCCCAGCAGAAAGTCGGATTCTGCACCCGCAAGTTCGAATAATTGATCGTTCTGATCCTTTGTTGTGAAGCAGTTGAATAAACGCACGTGAGCATGGAGTGGAAATGTGAACTAACAGATTCGAGCGGTCTGTTCACCTATCCGCCGTCCGAATGTTCGATCGCGGCGACATCAGACTCGCCGTTTGTCGCTGTTTTCGCTACCCCGTTGCGTTCTTGTTCGCAAAAGTATTCTGTGATCACAAATCGGGTACGACGTTTCTTCTCCGTCACGTTTCTTCTGCACGCAACCAACTGGCTCGCCGGAAGATCGTTGCAAACAGCAAGGGGGCGGTGGCATTTCCGCGTTCTTATCGCTCATTGATGACATCCGGGCGGGTTCCAAAAACTGAACGATGATTGCGGGCGTTGGAAGAACGAATAAAAGACGCCCGAACGTTCACTCTCTGTGCCCGAAATGAAGTCCTTACATCTTTATGTTGCCTTCTTCCTCCTCCTGCTCGTCGCCGAGCTTGCGGATGGCCTCGTGTTGGGCGGCAAGCACGAGAGGTGGACGGCCGAGAAGCTGCGCGGATTCCAACGGTTGAAACGGAGCAAAACGAACAAAATCCATTGCGATTTTGTGCCCGGCTTTCCCGACGAGCCGCTCGTCATCACGATCCTGATCGGAACTCCCGCAGACGGAAGTGAGTGTCCGTAAAGTAGTTTCCTTCACCCTCTTCTGGTCATTCAGATGACCCGACGACGAATTTTCGGCTGGCACTTGAGACGGGTTCTTTGGAGACGTGGGTTCTTGGATCGCAGTACGAGGACCTTTCGAGCTCGAACCAGCCGTTCGACCCGTCCGCCTCCACTACCGCCCAGCATGTCGGCCCGTTCGACGGAGCGGACGACGAGGTCGAGTTGAACGGCGACCTCTACGTGGACGTCCTCGACCTGAACGTCGTGAGTGGAAAGAAAGTGGAATGAATCGCTTTCCTGTTGCAGATGGACGACGGGCTGGTCTTCAATCAGACGTTCGGGGTAGTGGCTTCCGCGACGGACGCCGCCTTCCCGCATTACCCGCCGCAATTCTCTGCGGACGGCGTTCTCGGTAAAAAATGAATATGAGATGTTTAACGGCTGCTTTCAGGCCTCGGATGGAACGTGTTTGCTGGTCTCGTCTTTCAACCCACTCATTTTTAATCAAACCATAGTTTGCAGTGCCCGAGGAACCCGACTACACCTCCGAACTGGTACACAACATTCTGCATCGTGCGAAAGACGTCAAACCCGGCAATTATTTCTACACGTTGTGGTTGGACAAGTGGGTTAAAGTGACGAACAGCCTCAACGTCTTCCCCACTTGCAGCCCCGCAAACAAGAAAGAAGAGAACAGCGGGCACAAGTACGATTGGACCATTCAGTTCGGGCTGTCGCAACACGAGCACTGCGAAGTGAGTGCTCTCTTGAGAATGCCCACGAACCTCTTTATTTTGAGCGTCACTTTAACATGACTTCCTTGTTCTATTACTCGAACGAAGTGTCGGGAGTCTTCCAGTTCGCAAGCTTCCAGTTCGGTGACTACTCGACGGACATTTCGGACCAGTATTTAAACGTGGACACGGGCAGCCCAGTGATCTTCGTTCGTTCAACCAGCTACTGAACGACAGAAATGAACGGTTTGATTGCAGATGCCGCCGGGCACCTTCGAGACGGTCTGGAAGCTTCTTCAACCAGATTACGGTGCGTGTAAACAAACGACGGCTTGTTAATAGTCTTGCTGTTTAGATTGGGATACTGGTGAGTTCGTTTGCTTGATCGTTCCGTTTAGCATTTTAATTCGAGGCTTGTTCGTGATGGACTGCAAACAAACGAGCACGTTGCTCGACTGGGTTTGTTTTGACGGAACACACGCATTCACTTGAGCACTTTAGAGCTGGACGTCCAGCGACGGCGTCGTGTACTCGATTCCAGCGGCCACGTACCTGATGGACGTCGGATTTGGCGACGGTCAGTGCGTGCTCGCCCTTGCGGAGTCGGGCGAGCCGATGGTGCCGGAGTGGACGTTGGGTGAGTGGGAAGAGCGAGAACGAACCGAACGCCATTCTCCAGGCAATCCGTTTGTAATCGAACATTGTGTCCTTTTCGACACCAGCTCCAACACGATCGGCTTTGCCCGCTCCAAGACGTCGACTGCTTCGTTGAAAGCTCTGTGATGTTTTCTGGCAATAAAGCGTTTGATCATTGAAGGAGCGTCAAGTGAGCACAGCCAAAAGACATCTGTTCCACGTTTATTTCATTGGACTACCGTACATATACGATATTTTCTGCGGATAACAACGGAGCGCCTCCTTTCCTCGACGGTAACTTCGACGGCTGAAGAAAGTGGTGAGTGCAACCCAAAAAGCCGTGTGTAAGATGACTGTTGCGTAAATGCCGCTTTTTGCGAGTGTACTGAGGTAGTTCGGAGTCGAAGAGAAGACAATGACGAGCATTCCCAGCATAAGAATCATTTGGAAGAGAAGTACGCCAATCTGAATGACGTACAGGTTAAAAAGAACGTACTTGAGTGAGAGAACTCACAATTAATGTAAGTCTTCGCTTCACATAATCCTTCCACACGCTCGTCGCCTCTAAAATGGCAGAAAAAGCAGAAGTGATCCTAAACAACACAAATTGAAAGACGAACGAAACTCCATTGACTACCTGCTCATTGCTGTAGCGAACTCGCGGATACTCCTGGCACATGCATTGGTCGTGACAATAAAGAGATTTCATGCCGCAACTGGATGCAAGCAAGTGCTAGACGTAGCTGGGAAACCTTCCGACTAGTAAAAGAAAGGCAGTTTTGAATGCCGATCAGTAAGGAAAGCTTGTGACTCAGCGACTAAAACGAAGTGATAAGAAAAGAAGCAATGAGACGATTGCATTGGGGTTGAACATCAACAAGCGACGAAAAACGTCATTAATTGGTGTTGTAATGTCAGAGGACGCGTGATGAAATGAGTAATCATTAAAGTTTATGCGCGTCTTTCGACGAGAATCATCGATTAGACAATGCGCATTGTCGTTTTTGCGTTCTTTTTACGTCAGCCGCTTCTTTTACCTTAATGTATTATTGGACGCAATGAGATGGACGTACACTTGCACAAGATTACGTTGTGTTTTGATAGATAACGGTTCGTGAATAACCGTGCTGCTTCAGATTGAGATACTGGAGAGCTAGTTTGTTTGAGCATTACGTCCAGCGTCTTATTTCCCGGCTTCTAGGCACTGGATCGCAACCATCGAGCGCGTTGATCGATTGGATTCGTTTAAACAAAACCACAACTATTTGATACGTTTATTCGATTGGACTACGTACACATGCAGTATTTTCTGCGGGTAGTATCGGAGCGCCTCCTTGCAACGTCGGTATCGACGAAGGCCCACAAAGCTGATGAGCGCGATGGACAAGACGGTCGGGACGATGACTGACGCGTAGATGCCCGCTTTTTCGAGTGTCGAGAGGTCCTTTCGGGTCGAGGAGAAGACGTACGCGATCATTCCCACCATGATGATCATTTTGAACAAAATGAAACCGATCTAAAGCGCATACACGTTAAACGTAACTTAGTAGGACGAGCGAGCTTACGATGAATGTGATTCTGCGCTTCATGTAGTCTTTCCACATCCGCTCGTCGCCCTTGAAGTGACAGAAGAAGCAGTACTCGTTCTAAACAAACGAAAAGAGAGGTGCGCAGAAACACGAAGAATTACCTGCTTTTTGTTGTAACGAACGCGTGGATATTCCTCGCACATGCATCGATCATGGTAATAGGGGGATCTCATGCTGCGACGGGCTTGCAAGAAGGACTCGCAGGTACTTGGAGTGACTGCTTGACTAGTAGCCCGTGTTTGAAACAAAAGCAGTCCCGAACGCTCGAAAGCAAGAAAACCTTGTGAGTCAGCGAGTGGAAGGAAAGTGATAAGAAGCGACGGCAAGAGAAGAACCGCACAGGAGTCGGAGGTCAACGAGCAACGCGGAGAACACGCGATGAAGACGTCGATTATTTTCCGTTTTGCTTTCTTAACAACGCGCGTGACGAAATGAGTCATTCATTCGAGTTTATTCGCGTCATTCGGCAAGCATCATCGATTAAACAGTACGCATCGTCGTTGTCCTCGTCTTCTGCTTGACGGCAGCGGCTTCTTTCACGTACGCGTAGTCTTTGGCCACGATGAGATAGACGTAAACCTGCAGCAAGATTACGAACATGTAAAGTGCGGCCAAAATGAAAGCAATAGCCCCGTACGCCACACGATTCTCATCCGGCACGTCGAAGTGGCCGGCCATCACCAACGAGCCGACCACAAAAAGCCCGACGACGAAGAGAGCGCTCAAGATCTTGACGCCGACCTCAACGACAACTAATTACTCGAGAAAGTGATGAATACTCACGTTCACCGTAAAGAAAGGCCAGTAGAAGCGGGGACGCCGTTTGATGTTCCCGAACAACAAAAGCGAGTAACAGATGATCGTCGCACTGCCCAAGACGAAAGGGAACGGCCAGTAAAAAGCGTACGGCACGAGGAACCCGTGGAGAGCGAACGGCACGTGATTGATGATAGAAACGATACAATAAATGCGGGTTCCTTGCTGCAAGGAACAAACGAAGGTCGTACGAGCACTGGAAAGCTCACGTGTACGTGGCGGTTGCAGCAACACGTGAAATACTCATCGTCTTTTGGTAAGTGGCCTGTAGGCTGCGGAACACTGGTAGACGACCGCGTCTTGCCGCTCATTACAACAGAGAGCGTATTTGATCACTTGCGAAATGCGCGCCCTCGAATGCAAGTGATTCATTGCGAAAAGCCCGACATAGAAGAGCGGTTGATAACAGGCGGATTAAACGGCACGCTTCTTCTTTTCCGGCCGAGTCCCGTGTTGAAGTGAGTAAACACGCACAGGTCACATCAAACTTCTGTACCCGAAGGTCATCAACTGGGCTGCCAGGATCACAAATCCCATTCTTTATTCTTCGCCGTGTTCCTCTCCAGTTCTTTCTTCACTCCCTCGTAGTCACGGAAGACGACGAAAAGAACGTAGAACTGCATAATGCACGCAAACGTGTAGATGGCCGATGTGACGAAGCTGAGGGCGCTGAACAGCCGGTCGTAATCGGGATTCACTTTGATCACTTCGGCGAACAGCAAAATTCCCACGAGGTAGAAGCCAAAAACGCTTACCGCCATCAGCGAGGTGATCAGCGTCTAAACGCGGGAATAAGAGAAGAGCGGAGGAAAGAAACTTACATTAATGATCAAGAAAGGCCAGTAGAAACGCGGTTGCAGCTTGAGGTTCCCAATGAGGAGAAGAACGTTGCACAAGACGGCCGTCCACGCGACGATCTCGTTGGTCACAAGGAAGTAGCGGACGGGCGGCCCAAAGAAGCCGTTGATTGACAGCAAGGCATTCGAAAAGATTCCCACGAGCGCGAAGATGAACGTTCCTTGCTGCAATCAAACAAGGACGAATAGTTACGAGTACACGAAAGAACTCACGTGAACATCAAAGCCGCACAAACATTTTCGGTAGTGCGCGTTGTTGCAATTCGGTTTCAACGTGGGGAACTTCATGACTGCACGAGTAGAAAGAATAATGAACTGCTTATAAACAACGGAGACCGCCACGTTTCGTTTGCTCGCTTTTGATTCGGAAGTTGTTTTCTTTCGAACGGAAGGCAGGCGAGCGGATTAACTTCGTTGCGATAAGATGGACGTCCTTCCGACCGCTACTGCTTGATTTCTGATGGTTTATTCCTTCCGCAAATGAAGAGCATTTGCACACTTAAACGACCGCACAACTGACACTCCGCGCTCACTGTTTCAAACGAAGTGCGCGAAGTGGGAGCGAGTTTTCGCTGCGCACGAGTTGCCTCAAGTACGTCCAGTCGCGATACAAAATCCAAACGAAGAACACGTGAAATGGGACTGCAAATAAGTACAAGGCGGCGAACACGAAGCACAGGGCGATTCTGTACACTTTGTACTCGTCTTTCGTTTTCGTCCCGTCCGTGAGCAGAAGAATGGCCATCACAAGCATGGCAAGAAGCATGCAGGCCGTCAGGACGACCTCTGCAACCTGCAAACCAATGAACCAATGAGGAAATAAGAGAAGGAGGGCTTGCATTCGTGATCATGGCCGGTAGGTACAACAGCGGTCGATTCTTCACGTTTACAACCAGCAGGAGAACGTTGCAAACGACGAACAGGCCGCTCGACGCGAAAGCGGCGATCAAGTGGGGTGGCCGGTTGGTCGTGAAGCCGGAGAGGCTCTGGACGGCGTTCAAGAGGACTGCAAGGAATCCCAGAAAGAAGGTCGCCCGATGGACGTGGATGTGGAAGAGCGTGTAGAAATGCTTCTCATCCTTCCCGTCTTTCATCTTTTCGAGTTCCAAACGAAGAAATTCGACGCGAGACTCTTCGGCGTGTCAAGCCGCCCGTTTTATCGCCGTCTTCTTTTCGTTAAGCCGCTCGGCACGCGTGCACAAGCAACGCGGTGTTCTGGCTGGTTCGAACAGCGAGCCATTCGTTCGGATGTGTGATGTTCGGAGAAGACAACGGCATTGACGACAATTGATCGTGAGGTTTGTGTAGGAGCGTGTGTTTCGTCGCAAACAGTCGACCTCGTGAATACGAGCTGTAAGGCCCGGCCTAATGCAGCGATTCGTTGCGTTAACCGCCGTTATTTTGCAGAAATAACTTCCCACCCCCTTTGTTTCTTGAAACAAAAGTCAAAATTAAACTGTGGAGCAAACTGGGCAGTGTGTTTTCTTGTTCATTACTCACATTCCTCGTTGCTTGACTTCTCGCCGCGTCCAAAAATGAAACAAATCCGCTTTGCAAGGCGGAACGAAGCGGAGAAGTCGGCCAGCGGAATGATCGGCGGACGACAAAAAGGGCGTTCTTTCGAGCACAAAGCCGCTTTGGCTCGTGACTCGCCCGCTCGTCTAATCGCCTGAAAGTACACTCGTTTCCTCCAGGTTTGTTTGTCCGATCGATGAGCAACGAGCTCCAATCCACTCGTCCGCCTCCTTCTGACCCGCGGACAGACGAGGGTGGTGAGTAAGCGGCGTTCTTTACGACGTGCGGAATGTTCGCAATAAAACGAATGCGTGAAATCGGGTTTGTTGGTTTATGTCCGGAATCTTACGAAAGAAGGAATAAATGCTCGACAATCACTTCAATGCAAAGAAAAGAATGTTCAGACGAAAAAGTAGTCGGTGGTCTTTGTGCAGCTTCTCCGTTCTCTCGGCTTCAGGCGACATGTGCGACGTGGACGTGCGGGTGCCCATGACCGTGGTGATGCGGAAGACAGTCCTCCTTCAGGTACTTGTAGCCGCGCCACACGACGTGCGTGAAGTAGACTTGGATCAGGACGGCGAGCAGGAAGCAGATTCCCACGATTATGCTGAACGTCCCGGCCGCCGCGTCTGCCCCCGCCGTTCCGTGCTGCCCGAAGTCGATCTTATGAGCGAAGAAGAGGCCGGCTCCAATGAAAATCCAAATGATCAGGAAGAAGGTCAGGATCAGGATGATCGTGTTCAGAATCAGTAGCGGCAGGTAGAGCACGGGAATCTTTTTGATGTTACCGATCAGCCTGTTAATGAAAGGAATGACTAACAGCCGATAGAATGTTTACTTACAGGCAGACATAACAGATGAAAGAGATTATCGCACTTGCCCCGCTCAATCCGAAGTACCACGCGTAGGAACCGGCGCCATAGACTTAAACAAACGAATATCTAACGAATAAACAAGCGAAGCTACCGTTGACAGTGAGCGGGATGTTTCCGATGATGCCCAGGATTGCTATATTGGTTTGTTGCAAAAGCTCGTGGACATTTCAGCCGGTTTGACGCAAAAGTACTCGCCCAAATGAACAAGAACGCGCGTGGATAACCAGCAGGGAAACTCTTGTTCATTGGGCGAACGACTTTCGCGCCGGGCGCCTGAAGTGTCCACGAACTGTCGCAACGAACCAATAATTAGACAGCCTTTCTGAAAGAAGGGACGGGTAACTAATCCAATACATAAATTCAACTCACGTGCACGTGAATCCCGCAGCAGCAGTGCTCCAAGTAGCCGCCCATGACTGAACAGACGCGAGCGCGGAGGAGCGGGTCGAAATTCGGCGAGTGATGTGATCTGAAAGCGACTCGTTCGTTTTATAATCAACGAGCGGAGGGGAATGCGGGCGGAAATGAGTTTTGGCGGATGATATGACTCGGACAGGAAAGAAGGAGCGAGGAGTGGAAGGGAGGGAGTGACGGGCGAGGGACCTCGGCGAAGCCGCGACGCCCCCGAAGGTGTTGAGTCATTCCTCCGGCCTCCCTTCAAGTGGGCAAACAAACCGGCAGAGAGCTCGAGCGGACGATAGGACCGCTCCGCCCGTCCCTCCTTCTCTGCCGTGCGTGTGATCAAAAACATGAGTGGATTCTCCCTCCCTATCAGCAGCCGCAATTGGGCGGCAAACGGCCGTCGGCGAGGGGAGTGTCGCCCGGCCGGCCGTCGCCTGTTTATCGAAAACAACTCGCCGCTCGCTCGCCGCCGCCGCCAAAATCCCACCGACAAACTTCTCGACGAGCCCGAATTCGGACGAAAGCGAGCGGAACTGCGGAAAGTTCAAAACAATCGCAATCTTTCTGTTTTCGTTGCCCATCGACGACAAACGCGTTCAGAAACCAACGAGCACGCGTCTGAGGTGTGGGAAAGCTCCGTTTATTCTCGTGCATTCGCCTCAAACGTCCGTGCAGAAGACCGCCGCCTTGTTGGCTTTCGGGCCCAACGGTCGGGTAATCCGGACAGCATTCTCCTGCTTGTTTTCTTGCGGCTGTTGGAGGTACTGGAATCCGCGGAAGACGACAAACAAGTGGTAGAGGTGGACGAACAGCAAGAGGAGGACGAAGCCGCCGAAGAAGAGGAAGCTGATCGCATTCGCCTGGTCCGCGCCCTCGTCGCCCTTCGGAGTGATCGCCTTAGTCACCTCCAGAATGCCGTAGACGAAGAAGAAAACAGAGAGCAGCAGGAGGAAGACGGCGAACACGAGCTGCAACAAACAAGCAATTAGCCGGGATCATTTCCCTTCGGCCGTCACTCACCGTCCCGAACAAGTACACCTGGTAGAGGAGAACGATCTTCTGCCGGTTGCCCACGATCAACAAGGCGTTCAGAGCGATCGGGAGGACGGCCGCACTCCCCACGACGAACGCCCACACCTCAGCCTGCGTGCAGAAGAAGAAGACGAACGCGAGGCACAAGAGGATTCCGTTGATTGCGACGAACAGAACGCGGTCCTAAACGTGGAGATTCATCTGTACTGGAGGGATTGCAGGATGAAACGAACGTGGACGTGAAGACCGAGACAGTCCCTCCACTTCGAATCGGCCGCCATCGTTTCGAAGAATTTGGGGGGCAATCGGTGGAATTTCACCTACTTCTGTCGAGTACTCGACGGAGAGTAAACCCGAATGCTTCGAACGACGACGTCATCCCGTCGAGGCGGGAGTGTTCGGAGAAGTTCGCCCATTGTGATCGAAAGGCCGCCTGCCGCCTTCCCTGCCGACTGCTTTCTTTCGGTTTCCCGCCCGCTCTGCCGAACGACTCGAAGAAACAACGGATTTATGAAAGGAACCGAAAAGATGAAACAGTCAAAGGCAAGTGGAAGAATTGGAGGCCGCGAATTGAACACGAGCTGGCGGGCGACTCCGGCCGGCCGTTCAGGCGACGTAGGCGGGCGGCTGGGTGTAGCGCATCTCCTGGACGTATTTATAGTCACGGTGCTGAAGTGAACAAACGGTAAGCAGATGAAATAAAGGACAGAACGAACCACGACGTTGAACATGTAGCCCTCGACGAGCAGGGCGAACAGGATGGCCGGGATGTAGATCGAAAGCATTGCCCCCGTCATGTGGAACTCCTCCGGCTTCAGGTTCTTCGAGCCGACGAGCAGCAGAACGCCGGCGATGGCCAGGAAGACGCACACAATGCCCAGCATCACCAGTCCGATCGCCTGCAAATCGAAACAATGAAATGAATGGAGGGATCGAAAGGGGGACTCACGTGCAGCACGAGCCACGGCAGGTAGTAACCCGGCCGGCCGTTCCGCTGGCCGATCAGCAGAAAGATGGAGCAGATGAGGGCGATGATGCCGGCCGGGATGCTCAAAAGGCTTAATACAATGCTGACGACGGCGATCACGAAAGTGGCCTCCTAAACACCGCGGAATCATTGCCGTTTTTGCCTGCTCTTTCTTACGTGCACGTGCACTCCGCACAGGCAGACCCAACGTGGGTCGTCGTAGTTGAGCGGCTGGCGGACGGGGACGGACATCGCGGAGATAACTGAAACAAACGCCTTGATTAGCGGTTCTGTTCGAATAAAGAACACGCGAATTTATTCAGGAACATCGCTGCTCCAATAAACTGATTCGTTGGACGTTCGACTGATTTCTACGAAACCCGAACCGGAAGCCGGTCGGAGGTCGCTAGCATCTGCTTTTTTGGAAGTTTGCCGGTGAACAAATTGAGGAGCGAACTGCCGCCTATGAGGTGGGCGGCGATGACTCACGCTTTCCGCCGCCGTTTTTCGCGTCCGTCCGATAAAAATCGCCGCAAGGGAGTTCGAGAAGGACGATTCGAAAGTTCTGGGCACGAGGAATCTCGGGTTCTTGCGAACAGAATGCTCGGAAGGAAGCAAAAAGCAGAAAGTACTTTTGTTATTCGCGAAAACCATCAACGTGGCGCTTTTATCGACGCAAATCCGCGAGCCCCGCGACCTTTGGCTGCTTTTCGATCCGAACGTTCGAAGAATTGGACGAAAAACAATCGTTAATGGATCCCAAAGCCGCCGTTTCCTGCCGCCCGACGGCGAGCGAAAGCGGGGAGAACGCGGCGAGCGGGAAGCCGAACCGAACGCCGCGACGAGCGCGTGCAAAGCGGCCGGCCGCGGCCCCCACGAGCACCGCGAAGCCGCTCGCCGGGCATCTTTTTGCGCGCGGGGGGGGCGAAGGAAGGAGCGAAAAGGAGGGGAACGCCACGTTTTGACCGGCCGCTCACCCTCGGTGATTGACTCGATTTGGGCAACCGAAAAGAAACGGCCGAGGAACTTGCCCTTTTACCCAACATCAGAGTGAAGAGATTATCGCCGAAGGCGTTCGTATTCTTGCGTATTTCCGTTTCGGCTACGCGTTCTGTGGCCGACGAGCCCCTTTGTGACCCAATTTCAACCCGCTCGCCGCTTTCTCCACGAACGAACACGCGGAAACAAAACGGCGGAAAGAAGACGGCGGAGAGAGCGGATTGATGGGGGCCGGCCGACCGGCTTGCCGACTGCCGCCATCCGAACGGCGCTCTGCCTTGTTTTCTGCCCGCTTTCTTGCGGCGCCCCCTGTTCGCAGAAAAACAAACGGTGGGCGGGCGGATCGCGGGGCTCGCCGCGTGTTCCGATCACCCGCCCTGCGCCTGCCATCACGCGGATTGCGAAGCGAATGGCCGTCGAAATTCGAATAGAAACGGAATAAACAATCGTCCGCGCCCGTCATCCGGTTCGCAGAACGAAGTAGCCAACGGATTCGTTTATTGGATCATTCACAACCAGGCAGCAAACACTTTGGCGAAGCAGGAACTTGGGGTTGAAAGCAAGTCAAAGATGCAGGAAATCGGGCGCATCCTCACTCCTCCCACACAGTGGTGATCACAGTCACCTGGTATTCGATCGAATTCAGCAGAAACTGGCGGCCTCGGTAGGCCACGTACACGCAATACATCTGCAGAAATACGAAGAACAGCGCGAGCAGTGCGGCAACAATGGGGTCGATTCCGAGGTCCGTGAAATCGGGGTCCAGGGGAACATAGCCAAAACTCATGGCCGCGTAGTAAGCGGTAGTCAGACCGAAGCCAACGCAAGCGATTGCCTAAACGCTTTGGCTGTAAATGAAAAAGAAAAGAGTTACCTGAAGAACCATAGAAAATAGGTAGCATTGTGGGTTGCGAGCTTGCTGCCCGACGTAAAGGAGGATGCCCGCCGGGAGGTGGAAGATCCAATCGAAGACTCCGAGGCAGATGTTGATGGTCGCGACTACCCGCACGACATCCTGCAACCTGCTTACATCCACTAATCAACACCGTGGACTTACGTGAATGTGCTTCCCACAAAGCCAGATGGGCCGGTCGTTTCTCCCATTCGGATTCAAGGGATCGAAGTCGTCCATGACGCCTCACACTGGATGAAACGCGCCCAATAGCACTTCTAAAGTAAAGAACTGATAGCTTAAGACGTGGAGAAAGCGGACGCTCGTCAAGTTTTCGAAATGCGCGGCGGTTCGCGTGCGGAAGAAGGAGCAAACGAACCGCTCGCTCGCTGATCGTCCGTTCCGTGCCTGAAGGTGCGCCCACTTCCGTCCGCTTTTAAGGCTGACGAAGCGGTCACCGGCCGTTAGCCTGTTGTTATCGGCATTGTACATTCAACCGGACGTTAGCCATGTGTTTGATTTTAGACATTGGTTACGATATCGTTTCAAAGCGAAAGCTTTTGCATGATACATTTCAGTTTATTCATAGACCAAGAAAACAACAAGTGGATGCAAGCCGATCATCGTCTTTCCGGCTCGTCACACGTTTCTGACGACGACCGGCTGGTAGGTGGGCGAATCCAAAAGGAATTGCCGTCCGCGGTACACGACGCGCGCCAGATAGCCTTGGATGACAGCCGCAAGCAGCAGGACCAAGCCGGTGCCGACAAATGCAATCCCCGTTCGGTGCTCAGTGTCCGAACCACCCACAACAGAAAACCCCATTCCCATCAGGCAGACGGAAAACAAAGCGCCCGAAACGCATGAAAGTGCCTGAAACGATCGGGGCTTTTCGACCTGATATCTTTAGTTACCTGAATAACGTTAAAAAAGATGTAGTAGTCGGGCTTGCGATCTCGTTGGCCGATGAAGAGGAAGATGGCGGCGGGAAGAACGAGGACTGGGCAAAAAAGCCCACACAGATGTACACGATCGCGATCACGCGCACGGCGTCCTGCAGCAACCTCCTCTTTTAAACGTTCACTATCAAGAGAACTTACGTGTACGTGCATCCCACACGCGCAGCGGTACTTCTCATCTTCATTCGAATGCAGAGGAGCTGTGGTCGCCATGTTTGATCGAAAGCGAACGACGAAAGAAGACACTAGTCGGCTTTTATTTAGTTCGAAAGAGGATGGAAGTTTCGCGCGAGGAAAGAAGCATTGGAAGAGCCGCCTACTTCTCAAATTTATCTAAAACGAGCTCTTATCAACCGCTCGTTGACATCCTCTTTTCACAAGCAGTGCCAAGCGTTTGCCTCGAGCAAAACGATTAATTTTTTGGGTTTCCTGTCATTAAAGGCCATAAATCTCGATGATTCAAGCGACTTAAAGACACAAAAGTTAAATTGCTATCAGTTCCGTCCGCTTTTGCTCAATCGAGCGATGACTCACATCCGCTTCATTCTGCTGCTTCCGCATAGATTGCGAAACATTCATCCACAGAGTTGAATCTACTTATTCAACTACCAGCCTTCAGGAGGAAAGTAACCCGGGCGGAAGTAGACGATGAGGAAGTTGGTGGTTTGTGCTAGAACGGAGATCAAATGGGAGATTCGGAAGCAGCCAGTGCAAAGACCACTAGTTTCAACACACCGGAATACAAACGGATGGACGGAGGTCAAATTCTCGCCTAAAGAACTTCAACGGGCCCCTTCAATTAGTTTTGTTCTTCGAAAGCAGCGGCTTTCGTCCTTATCTTCTGCCCGAAATGAACAGGTCTGACGGCGCTCTGGACGCGTGGAGCTCCCCGGACAGCCCCACCGCTCGCGTGTACCGTCTGAAGAATCTGATCGCGTTGGGCGCGGGATTCCCGTTGGTCTTCGGCCTCCTGGTCGTGATCGTGCTGGACCGCACGCCCGCCATGCGCTCCTTCAAAAAGATCCTCTTGCTGAACACGGTCCTCGACAGCGCACTGCTCGTGCTGAGCTCTTTCTGCCAAACGGTGAGCGAAGAAGAGCAAATGAATCATCCGTGTCTTTAGCAGACGACCTTCTGGCAGGGAAGGGCCGTCTACATGCTCACGGGACTTGGCGCGTGGTTCGATCCGCATGCTCAATGGTCGCTCCTGGCCGCACACATGACTCTCGTGCGGATGCAGGGCGCGTTGGTGCCGCTAGAGTTCTTCTTCAGGCACCGAATGTTGATGACGCGAGTAAAAACCAAAAGGATGATCGTGAAAAGCTTCTTGCAGGGGTAAACCCTTGAACGACGGGTTCTTGCTCTTCATTTTTCCGCTGCTTCTGTTTTTGACGACCGTGCAAGCGATCTCCACGTTCTCCCAGTCGCTCTTCCTTCACAGCGGGTTGGGTCGAGAATCGTGGACGACAGACAGTCGCGGAGTTTACATTCTCATGGGCAACGCACGAGTAAGCGAGAGAAAGAAGGGTTTAAAGACGTCTATTGAACATAGCGGAGCGTTTACGAACAGTTCTTTGTTTGGTACGGAACGTTGATCAACGTCGCTTCGGTGGGATCGGCCGCCCTGATCGCCGCCTGTTCGCTCCGCTTCGTCCGCCGGCAGGCGCCACACACGAGCGCAAAGCTGAAGAAAACGCTCACTGAGTTCTCTCGTTTGTGCTTCGCAAAGGTGGGGGGAACGGCGATAGACAGCAACACTCTTACCATTGCGGCCGTTCAGTTCACGATACCGTTCGGCATTTGCATCCTGCCGCTGTTTCCGCTGTTGGAGAACGTTTTCTTCCGCACGCCGGCCTTCTTCGCGGAAATTCCCGTCTTTTTCATCATCTTCTACCCGACAGTGAACTCGATGATCGTCTTCGTGTTCCTCCACTCGTATCGCCGCTCACTCGTCCACTTCTTCAAGACGGTCTTCTCGTGCGGCCGGTGGAAGTCGACCGCCATCCACAATGTCCACTTTGCGGGGCCCGTCCGTTGAGCGTAAAAGTGCTGGCTTGTTGTTTGTAGTTGCGAATAAACGCTTCACTCGGCGTCGGGCAGAGGCAGGCTATTTCTGCTCTCTTGGTTTCGTTTTTTCTTTGACGAGCAGGCGGACGTCGGCGAGATCTCAACAACGATCCTTTTTATTGCCCACTTCCTCCGCTCCGCCACTTGATCTGAAAAAGCAGTCGGCAACTTGAACGAAAGGAACAAAAAAGTTGTGTTTATCAGCTCAAAGCAAATAATCTTTATTATACGACGTAGTTTCGCCTCTCGCGCGGCAGGCTGACGGCCGTGTCGTCGCGCGAGGGCTGAACGTCGGCCGTCGACCGTCCGCAAAGGCCGGCGAGCAGGGCCCGACGGAAGTGACGAATTGTGAGCAACGCAACAACCGGATTGACAAGCGGCGTGATCCCGACCGTCGCCTTGAACAGTAATGATTCAGTTCCAGTCCCACCAGTTCCAGTTGCATCAGTTCCAGTTCCTGGACTGGACTGGACTGGAACTGATCCCGGAAAAGTGGAAGTGGAACTGGAACTCAAAGAAAAAGTGGAACTAAATGAACACTGGCCTTGATGAAAACCGGCAGTTCGTCAAAGCCGACGTTGATCATCGGCAAGAAGTCAGCCAGGCCGACCGGAAAAAGGATGGTGACGAGTGGGATGACCGCCTGAAATTCAGGATTGAGAATTGGAACGATCAACCGGACAGTACTTGAAGTGTGAGCATTCGAGTCACTTGTTTCTGGATGCGCGCCGTTTCCGCGGAAACAATCGAGCAGTCAGAACGCAAATTTGCCCGAATCTTCCAGCCCGCGAAGAAAATTGATCCATAAGCGACGTTTACGATTAGCTGCACGTCTATCTGCTCGACGATCATGCGTAAAGTGAGCTGAAAAACGGGATAAGTCAACGATCAACGGGAACGAAGCTCACAGTGTCGCCGGCTACGTACGGCGGAATTGTTTGGTTGAAGAAGAAGGGAATGCGTTGGATCTCGCGGATGATTGCCGGGTCGTCGTGGAGATCGCAGACGTAGCGAATGAGCAGGCAATGCGTGAACGGCCACGAGAAAAAGAGGAAAAAGAAGCCGATGACCTGCGCGATGGAGAAACGACCGTTCCAGCAGATGATGTTGAGGCGGTTCACGAACTGCGTGACCACGTTGGTGATCACCTGCAAGAATCGATCGCTACTTGCTTGTGCCCCTTTTCTGTGCTTTTCCTATAGCTCGTCATGCCCCGCAATACTCACCGCCCAGACGGCCATACAGAAGACAATCGTGCCGATCATCGCCCACTCGTGGGTGGCCGGCAGAAAGGGACTCTCCAGCACGAAGATCATTTGCGTCTTTACAACCACAACCACCTGAACGCAGGATGAGTTCAGCTCACCAACTGTTACTCACGATCTGAAAGACGAAGAAGACCGTGGACGAGCAAGCGTCCACCGCACAGCCGAAGATCATCATCGCGCGGTAGGTGCGCATTAGAGGCGGCAGCTTGTTCAAGCACAAGTACACGACGAGGGCGTTCATTGTGAGCGACCAAACGATCACGAACATCTCAAAGCCGTGGCTCAACGCCCGCCAGGCGACCATTTCAAGGAGGTAGTAAGTGAACGGAGACTTCTGTTCGGAGATCCTTTTATCCAAGTAATTTAAACGAGTGATGGGCGAGTGGGACAGCTGGAATCAAACGCCCTCAGGCGATTTCCAAACACGTGTTTCTGGGGAAACACGGCCGTCAGTAAAGTTAACTCTTCCTCGTACCGCTTGTGTGGTCTCCGTTAGAGTGCACCTGGCGAGCAGGTCTGACGAGAATCTAATTACCGTTTGGCAAAATGGCGGTAATAGAGCCAAGAAGAGGTGTGCCAGTGAGAAGAAAAGAGCAAACGTCCAGCTTCACCTTTTTTTAGGTGAAAACGAGCGGATTGCTTCCGCGAAATCGAACGTGGCAACGTCATTTGCAGACGTTCTCTTCGGAGAAGAGCGCAAGTGTATCACCTCGAATGTCGTTGCCTTCTTTGAGACAACGGCGAGCTCTGGACGGTGTTCTTTTCGTTACCAACAATTACGCCTTCGCCGTTCAAAGAAACTGCCAAGAGGGCCTTAAACGAGCAGGTACATCTTTGCCCTGCTGCATCATTCGATTGCCGCTGTCAACGGTAAAAAAAGGTGCACTTTACCGCAGTTTATTGTCGTAAAGCAATGGAGATCTCATCTGTGGAATAGTCAAAGTGAAGCGAAAGACGTTCATTATCGCCCCTCCAAACCACCACTCGGGTTCGTTCGAGTAGCGTGTGGGTGGGGCTTCGCCGAGCATGACACAACAGAAGCCGTCCTCGCACGAATTCTCAGTCTGCAGTGCGAGCAGCGGAAACTCGAACCCCCCACCGGGGAGACGGATGGAAATCCGTTCGGTCGCATTCTCGGCGACTTGCATCTCGCACAAATCAAAGAAACCGTTTTTGCCCTTCAAGATGCCCGCCGTTCGAAGACGCTGGATCAAGCGAGCTGGAAGGAGAGTGAGGTCGTCGTGCAGAGCAATTAGAAGCTGCAAAGCAACAAAGTGATACTAAAGGGCAACCCGTTGTTTACGGTTGACCGTTCGAACGCCCTCTCTTCAGTGACGTCGATCGTCTCCGCTTCGATCGCCCACGACCGTTGGTTTGAACTCTCGAGCGTCATCCACGGGCCACAGCCCTCGCTCTGCCGACCTCCCAAGGTCACGTTCACCTCGAGTTGGCTGCCGACGAACGAGGCCATTGGGGCTGCGATCTGCCCGAATTGAACAAACAAATGTTTGAGGAGTTTGTGACCCAATTGTAGGCTAACCTTCTGATGTTGCATGCAAAACGAAAAAAAGCCTCCGTGTTTGCGATGTGTGGCGCCAATCTCATTTGTCGGCATCTTCTCTCGCAAATTGCCACTTCAGCTTGCGTGCGTTGCCGTCAACAGAAGATCCGCAAAAAAGACAATAAAGACCGTTCATTTCAACCCTAGTGATTGCTCGACCAGACGTTTTGTATTGTCGTTTTAAACAGACGAAATCTCAACGATCGGATTCGCCTGGATTCACCGCACCTTGTGTCGGGCGGAAGTCAATAAGACGCGCATTACACGCAACTCACTGGTTTATTTGCTCTTTCGCTCAAAAGACGGCCGTCTTTTAACGTCTCGCAGTTCAAATGAAATCCGATAGTTTGCGGTTCGTGGGCAGACGCGGGCGTTAGTCGGCGGTCGTCGGGATTCGGAGAAGGCGGAAGTCCTCGCCGCTCTGCAGATCTTTGCCGTTTATAACTGTGAAGCTTGCAGGCCATTTTCCCCTTCTAATCGTCGTGGTCGATTAGGAGCGACGGCGTGAAGCCAACGGAATGGAGAAGATCGAGATGCCGCCGACGGTCGAGCGTTTTTGGGAGCAACGCCTCCGTTTTCTGTGCGCCCTCTTCCGCTACACGCTCCTCTGCGTGCCGGTCGACCAACGGTGGACGTCGAAAGTGCGCTGGTTCGGTGCTTCTTTCATAATTTCTATTGGTTTGTCTCCTTGTACTGTTTTGTTTAATTCCGACATTTTAGTCGCTTACCAAACTGCCTGGACACTCTACCGAACAATCGTCGACGACGGCGAGTTTCTGGTGACCTCGTTGGCTTTCTTCTGCTGGTACCTGCATGCTCTCTTCTCGATGGTCAGAGTAAACCCTTAACTGTAATCACTCTTTCATTTTAGTGTTTCTGTGTCTATTGGCAGGTGAAGGGGCACTTGCAAGAGATCTCCGCCGCGTTCACCGCCCATCGGGAGCAAATGGGAGGCGAATCACCGCATAAGACGAGCAGGGCGACCGCTTGGGTGTTCGGCGGTTGTGTCGGGATATTGTGCATCGCCATTGTCGCGCCCTTCTTCCTTTATTACTTTCATTCACTTGAAAGTATTAACGTCAAAACCGAAATGTGCGTATTGATGACTGCGCAATTCTCAATTTCTTGTTTAGAGCAGAGGCCTTTGGGGGTCGGGGCACGGGCGCCATCGGCATCGCAGTCAGCGGTTATTGTCTCTTCGTTTTGCTTTTCGTGATGCACGCTTATGTTCTGACCACTCTCATGGCCCATCGAGAGGTCGTCGAATTCAACGAGCAGCTGAAGGCGGTAAGGACGTTAAGAGAGTTCCTTTTTCAATTCTTTCTTTTGTTCAGATCGGAACGAAAGACGACGGCCGAATGGCGGTGGCAAACGAACTGACCGGCTTCTACGAGCGACAAATCAGCCTCACCGCCATCGTTCGTCAGCTGAATAACACTTTCGAAGTAAGCGTCCACTAATGTCTTCGCTCATCCACCTAACTCGCTTGCTCGCAGGTCTACGCGTTCGTGATGCTGGGCACGGCGATCCCGACCACGGCGATCCCGACCACAATTTTTACGATCGTCACGTTCATCCAGCGGCTGCGGCACAGCGCCTACTTTTCGGCCGCCTTCATGACCACCGGCTTCTCGCTCTGCATCGTCGAGCTGATCGCTCTCACGTTCACGCCCGCCAAGATCCACACCGCGAGTTCCGCCCATTCATTGCACGAACAATCGAGGGATTGCAGACCGCGCGTGAAGTGGAGGCGATTTTGTTCGAGAACAAGCGGATTTGGATCCCCTTCCACGACGCCGCGTACCAAACGGCCGCCCTCCTCATCGCTCACGTGAATAAAACTAGCTGGGGTGTGTCGGCGTGGGGATTTGTTCTCCTCTCCAAACCCCTGATCTTGAGCGTGAGTGGCCAACAGAGGGATCCAATGATCGTCGTCTTTAGGTTGTCTCCCTGACCGTCACCTACTTAGTGCTGCTCGTCCAGATGGGCAGTCAAGGAGGCATTCAGTAGGCGGTCGACGGCGTTGACAACAAAACGACGTACTTCTTTCATTACTTTCGTTCTTTATCAAAACAGTAGCCTAATTGAACCGGTGAGTGGCGATCTCCTTGTTGTTTCCCTTCCGTCGACGCGAACAAAGAGTTCTCATCAATTCAAATTAAACTTTTTCTCTCCGCTTTGCTCAAACAGTTTCCGAACGAACGTGACGAATTCGGAGCGGAAGGCGGCTCCCGCTCATCCTTTTTGTGGATTTGAAGGCTGCCGATCGAGTGACGAATGCGTGCGGCTGTTTGCTCGACCACTCGGCCTTCATTTGCGGGAGTACAAAAGGGACAAGTGGAGAGGAGAGGCCATCAACTAGTCGGTTCTCTTCCAGCAATGGCGATCGTCTCCTCCCGCCTCCTCCTCTTCGTTCTCGTGGGCGCCCTCTCGGCGGTCGCCCTCGCCCGGCATCACCGCCAGCGTCGCCTCTCGCACGCCCAACCGCTCGGCATGACGATCGAGACGCCGGCGGGCATCCGCCGTCTGGACGGCATTCTCAAGGAGCGCGAGATGGAGCGCCTGGGCGAAGTGTTGAACCGAGTGAACGACCGCCCAAAGCGCGAGTTCTTCGCCGCCGTCCAGCAGTGGGCGGACGGGCTGCCGGCCGGCAAGCGGGTTCGTTCGTTCGGCCGACCAAGTGGAGTGATTATGGCAGTCGTTTGCAGGCGGCGATTCTCGAGCGCGGCCGGAAGATCCGCGAGCATTTCGCCCGCATCGACCGCGAGGCGGCGGCTCAAGTGAAGCGAATGAGCCGCGGCGCCCAGGATCTGTACGACGAGTGCAAAGTGCGTTCTCTACCCTTTTCTGCGATCCTTTCTGTTGTAGAAAGTGGTCGAGGACGACTCGATTAGCGTGGGCGAAGAGGAACGCCGCATTCAGGAGCTGATCGGCGAGGTCGGCCGCTCGGTGCGCAAGGAGTTGGGCCGCGCGCAGATCGTGATGCCCGGCAGCCGCGCCTAAAGCAGCCGGACGAACCCTTCGCATTCCAATGTTGACAACACGCAGTAAATAAACTGATGGCAGCAAAGAATAAAGGCAAGAAAATGGGGCGTGGAAAAGCGAAGAAAGTGTGAAACATGCAGATGGCGGATTTTCTCTTTGCGTGCGCATTTTCAAATACCGTGGTTTCAATAAAATCCAGGCTACATGATGAGAAACGGCGGCAGAGGCAGACAGCAGAATACGTCAAGAGATCTAACCGCTGCGTGTTTCTTCTTCACACTCGGCCGTCCAGGTGTTCTTGCCGCCATTCGCAAAACGAAGATCAATGTGGTGAATATTTCACGCGATTGGGAACTTGAACATTTGCCACGTTCGTGTTTGCTCGTCAATCGAAGCACTTTTAAAGGCCCACTGCATTTGCTTTATTGCTAGGCGGAAACAAGACCACCACGTCTATCCATCGGGCGAATGGAAATGGCGGTCATGTGCGAGACCGTCTTCGTTTCAACGACCGCCGTTCTCTGCGGTTCCGGCCGCTTGCAGCCGTTCGAGAGGAAACGAAAGATCCATATGAACGGGCGAAGGATGGTGGCGGAGCAGTGCTGCCGGTAAGGCGCGATCAGACTGCAACCACACGACGTTTCAGTTGCCTTTCACTCTAACGAGCACTCACATGATGGTCGAAAGGCCGCTGAGCGGAGCGGTGGCGGTCAGCAGGGCGAAACACACTTGAGAAACAAGAACGTTGGCGGGAGTGTCGAGCAAAAAGAACGTCGCCCAAAAGAAGATCGGCCCGCTGGTGAGGACGAGCGGACTCGCAATCTGCACGATGAGCAGCGTGACGAACTGGACGTGCAGCTTCTTTGTAGTGGGAGAAAAGACGCCCGCCGAGCGCTCGAGAGTGCGGAGGATCGCGACGATGAGGAAGATGGCAAGCAGGTTGACGAAAAGGAAGCCGCCGAGAAGCGAGAGGAAGAAAACGTGGTCGTACGTGCGATGAATGAGAAGGATCAAAATGGGATCATTTGCACCTTCCCGCAGCGTGGAAGGATCGTAGGGGAAGGTGCGCAGCACCCACTCGGTAATCTGCAACTCCCCCTCGTTTCTGCTGGCCATCAGTCAAGAACCAACCTCTACGTCCCCGATGGTGAAAAAGAAGCCAACGCTCACGAGAAGACACCACGCTTGGTGGTAGAAGAAGACGACGACCTTGCACGGTGTGGAAAGGAGCAGCTTCTCGTAGCGCTTGTCGATCAGGATGGCCGTAAACCGGTAGATGAGGGCGTACACTTCGAGACAAATGATGTGAGTGCCCGCGTAGACCGTGAGCGCAGCCTGCCAGAATCACGTCATGAACACCAATCATTTGTTTGCTCACCACAATCCTCGCTTGTTCGTGAGTACGCACCAGACCCCGCATTGAAGCGGCAATCCGGGGCTCCACTTGGTAGGGCTGCAGGCAGATTCCGAGCAGAAAAACGAAAATGACGTCAGAGACGACAATAAAGTTCAAGAAGTAGCGGTACTTGTGCATACTTGTAGGTGTCTTCCGTTGAACCAAATAAAGAATGTAGGCGTTAATCGCAAACGTGAAGACGGCCATCAGGAGTTCGACGCGTTCGTAGACGCACGAGAACATCTCGTACGGTCGGAAGGCGAGCTGAATGAATACAAAGCCGAAAGGAAGGCGGCTTGGTTTATTCGTTTCTTCCTGAAGAGTCTTCACTCTTCCATGCACTCGTGAGATGGCAACCTTTGCCCCTCGATTGCACCTGTTGAGGGCTGAAGGACCGCTGGAAGGCTAAACAACAGCTCTTTTCAACGGGCGCGTTTGTTTGACCTTTGTCTTGCTCGTTCTTCTGGTGCATTGACTCACAAAAAGCAGGTGTTGATAAAAAATACTTCCATTGGCGATCAATGAACGTTAAAGTTTCCGGGACAATCTCTGGTTGCAAACGTCACTGCAATTGCGGTTCTCTGATCAAAACGAGAAACTATCTCAAGCTCATCTTCGTTTATTCGATCTCTCTTCAGACGCACGAACAAAAAGGTCACTCGTTAACTTCAAACGACGGCGAGGGCGGCTTTGCCTTGGCGAATCCAACGGTGTTCTGTCCGACGTCAAAGCGGACGCAGTGCTCAACGAGAAAGGGCGTGCCTGCAACGAAGCTGAATCGAAGGGAATTTGCCATGAAACGGGCCAAGAATCCATTTTGGCGAGTCGGAGTCCTCATTGCTGGAAAGAGCCAAAATGCACTGAAAACAACGCTTGTAAATCGATTTCGCGTTTAAAGCCCGCCTGATTGTTGTCCAATTCCACGTCTACAATGTAGGTGGTTGCCGGGACGGAGAAAAGAACACTCGACGACGGGAAGAACTCCTGAATGCAAGGCGGAAGATGAGTGAGTAGTTGAGATCACTTTTGCTCACCAGCGGGGGCAAGTTGACGGCCACTTGGCAGTCCACCGTCCAGAAGCCTAAAAAAGATAATAGGGCAAACCGCGGGTAAGAAAACTCACCGACGTAGTAGTCTAAACCGATCAAAAAGAACGAATCATGGTGAAATGTGCCCGCAATGCTTCCTGGAGTTTACACACAGAAAACCTACTGAATGTCGGGTTGATAGTGGCCCAGACCGCGGTCCCGGTGCTGTAGGGCATCTGCAACTCGACCATCAATGGCCTTCTTTCATGCCGCAACAAACAAGGATGATCGGGAAGCCTGTGTCGACCATCACGCTCTCGTCGCCCAGCTCCGCGTGCAAGTCGGGGCCGAAGCGGAACAAATCCAAGTAGAAGATGCCGCCCGTGTTGTTCGAGAAGAAATGCAGAGGAGTCGTGAAGAAGTCTTGCTGAAAAGGGAATAAAAAAGCATGCTTGATTGTGAGCAAAGGTCACCTCGCATTTGTCCTCGTTTGTGAAGCCGAAGTCCACTTCCCAGTCAAACGACTGCGTGGTTTCTTTCTGCTTGCTCGCGGGACTGGAAGACAAGGGTAAGAAGTGTTCGCTTCTCTCCGCTCACTTCTCCAGCCACAGGGTGTAAAAACGGTTGTCTTTCGTGATGTCCTTCGCGTTGTCCAGGATGTTGTGAATGAGCGACGAGTTGGCGTCCGCAGTGGTGGGCACTAAAGACGAAGAAGTTGTAAGAAAAAACAGATGAAAGCGAACCTTCGTTCACATTCCACCCCAACGCTGCAACAAAACGATTATTTGACCACCAATTTTTCCCTTTCACCCAAAACTCCATCGACAGGGAAGTGGACGTCGAACGTCTCTTCGTCGTTGGACCAGCTGCTGTCCACGACGCCGAAGGATTGGTTGAACACCAAGCCGCTGTCGATCTGAAAAGAGACGGCAGGTCCCCTCATAGCGCTCTCCACTCGCTTGCGAAACGTCAAAGACGTCGATGTAGGCGGCGCCCATGAGATCCGTTTGGTCGTCTCGCGCGTACCACGAGCCGCCGTTCGGTCGGGAGGTGGTCGATTGGGCGGGTTCGTAGGGGCAATTCTCCATGATGAGGCCGCTGTACGCGGTGCCCAAAATCCACGCCTGAACGGATGCCGTTGCCAAGTTTAACATGAAGATTTGGGCAGCTGAAGAGGAGCGGGAACTGCAAGAGTTGGGCGCAAGAAATCACGTGTTCCGATCGGCAGGTAGATGGTCAGCGGATCGGCGGGGTAGTCGGGCAAGAAGAACTGGTGCGTCTTGTGCGTCTTGATCGGATTGGCCGCGCGGTAGTCGCGGAGTTGGGCGGCCGTCCACCGTTTGTGTTTTCCGCGCAGCAAGAGGGCATCCGACGAATCGAACAAAAGCAGCGAACAAACGAAGAAGGAAAAGGCAAGTCGCGACTTCATTTCGAACTGAGTTCTTTTTTCCTGCTTGCCGACTCGCTTATAAGGAAACTTCTTCGTTTATCGGAATTGCCCCACGGGTTGATTAGAAGGCGCCATTTTCCCGAGAGACGGCTGGAAAGTGATAAGAAGTGGCGGCGGCTTCCTGCCATCGATTTCCTCTTGTTTCCGGTGCTCGTTGCTCGAGAACACGTTTCCAGTTGTCGCGAAATAAAGGCGGAACGACGAAACGAGACCACTCTGCCGTCTTTGACGGTTTTAATGAAAAAGCTGCAAGCTGTCGCATCCGGAAAACGAATGCTGGTCTTACCGAGTGTGAAACGCTCAACCCGCCGGTTCTTTTGCGGGGAATCATTTGAATAAATAACTGCTGGCAGCATCGGTAGGTGAGCATCGCAACGGTCGTTTGAACCCGTCGATCTTTATTAAATGAATTCGAACCGTCCAATAGGCGTGCGTTGAACCCTCGTCCCCTAAAAGGAAGTGTTGGTGGCAGACACACGTGCAAAAGCGGAAGAGGAAGTCGTGCCAACATCACAACTCGAATGCACCTGCTATTTCCTGGCGTTGAATGGAGTAACTGCACTCTTTCTTTCGTTTTTCGGTTAAGGATGTTGAACACGACCTACGAAGAAGTATTGTTTGCTATAACGTGCCTCACAGTCGTTCTCCAAGCGTTCGTGATTGTGGCAATACTGAAAAAGACGCCCGCCAACATGCGGGACTACCGGGTGAGTTGGCTGAGTTGAATAATCGAATCAATGATTCTTTCCAGCTTTATTTAATCAATTTCGTCGCTTTTGACACACTTTTCACGGTTCTACTTGGGCGAGTGGAAAATGAAGAGATAAGCGAGCTATTATTTGTTTTAGGATCGTCCTGCAGCCTTTTCCCGTCACCCCGCTTTTCGCCTCGTCGGTGCGAGGCATTGCGCTCTCCTTCGGACCGCAAGTCGCGCGGTGGGCGATGCCGACGGCGATTTACGCGGGGACGGCCGTGATTTGCGCACAGGACAGTGCGCTCATCTACAAGTCCGCCTTCTCATGCCCTCTACCCACTCGATCGATCAATTTGCAGGTTTGCATCGGTGTTCCCCGACCGGCGGGTGCACGCGTTCGTGACCTCGTGGTGGGCGGTGATCGGCTGGAACGTGAGCGTCCAGCTCTTCTCTATTGCACTTGCCGTCGGCTTCCACTGGTCGTGTGTTGCGGAAGAAGTGGGTAGAATATTCGCCTCTTCTCTTCTTACAATCAGCTGCTGCAGGACCTCGCGAGTGTGTTGGCTCGAGAGAAGCCGATCACGATCGAGCTGCTGCCGAACGAAGTGATCATGCTGCTGGACCTGGACGAGTGGAGAACCCGGTGGTTCTTGATGCTGATCGTCGTGCTCTTCCTCTTCTCCGAACTCTTCTGCTTTGTGGTGCTTGTGTGGATCTTGCGGATTCTGCGCAAACAATCAGCTGCCTACTCGAAGAACACCCGGAAGCTGCACTACCAGTTCGTAACTCTGTTGGCCGTCCAGGTGAGTCCACCGCCCACTCCTTCGCTCACTCCTTCTTGCAGTTGCTAACTCCTATCCTGCTAATCGTTCTGCCGGTCAGTGCGGAGGTCGTGTACGTGCTGGCCGGGGGCGCGGCGACCACTTTGATGGTCGAGGCGGGCTACGCGGCGATCACCTTCTACGGCCTCACGAGCGCCGTTTCTTGCATCTGGTTCGTGGGTGAGTGCTCATTCGACTTGTTTCCATTCAATCCTTTTTCTTTGGGCCCCTACCGAAAGTTCTTCTGCCAATTGTTCGTCGACCCCGTTCGTCGTCGGCTGGGCTTCCGAACAATAACGGCGAAGACGACGACCGCCGTCTGCCCGACAAGGTACTCGCTTCCCCAAACTGTCTCCTGATGAAAAAGTCATCAATAAACGGCAAGAGCGGTCGCTTGAAAATAAACACGTGCACACAAGCGGGAGGTCACCGACCGCGCGAAAGAGCATTTGAGAGGATGAGAGCGGCAGTGGGTGAAGAAAGAAAAAAGTGCGCGGCCGTCTGACCTCCCGTTCTGCTCGCTCACCCACCGGTCAGTTCGCGGGGTCGAGTAAAGGAAAGCGGCGCTCGGCCCCCGCTCCTTGAATCTCAAAAGAACGTGGGCCTTTTACTGAAGACCCCCGAATGAATTTTTGGATGCTCCTTCGCGGAGTTAATTTCGATGCTGTGCGGCGGGTTTCGTCGACGTGCTTTCAGAGTAGTTGAAAGCGAAGAGAACAGCCAGCGTTACGTTTTATTTGCCTTTCTTCCGCAGGAACTGGCGGTACTTGTCCAGAAGAAACTCGCCCACATAAAGAGAGCCGTAAGTGGTTACGTGGTGGGTGTCCTGGAAGCGGGCGATCGACCACTCGTTTTCCACCGCTTCGCACACGCCGGCCGGCCCCCGCCCGCACCAGAGGTCCAACCACTCGACGTACACGCACGACGGACAGGCGATCGACCGCAATCGTTGCCTAACGGACGGGACGATCGCTTCTTGCTCCTGAACAAAGAAAAAGTGAAGGAAAAGGAACGTGATCGTACCGCCCGAGTCGTCTGCAGCGGGCCGACCGGTCGATTTGAGTGGAAGGCGTCGAGCAGGAGGCGGAGCGGATTGAACGGAAGGAAGAGGTTGACGCCCGAAACGAAGAGGACTTCTCGCGGGATCGGAGCCAACGCCGCGTAAAAGATGCGCATTTCTTTGAGAATCGGATCGTTCGTCCGGAGCGGGATGTCCTCCTTGAAGTTGAGGTACCCGAACAGCGTGATGATCACGTCAATTTCGCCGTCTTCCCACGTCTGCAGCAGCTGGAGGCCCGTCCGGATGAACTTCACGCATCGCCACTTGCCCACCTTCAACGAACGGAGCTCCACGGAAAGAAGCGGCAGCTCACCGCACTCAAATCAGCCTGTTGGAAGGAGAGCGGGACGGGCGTGCAGGCAGGCGTCGAGATCAGCGTGATCGTGCGGGCGATCGGCCGGAAATGCTCGACAATCCCGAAGAAGCTCATGTACCTGCAACGAGCAGGTCTCCTTTCTCCCTTCCGCTTGCATACGCGTGTGAGTTGCCGAAAACGACGATGTTCTTCGTCCCGTTGCCCTATAAAAAGAAGGAGTGAGTGAAGTGCAGATGTCCGTTGCCTTCTCGCTGCACATCTTGTCGACGGCCGTCAGATCGCGGACGATGGTCGACGGAAGGCGGCGAGTGGGGCGGGCGCACGTCTCGTGCAGGAATGAGATCCGTTTGTTCAGTTCGGCCGTTCGTTCGGGCGTGAAGGGCGGCCGTTCGTGTCGCTTCCGCCACAACATCCGCGTCTCCGCAATGCGCACCGCTTGGGCTTGCGGGGAGCGTCCGTTCAGCTGAACGGAGTGAGCAAAAAAACAAACGAGGGAGTGCGTACGTCTCGCATCTCCTGCTGGTTTTGATGGAGGAGGAGGAGGGCGGAAAAGGCGGTCAAGTACAAGACGCCGACGAGAAGCAGCAGTCGGGTCCACGTATCCACTCGCCGAACGGCCCGCTTGCAGCCCTCCTCCACGAGCCATCCGTCGGCAATCGAGAGCACGAGCAGCCCCACACCGACTGAAAAGAAGCTGAGTGAGTGGATTGATCGGCGTTCTCGGCCCACCGAACGGATCCAACCATTCGCCGCCCTCCCGTCCGGCGGCCATTCTCCAGAAAGTGATCAGCGGCCAGTGGACCAAATAGACGCCGTACGAGCAGTCGCCCAGCCGAACGATCCACTCCGCTCCCGGGAAGGTCGAGGGCGAAGGGCGGGCGGCGAGAAGAATGGAAGTGGTGAGAACGACGAGCAACCGTTGGATTTGAGGCGAAGAAGTGAGCGGAACGAGCAGGAGGACGACGAGAAAGAAAAAAACGAGTGGGCGGACAACACTCGATTGTCGTCCATTCCACTCCTTCTTCTCCACCGCCGACTGGTGGGCGAAGAAGCCGGCCATAAACTCACACACTCTCGATTCCAGTCGCATGTGCGCGTCGGCCGAATTGCTCGCGCACTGGAAGCCGAACGAAACGACGGCGATCGCCGCCCACACCGCCCGACTCCAGGGCGAGTTGGGGGCAAAAAAGAAGTGGACGGCCGTCCAAACGAGCGGAATCAGCGCGTAGAACTGAACCTCAACGGAGAGCGACCACGTGTGCAGAAAGAGGCGGAATTTCGACCTCTGATCGAAGTAGTCGAACTCCTCCGCTCGGGGCACGTTGGAGACGAAAAGCAGCGGTCGGATCGCCTCTTCGCCCACTTGCCGCAGTTCGAACGGCGAAATGCGCCACGTGGCGGCCAGAAGAACGGCGCTCAATACGAGCAGGTAGGGCGGGACGATTCGGCGGAAGCGACGAAAATAGAAGCCGAGGATGGGGGACGGGCTTCTCGACAGCAGCATGCACATCAAGTAGCCGGAGATCACGAAGAAGCTGCTCGAGTGAGGTGGTTTGATTGAAAGAGAAACAACTCACGTGTCCACGCCCAAGAAGCCGACCGGAAAGACGGTTGGCCACAAATGGAAGAGCAGAACGGCCGCGATGGCCGCCGCCCGCAGCTCTTGGATGTCCAGCCGCATTTCATCTGCCAATGAGATCAGTTGAACAGACGAAAGAACGTACTTTTAGCCTCCGATTCCTCCTTTTCCTCCTCTCGTTCTTCTCCCAACAGTCGCTGTTCGTCCATCGAAGCAGAGCGGAGCGAAACGTCCAGCGGCGGCATCCCACCGGAAAGAAGGCAGCCGACTGCCGAACGGGAGAAACAAGCGAGCATGTCGGCCGGTGTTTGAACAGCCGTCCAAGCCATGAAAGAACGAGAGAAATCACGTACGCAGCAAGTTTATTCTTTCAATAAACATCTCCTTTGTGAACGAAGTTGAACTGATGGAAGGGAGTGATCGTGCACAGCAGCATGTGAGTGTAGCCGAACAGCTAGAAGCAAATTGAGTGAAGCGAGAGTGAGTGGGCAGCTTACGGTGACCGTTTTGTTGGCTCCAACCACTTCGGAGGGGTGTTTACCGCACAGTCGGTAACCGACCATGTCGTCTGCAATGCCGGGTGGAGTGAAAGGGACGAGAGGACTGACCGGTGGAGGATTGGAGCACGTAAATCGTCCTGCCCTCGTACCGCACCCTGAATACACTCCCTTTACCTGATCGTATTCGTCTGCTTACTGGGAGTTGATGTCCTGAATGAACTTGCTGTGGCAGTTCATCCCGTTGATTTTCGAGCAGACGCCCAAGAACTCCACCGAGCAGGGCATGGCCCCGCTCATCGCGCCGCCCACCCCGAGGTACACGTCGACGATATGTGTGAGGGGCGGCCCGAGGTACTCGCCCGTGTCCACGCAGTGGCCGCCGAGGATCGCCTGAAAGAAGCGAGTGGATGGACGGCAGAAGCAGAAGACGAACTTTGCGGGACACAGGGCCGCCTTGGCTGTAGGCGACGATGTTGACCGGCCGATGGGTGAACTCGGCCACCGCCATGATCATATTCCTCGTCTGCAAGCGGGCGTTAATGGAAGCGAGCATCAGTCGACGTACAGCATTGATGTATTCGCACTTCAATCCCCAGTGGAAAGACGTCCAGCCCATCGGGAAGCCATAAGAAGTGGCGTACAACTCGCTGTCTGTGTACCCATTCGACTTCCACACCCAGACGGCCGGCCAGGCGAACTTGGCGGTCGACGACCAGCCGGTCACGAACACCGTCGGAGTCCTCCTTCAACTGAAGGAATGAACGAAGAAGAAAGGGAAGAGCCCACTTGGTTCGGTGGTTGCCCGTGTGGTTTCCGCCGCCAAAGCTCCCGATCGTTCCGAAGTCCCACCGCGCAATGTCGTCGGCGAACTGCCGGCCGTGTCGACGGACCAGAAAGGAGTAGAAGCTGTCCGAAATGGTCGCCTCTGCCGGCACTCCGAAGAGCAAGAGGAACAAAAAGACGCCCGCGCCCAGCATCTCTTCGATTGGCTCGTGTGGATCGAAATCCCGGCCGTTCCGTTCGTTCGAGCCAAGCGGGCGTGTTCTGATTGCTCACCTGTCCTCTCGAAGTTAATTGGGAGCAGCACGGAGGGGAAGCGTGTTCTCTTGATCCAGCAGGAAGCAAACGGATGGCTTCTCGAATGTTTCCGTTCGCTACCCAAAACACACGGCTGTTTGCAGAAGCGATTCGTTAAAAGCACGTGCGGATGCGCTGCTTGACGTCAAAGCACGCGTGCACTCGGAAGTTCGCTTCATTGTTGTGACCAACCGATAAATTTGAGCAGGATGGACGGCGGAGTGGAGCGAGCGCATCGTGCGGAGTGTTTCTGCAAATGAAACACCGCTCAAAGTCAGAAATTTGCGTGATGCAGCTCCGTTCGAGACGATCGCGCAGTCGTCCATTCTTTTCTTTCCACTCGCGACTCTCCTCGGCGGTCGTCTGCTCATGGGTCTCTCGGCGCTGCTCCTCGCGATCTCGATCGGGCGGTTTCTCGTGGCCGCCGCCGTCTCGTCCACCGCCCGGCCGGCCGAGGAGTGTGCCGGCGGATTTCCGTTCGACCCGCGCGTCCTGCCGCCCAACTTCGTCTACATGAGCGTTGGTCTGAGCGTCCTCTCGGTGGTGGGTTGGGGCAAATAAAAGGAGACCCTCCGCTTCTTTCAGTTGGGATTCCTCTGCTGCGTCTGTTTGTACGTGCCGATTAACGGAGGTCCGGCCCACATGCCCGAGTTCACGGAGGTCTGCCGGCTGGACCGCAACGAGCAGCTGGAGCGCTTCAAGATCCAAAAGGTTCCTTTCCTTCTACTCCTCCCGTTCACGAGTGCTCGTTGCAGAAAGCGGAGGAGTTGCTGCACGAACGGGATCGCCGTCAGAAGACCGAAGCGACTCGCGAGGAGACCGCCGGCTGATCGCGAGGTCTTCTCGGCCGCCCATTCTTCTTGGACGAATAAACTCTTTTTACCTCTGGGCGGCATTAGAAAAGTTGTTCGACCATCAAATCAAACGGGACGGCGACCAGTATGCAGAGCTTCGGAGTTCGCTTTCACTCTTGCGCTTTGATCGTTGAGTTCAGTTCTCCAGTGAGCTCTCACGGAAATCAAAAGGGTGACGTTTTTGTGGCGGTTGGCAGACGAGTGGGTGATTTATGGAGAGACGACCCGCCGCAAAGCGGTGTGAACCGAAGGCCGTAAAGTTCGCGGGCAGACGCTTCTCTTTTCGTTGCGCTTTTTGGCTGTTTTGGTGCTTGCTTGCAACAGGTCGAAGGAAAATTCCGGGATTTCTATTGTTTCCACGAGTGTTTCATCGCCCACTCGCTGTTTTAGGTTGCTTTTATGGATGAGGTTTTCGCTCCTGCTTTTCTGCATCGTGATTTCGATCTCCTTCGCCGGTGGAAGTTTGGATGAGGGCCAGCATGTCTCCACACCGGTGAGTTCCCCCAAATGCTCAAATCTTTATTGGTTCGACCGTTCAGATCATCGGTTTGTATTGGGAGCACGTGGAGGCCCCGATGATGGTCTCGATTTGGCTGATGATCGCTTCGATTGCGAGAATTCGTGAGTTCTCTCTTCGATCTCTTTGCCGATTGCTTCGCAGTGTTCCACGTGAACAAGAAGTTCGGCGATGCCTTTCCGGACTCCGCACTCCTCATCGTGGTCGGCCTTCTGCTGGGCTGGCTGCTGGTGGGGCTGAAAGTGCAAAGCAGTCTGTTTACCTTCAATGCAACCACATTCTTCCTCTACTTGCTCCCGCCAATCATCTTCGATGCCGGTGAGCTATCTAGTGAATCCCCTATCGATATCTTTAAATCAAAGGCTACTTCATGCCCAACCGGCAGCTGTTCGAGAACTTCGGCTCAGTGATGACCTTTGCGATCGTCGGCACAATCTGGAATTTCTTCGCGATCGGCGTGACGCTGATCGTGTGCTCGCACTACGGCCTCTTCACCGTCGACTTCAGCTGGGCGGAAGCTCTGCTCTTCTCTTCGTTGATCAGCGCAGTGGATCCGGTGGCCGTGATCACCGTCTTCGAGGAGATCGGCGTGAACGAGTTCCTCTTCATCAACGTGTTCGGTGAGAGTCTCTTCAACGATGGGCTTTCGGCGGTGGGTGCAAGGAGGACTCCAATTGATCCTTTTGTTGGTTCAGGTCATCTTCCAAGTGTTCAACCGAATCGTGATGACCGGGCCGGAGAATCTCCAGACGGAGCAGTACGTGCAGTTCGGGGCTGCTTTTGTGGCCATGGCGTTGGGCGGCGTGTTTATTGGTGTGGTGATGGCCTTTGCGTGTGCCCTTGCCACGAGGTTCGTCCTCTTGGGATTCCCTTGGGCATTCGAATTGCAGATTCACGCAACGAGTCAAGATCGTCGTCCCGGTGTTCACATTTGTTTTCCCCTACATGTCCTACCTCATTGCGGAGATGTTCGGACTGTCGGCCATCTTCGCGTTCGTTTCATCTACCTGTCTGCTTTGATGCTCTCGTTCAGCATTTGCACGTGCGGAATCGTGATGAAACAGTACGTGAAGGGGAACATCACGCATGAAGCGGCGAGTTCGGTCAAGTATTTCGTCAAGATGCTCGCCCAGGCCTCCGAAACGGTCGTCTTCATGTTTCTCGGACTGACCACGATGTCCTCCCAGCAGTACTTCGATTTGTGGTTTGTGGTCGTCACGTTGTTCGCCTGTTTGGTCTACCGCACAATCGGTGAGTTCAACCGAGGACTATTGGAATATTCTACTTGCTTTGTTCTTGCAGGTGTGATCGTTCAGTGCGCCATCCTCAATCGCTACAGCAGCAAGAAGTTCACGATGCGCGACCAGTTTGTTTTGGCGTACGGTGGGCTGCGAGGCGCGATCGCCTTCGGTCTCCTTTCTTCGGTTTCCGACAACGTTCGTGCAAAGGAAATGTTCTCGACTACGACGATCATCGTGATTTGCTTCACCGTCTTTCTGCAGGCAAGCGAACAATGCCTTTCTTGTTTACTCTCGTTTCCAGGGCTCAACCATCCGCCCACTACTAAACTTGCTGAAAGTGGAGCGATCGGACGAGCGGCAGAGCACGATGGTTGAGAACATCTACAACAAGGCGAGATAGCACTCATCTCTCCTAACTATTTTTTAGTACTTTGACTATACGATGTCGGGAATCGGCGACGTCTTGGGTCAACGAAGCAAACACGCCGTTCGGCACTGGTTCGAGCGGCTGAACGCCAATGTGCTGAAGCCGCTGCTCGTCAAACACACCACCCGGAACTTGTTCGATGCGTCGCAGATCGTCCGCGCGTACAACAAGATCGCTCTCCAAGAAGCCCTGGAAACGAGCCGCATTCACGAGAGGCCGTGAGTGGAGCAATGGAAAAACGATCTGATTTCTATCCGTTTTTAGTCGCGCCACTAGAAATCGGCGCAATGAAAGCAAGTTCAATCAATGGCAGACATACGACGAGGTGCGCCCTTCGTTTTCTCTTGTAGTGTTGAACGCATCTCTCAATTTCAGTTCATTGCCGCAACGAAGAACGCGGATCACTATGCCAAAGAGATGCGTGCGGGAAGGCGGCAAGAGGAGGCGGCCGCTAGTCCGTCTGCTACGCGAACCCACCGCCCGGCCGCAGTGACGATCGAGCTGGAGGGCGACGAGTTCGACGACATCAAAGACGACTATCTCACGGCCATCAACCGTCCATTGCCGACATCTTTCCGCCATGATCAACCGAGTTCGCGGGTGGGCGCTTTAACTTGGATTGCTCACGCCTTTGGTTTTAGTCAACCGGGACCCGGAGTTCAGGGTCCCAGCTCGAGAACCCAAAGGAACAAAACGGCTCATGCGTGTGATCGAATCTCTTTGTTGCACGCGAGTTTTGTGCGCTGCTTCTGACTCGTTATTCCTTTACATTTTTTGCTGGAATAAATCTGAGGTTGCGGACTACAAGAACTTTCCAGCGGAGACAGAAGGTCAAGGAACAGGTGAGCTCTCAGCTTTTTACTTAGTTCTGCTTCCGCCTCATCATGCGGCAAGACTGGAATGAGTTTTGGACTTTCGGTCCTGATGAGCAGCTAGCAGTTTCTTTGAAGTCGGCCGCAAAGCAACGAGAAGCAATAAAGTTTGCGCAAACGGATGTTTTTTACTTGAGAGTTCCATTTGTTTTGAGAGGCAGTCGATTGTCGTCTGTTTGTACCGTCACTCCAATCCGCCTTGTTGTGGGCGTGCCGTCTGTTGTCGCCGGGTGATTGGAGTCGTGTCCCCCGTCTCCGGCCGCCTACAATTCGGGAGATCGCTCAGTTTTTCTTTCAAACCACCGGTGTGAACACTAAACACCAGCCACCCGGCCCTCTGCAGGGACAAAAAGTGGTCCGTGGACTTGGACGGCTTCAAGCGGTCGAAAGAAATCTCACTTGTTCACGTCTTGCTCGAATGGCGGCCGCAATCCCCGCTTTGTGCGAATTGGCGTTTGAAACGAATCGATCGGCGCGCATCCTCGTGGTGAACGTCGCTCACTTGTTCGTCGCCGCGCTCGCTGCCGCCTCTCTTTTCGTCTACTTGCGGACGCCCTTCATTCGGCGCGTCTTCGGAGTAGTGGGGGCGAACTTGAAGGTGGGCAGACGACGGGCTTCTTTGTTGAAAGCCGGTCATTTAGATGATTCTCTGGATGGGCATAATGTACTATTGCGTTGGCATCTGCGCTCCTTTCGTTGTGTGTGCTTATCGACTGGTGAGTAGCAAACAAAAGCGAGCCACCCTCACTTCTTGTAGGTGGGCGTTCTCCGCGGCCTGCCCGCCTGCTCGTACGTCTGGACCAGCCAACACTGCTTTGCAGCGTACATCGAGACGGCTGGCGTGACCACGATCATCTTCCCGTTTTGGCACTCAGCTCTTTTCGTCGAACGGGCGGTCGCCGTTTCTTCCAGCGGGCATCGCTCATCCGGGCGTTGGCTGGGAGTGGGTTTGTGCATGCTTTTGGTACGGATGACATCTTTTTAAAAGTGTTCTACAAATGAATTCCAGGTGTGCATTCCTCTTTCTTACGCCTATGGGATGTTCTCTCAAATAACCGAGTTTTCTGACAGCGCGTACTGTGCGGGAGTGTTCACAAATCGATCCATGGGACGGGGCTACACGCAGGTGATCAACTCGTCCACCCTCGTGCTCGACTGCCTGGTCAGCGCGGCCGACGCCTGGCTGCTCGTGGCCAATCGACGGCGAATCGCTCGTTACTACAAGTGAGTACTCAACCCCAACCTGCTCATTCATTCACGATTAGAGCTCGCGGAAACTCGTACACGCTGGACCGCTCCTGGCTGTTGCGCGAGTCGAAGATCTCCATCGACCTCATCCTGCCCTTCTCCATCGCCCATTCGTTTTTCTACGCTCTACAGACGACGTGTAACCTCTACTACACACTCGCGGCGGGTGGGCTGCCGTTGGAAGCGGAGGCGTTTTTCAAAGAGACTGTCAACATTGTAACTTCATCAAAGAGGAAAAGAGCTTGAGTGGTCTCGTTTCAGACCCGAACAACCGGCATGTTCTTTCAATTCACCAGTCTTTGCGTCTTTCACCGCCTCCGCTCCAGGCCGGCGATCGTGGCTCCCGAAACCCCAAGCATCGATCGCTACTTCCTCGAGTTCAAACGGATGATTGCTTGACATCACGAATAAACGGTTTCAAGACGCAGAAGTTTACCATTCACACCTTATCATCAAAAAAAAGAGTAGAAGGGTACTGCGCAAGGAAATACGTTTTGTCTTTCATCGAAAACCGGCGATAAAAGTGTGTCTGCCAGGTACAAACGTCGTTAGCCACCAGACATCGTTAATGGCGGCCGTCGCAAGTACAATTCGCCCTCAAAAACGCGAAAGGTTAAGTTATCGACCGACTGTCCGTTTGAGTGAAGACACGTTAGCGTCTGCATCTTCCCAAGTCTTATTCGCGTCTAGTTGTCACTGCATTCTAATGGCCTTAGCGGCGGCAATAGCGGCAACGAGAGAGCGGACGGCGGGCGAAGAGCTGCTGATGCTCTCGAACACGTTCGCGTTTGGCTTCGGTCTGGTTTCTACCCTTTTGCTTGTTGGTGTGATCGTTCGTAACCGCTCGTCTATGCTCGCGTACCGCCACATCCTACTCATTGCCGCAATTATCGATTTCCACGTCCTTCTCCTCTACTGGATGTGCAATGCGGTAAACTCCTTAAAGGACACCGAGAATGAATAAGCAGTGTTGCAGACTACGCGGATTAGCGAAGCTTCGTACGTCCAAACGACCAACGGACCGGCCCGCTGGTTTCCGCCCACAGCCATCAGGATCGTGAACGCCTTTCGATGGAACGCCCCAACAGTCGCCTGCCTGTTTCTTCCGGTGGAAACGTGGTTCCGATTGCACGTGGCCAGAAAGTTGGTCTTTAGGCGATTCCTCCGACTAACTTCCGTCTCTTTTGCAGCCGCGTGTACCCAACGGCTCGTCAGATCTACGCACTTGTGGCAATTGCGGTTGGCGTCTCGCAGTTGGTCCAAGTGATCGGTTTCCTCGTGGCCTTCTACTCGGCACGTCTGCCCGCCGACTTCGGAATCGTGGGCGGCGACCAGCAGCCGTTCCCAATCGTCTTGATCACGCCAATCGGAGATTTCTTACCCACTTTGAATCTTTTCTCGGTGTCCACCGTTTCCATGGCAGCGTACTTGTTCGCGTTGGGAATCGGAGTCGCGTCCATTCGAGCGATGAAGAAACAAGAAGCCGCTCTCTCGCCCAAAACCCGCCTGTTGCTCAAGCAGTTCTCGTGGGCGCTGGGGATGAAGGCTGGTTGGAGGTCCTCTTCTCTTGACCGTGTGTTTTCAGATGTTCATTCCGTTGCTCACGAACGTCCTTCCGCTTGTCTCGATGTGCACCGGCTACTTAACGGGCACCAGCATTCCGCTTGTTAGCACCACAACAGTTTTTGTCCTCCCCTGGTCGTCGTGCGTCAACTCCTGCTCGACGCTTCTCTTCTTCAGCGCCTACCGACGGGCGCTCGTCCACGCCTTCCAGAAACTTGTGTGTTTTTGGCGAAAGTCAACATCGGTTCAAGCGCTTTCTTCTGTTGAACCGAGGACGTAATCAATCCGTCCTGATGATGGCTTTTGAAGTCAATAAACAGCCCATAGCCTTCAGAAACCATGACAGACGGGACAAGAAACTGAAGGGAAGTAAGAAAAAAACTATTCGCAGCACACAAAGCGATGAGTCACGGCGGGGGTTCGGCGGAAAACGAAAGAAACATGTGGCTCGAATGGAGAAGAAATAACCACCAAAGCGTCTTCGGTTGGACGCCGCTGCAAAAGTGGGGATAACTGGCATTTCGGCCGCGTCTTCTTCCATCTTTTTTTCGGTCGCCAACCATTTTTTACTGCTTTTTTGTCTGAGAACGGCACCCTCATTTACATCGTCGAATCTTGTTCGATTTTGAGACTACTTCGTCCTTCCGTCGGATTTCTCGGCTTCTTTCTTTAAAAAAACGAATTCACTTGATTTAAACCTGTTTTTGTGTCGAATTTAACTTCCTTCACACGCATTCTCCACTCTCATCCTTCCTTTTCTTGCAGGAGCCGACCATGACGTCCACGGTGAAGCGAATCAATCAGGACATCGTGCAGATCGAATTTCCGGTCAAGCTGAGCGTTGGGCGAAAGTACGGCGCGGAGCTCATCAATCTGGAGAGTCCCAAAGGCGTTCTCCTGTCGGTACACCACTGCATTCCGGAGGCCCACGCGTCTTACGGACACGGTCAGCTCAAGATCCACGTCCTGGACTTCGGCGGGCACTCGTCGGTGCGGATGAAGGTCAAATACCATCTGGAAATGCGGTCTACGGAGCAGGTGAGCTTCACATTCTCGACCCTTCATCTGTTACCTCCTCGTTTAGATGGCTACAGCTCGCCACTGGTGTTCACGCCCAAGACCGACCTGCACACGCTGCTGCATCCTGACCGCGTCAATGTCTTCCAGGGAAACACGGCTGTCTGCCAAGTGCTCATCTGCTTCATGGAGGATCCCTGGGAGGCCTTTGAGACGCCTGTCCAGACGCCCGTGCAGAAGCCGCTGCCGAAACCCGTTGAGTACGGCCACCTGCACGCGAGCCTGGCCAAAATGCTCGACCACGAGAAGTTCGGAGACGTTCAGTTCGAGTGCGAGGGACGGGCGTTCAAGGCGAGTGCCCTTCTTGCTCCCACAACTTTCTTGTTTGCAGGTGTGCAAACTGTTCCTGCAAGCCCAATCGGACGTGTTCGACGCGATGTTCACTCACGACTCGAAGGAGAAGCGGCGCGGAGTGATCGCAGTCAAGGACGCAAAGGCGGCGACCGTCGAGCGGCTCGTCCGCTACTTGTACACGGGCCACGTGGAGGAGCCGAAGGACGTCGCCGCCGACCTCCTGCCGCTCGCCGTCAAGTACCAACTGCACGAGTTGACTGTAAGCACTTCTTCCTCCTCCACTCACTCGTCCCTCTTCTCTGCTTTCAGGCGATCTGCGTGAACGCGCTGGACTCCGCGCTGTCCCTGGCGAACATCATCGAGCGCCTCGAGCTGGCCGCCCTCTACGACCACCTGGACGCGTTCAAGCTGCGCGTCCTCACGTTCACCAAGCAGAACTACGAGGCCGTCCGCAAGCTGCCCGAGTGGAAGCGTTTCCTCGACCACACGAGCGGCGCCCTCATCAACGAGCTCATGGAGTTGCGTGTTTGAGTCCAATCGTTCTGTTCATTGTTGATGACTGGTGGCTGTTGACTGTTGAATAAATCTCTGTTGTTCTTTGCTCGTCTCTCCGCTTATTTGCCTCTGTCGGTCAAGAAAAAGAAGTTTCCGCGCCGCCCGCAGTGCTTCGTAGCGACGAGAACGCGCAAATGCGGCGAACGCTCGCTCATTCCATTTCGCTTCCGCTCACCCATTTCTTCTTTCGACGAGCGAACCGATTGGTTGGGTGGCTCGTGTCGTCTGCCCGAACAAGAGATGACGTCCGTCGTTCCGCTCCGTCTCGCCTTCTTTCTGTTGCTCCTGCACGTGCCGTTGGCTGCGAGCACCCGGGAGTTCCTTCTTTCTCTTCCCGATTCCCACTCCTTTCATTTACAATGAGTTTCGGCGATCAACACTTCAGATTGCTGTTCATTCTCGGCGGAAATTAAAAAGAAAATATTCTGCTGGGATCAATCAGTGGCGAGCTGCGTTCTGTGGTCGACGGTCGAAAGCGGCTGGACGAGGGTCGGCTTTTGGCCGAACGGAAGGAGGTGCGCGATCATTCGGATCACGGTTTTGCGATAGGCGCCGAAGAGCAGGAGTGTGGAAACGGAGTTGATGCACGGGGACCACGGAAGGACAAAAACAGTGAAGGAGTCGAGCAATGGCACGGCCGCCCCATTAAAGAAAACGACGATGATGAAGACGAACGGAAGGACGTTCGTGAACAATGGGATGAACATCTAAAAACAAAAAATAACGAGCGTCAGTAATCTCAGTAGACTTTGATTCCGAGCGTCCACGAGAACTGCCGCAAGAGGGCACGCGTTTTGTTGGAGAAAGCGGCCTCTTCCGTCCTCATCACACGAGCCGAAGCGATCCCAATGCCGAGAGCCAGAAGGTAGGCGCCGATGGACACGGCCGCTTGCAGGCTGATGCCAAAAGATGTGAGCGCGTGATCACTACGCGTGATCAGGACGTTCGTGATCGGCTGTCCGTTCGGGTCGACCGCTCCGAACTCGGCGGGCAGCCGGGAATTCGTGAACGCGGCGAGCAGCGGGAAGATTTGGACCAACTGCGAGATCAGGACGACGATCGCCGCCCGCCGGTAGATGAGGGCGGCCGTTGGACGAACGCGGCTGAATCAAATAAGTAAACATGAGAAATTGTAGAGTAAGTACTCACTGCTTAACGAAGTAAGACCGAAACCAGAACTCCAACGGGAGGAAGAGAGCCGGCAAGATCTGCGTGTTCCAGCGGTAAGCAGTGGCGATCCGCTGGCCGGTCGGCGGCAGCAAGCGGGCGGGCCCGTGATTCACGTGGATGTACAGCCCCTCGTGCATTCGTTTCGTCTGCAATCGATTCATTCTTTCAATTCATGTCGGCAGTTTACCGAGTCGCAAAACCAGTAGACGAACAGCGAAAAGAAGTCGACGGCCGCCCCGATCAGCAGGATGTGCCGGTAGCAGAGCATCGCCGTCGTGTTCGTTCGTCGAATCACACACACCAGCAGAAGAGTGAAGACGAAGCCGAACGAGTAGGCGAACGAGTTCGAGATCGACAGAGCATTTTCCAACGGCGTCGGTTCAGTCGCCGCAACGATTGCGGCAGCAAACGACATGCCAGCAGGCAGAAACAATCAGCAGACGAGTGCTTTAGAAGAACAGAAAACGTTTGCTTCGCAATGGAAAGCGGTCGCTTTGCGCGATGGCAAGGCCACTTTCCTTTTGGCGGTGGGCGGTTTTGTAGTTTCTTGAATGAAGATTTGTACTCGCCGTCTGCTCTTTCCAATAATCTTTGCTTGCTAGACAGTTGTAGATGGAAGTTTCGACAGACATTTGACCGTTGGGGTCGATCTGCGGTCTCGGGACCGTCTTTAAGTCGTGCGCACATAACGTTACAAATAAGCGGACTCGATTCTTCCACCACTTCCCGCCTTCGGGTCCACTCCGAACGTCCACTGGTCGAAATTCGACGAAACGGCGGCCACCGTCGTCCAGCCCACCGTGCGGAGAATGAAACGGCCTGTTGACCATTTTTCGGCTTCAAATCCGCCGACGATCCGCCGATCACAGCAAAGGAAGCAAAACAGAGACGCGTTTGAAAAGACCATAAAAATGGGCGTTGGAATGAGCAGCCGTCTGCGTACCCCACTCCCGCTTATCAGGAACAGGCGGGCAGAAGTGAGCGCGAACTGGCTACGCGGCTTCGTTCATCAGAAGCAACTGAAAACGGCTTCTTGATCACGCCGTTGTGCGCAACAAAGGGTTCAAATGCGGACCGTTACTGCGGCGTGTGTTTCAGATTGCACAAGAAGAAATCATTCATGCTCCTCAACGACCGTTTCTTTATCGGTCGAGCACAATCGGCCGGTCAACCGCTACGTGGTCGCATGCAAACAAACGAGAAAAATGATGACAAACGATGGCTCTGTTAGACACACAGAGGCGAGCTTGATGAGTTCTCTCCGCAGAAAGTTTGTGCCGAGCGCCGTTGAACAAACGGCTTATAAGCTATTGGAGAAGTCGCAAGAAGCGAAACAACTGGCAGCCAAGATGAAGTGGCTGGTGTTGCTGTTCGTGTTCCTTTCTTCGTTCGACCCGTTGGATGCGTTCGTGCTGCGCGGGAAGCGCGAACGGTGGGCGGCCGCCGAACTCCGCGAGTGGCAAGCGGCCCGTCGGAACGGGACGAACAAAATCCACCGTCTGTTCGAGCCCTTCTTTCCGGAAGAACCGCTGATCGTTGGGTTGACGATCGGAACGCGTGAGTTCTCCCACTTGTTGGGTGTACCCGCTCCATTCGTCTGCAGCGCCACATCCCGTCAAGCTGGGCATCGCAACGGCGTCCGCAAAGCCCTGGGTCATCGGCCCCGCGTACGAGAGGCTGACGCCCGTGAACAGCGTTTACGCACCCGAGAACTCGACCACTGCCGAGTTCAACGGGGCGTGGGCGGGCGAGGACGACGACACCGACCTGCTGGGCAGCGCCTACGTCGATGTGTGGAACCTGCGGCTTGTGAGTGGCAAAAAGTAAACGGGTTGCATTTGTTGTTTAGGAGGAGAACGTGCTGCGATTCGATCAATCGTTCGGCGTAGTGGAGAGCGCGTACTCGGAGAGCGTGGAGATCGGCGATCCGCCTTTTCCGGCCGACGGAGTGTTCGGTGAGCAGTCAGACAAGTGGACGAGTGAGCATTTTCGTTGCAGCGCTGGGATGGAACGTGGACGATGGTTTGATTCGTTGCGTTCTCCTCCATCCTCATTGCCCTTCGCCTTCAGTGCCCACCTTTCCGGATGCCAATTCCTCACTCATCCACAACATCTTTTTCTACGCGCAGGAAGCAAACCACTTCTACACGCTGTGGCTGGAAAAGTGAGCAAGAGCGTGTGAATAACCCGTGAAATGCCGCTTTAGCCCGTTGAGCAAGCAGACGGAAGGCCCGCAAACGTACGACTGGGAGCTGGACGTTGGTTCTACGAACGAGGACAAGTGCGAGGTGCTGCCCACTAATCTTGTCCTTTCGTTCATTTTTTCTTTTCAGCAAAACTTCTTTACGACGCCTCTTCATTTCTACACGGCTGACACGAGCGGCGTCTTTCACATGGATTTGTTCCGTTTCGGCGACCACTACGCTTTCGAGATGGGCGACCAGAAGATCATGGTCGACTCGAACTCTCCGTTCATTTACGTGCGTTCCAGAAGGCGGGGAAGAGGTTGACCATTCAACCTTGCAGCTGCCGCCCGACCCCTACTCCGCCATTTGGAGGGCGATTGATCCTGATTACGGTGCGTTTTTTCAAACAATATCTAATCGATTGTGTTGATGTTGCTTGTTTTAGACTACGAAATCGGTAGACCTGCGTTTGGCCGCGAATTACTTGTTCTTTAGAGTACTGGACGACGAGCTGCTCGAACGCCGCCAACCTCCCGCCGCTGGTGCCTAACGGCAACAATTGGAGTACCCGTGTGCTTTCAGAACTTCTATTTCCAATCAGATGTGGGCTTCTATGTTCCCCCGACCTCTTACTTGATTGACATTGGGTTGGAAGACGACCAAGTAAGAGTTCAAAGAACCTACCGCTTATCCGTTCGTTGCAGTGCATCCTGGGCTTCTCGTACTCGCGTTTCTTCGAGCCGTCTGAGTGGATTTTGGGCACGTTCTTCCGAGTAATCCCTTAATAACCAGGTTCGTTGCAGGAACTCCGTTTTTGGTCGAGCATTGCGTCCGTTTCGACGTCGGCCAGAACACCGTTGGATTCGCCAAAGCGAAAACCCCGACTGTCGATGGAAACGAGTAGCGCGTTGCGACCAAGCGATTTCGTCGCTCCAGTCGAGTGCAGAGGTTTCGTAATTTGTTTGCTCGTGTCAAAAAAAATAAACGAGTGTGTTTGCTGATCGCCGTCATTCCGCTCCAAATTCTCGGTTTCTTCCTTTGCGGGAAAAGGAACCTCAGAATTGTAAGCGAATGAAGGGATCCCACAACGAGGGACTAGATAGAAGAACTTGATGGAAGAACACGGACGATATCACGCCCCAGCCGGACGGCCATTCCCCGCACTACGTCCCGGTTACTCCTTCAGCGAAGAGCAAACGAAGACGAGTGCGGCGAGTGGCCGACCGGGGGAGCGGAGTGGGCAGTAGGAAGGGAGGAGAGCAAGAAGGGAATGGAGGGCCGCCTGATGCCCACTCGGCTGTGCGACCTCCTTTTATGCGCCCAAAAGGACGCGGCGTGGGTCAATTGCGCAGTCGGGAGCAAAGTCCAGTGCGGCGTTATGAGAAAGCGTAGGTGATTGAGTAGTTGCGTTGGTTGTGAACGCGCGCTCGGCTTGTTTTCGTTCTGCATGGAACACTTTGGACTTATCGGGCGGCAGGAACATACGAAAGCGTCAAAAGAATTCGGCACAAAACCCAACAACCTCAACAAGCTTCTTGACTCTGAGCGTTCAAAAGAACGTTTGCTCTCACACAACGTCCGCACGGGAGAAATGAGTGAATTTGCCTCCAAACGGTCACGCCGAGCAGCGGCCGGCCGGCGGCTCCATTGCACACGCCTCTGAATGACCGTGCAGTTTGTTTGCTTTACTGAGTCGTCGGTCAATCGTCCGTTTTGTTCATTTTTCGGCTCGGACCACCGCCAATCCGGCCGGTCGCCTTCTGCCCCCGCCCTTCGACGCGATGGGGAACGCGAACGGGACGCCCAAGCGACGGTCGATCGAGTGCCCGTCTTCCAAACGCGCTTCAACTCGAGCCACGAAGACGAGGACCCTTTGAAGCAGTGGATGGCCGCCCAGCAACCGCCCGCTGCCCCGGCGACCGACGAGTACGACCTAGCCGAACGGAAGGTGATGGACTCGAACTTCGTGGACGACATCGTGAGTCCCCCGCTTCCCACTTCTGCTCACTCGCTCGTTCAGAACAACTGCGCTATGCGGAGCTCGTCGGACGGCCGCTATCTCTACTATTTTTCCGAGTTCAACCGCCTCGTCGTCCTCGACCTTTTTCGCAACGTCCAGCGGTGATCTCGTTCTCTGTTCTCTTTACTCACTCGTCTTTTTGCAGCGTGTTCAACGACAGCCAGAACTCCGCGGAGGCTATCTTCTTCTTTGCGATCGTGAACCCGACGACGCTCATCGCCCAGGAGGACAAGGCGCTCTGTTTGATCCGCCTGCACGCGGGGGCGGGGACGTACGAGCGGGTGGTGCTGGAGCGGAGCGAAGACCTCTACCGGCAGATCTACGTGTTCACGGAGATCACGGGCTCCAACCTGGGCGTCAAGCGGGCGGTCCTCAACCGCCGCAATCAGATCGCCATCCGTTTCCTTCGCCTCGACATCGACCGCGCCCGTCTGCACGTCGACCACGTGGAGCCGCTGCCCGACCGCCCGCCGCGCACGTGGCAGCTGAGCGGCGACGGCCGGCTGCTCTTCGGCTTCTTGGCCCACGAAGAGGAGTGGGACGTGTTCGACGTGGCCAAGCACTCGTGGTCCTTCCTGCAGCCCACGCCCGGCATCAAACAGAAGGCGAGTTCATCGCTTCTTCTTTCTTCCTTCTTATTCTCCTCTCGTTTCAGTGGACGTACCACCGCTGCCACTGGTCGCCCAAGCAGATGTTCTACCAAATGTACAAACCCGACTTCGTCCTTCGCCGCAGCGCTCTCTGCACGCTCGACCTGGAGCGCTTCACGTGGGAGAAGGAACCGATCGTGGCCGACAACATCTTGCACGCCTCGGCCATCGTGGATGGGCACGCGGCGAGGAGACGGGCGTGGTGATCGTCTGCCAGAAGACGCTCGCGCCCCCCGAACGCCCGCTTGCCAAACACGACGTCTATCGTCTGTTCTTCAAGTGAGTCCTCTTCTTTCACCACCCGCTGATCGATCCCGCTGCAAATCGCCCGACTCGCTCACTCATCTCACCCTCGCCGCCCTCCGCAAGTTCCGCATCGACGTGGAGGGCGACGAAGGCTTCCACGCGCTAATGAGCCGCCCGCCGCTCCGCTCCGTCCTCCCGTCCCTCTTCCCCGAAATGCCGCCGATTCCCCGCCGTTCGCGCTCCGAAGTCTCCGCTCTCGCCCAGTCGTTGATCTCGTGAAGAGCATAAATCCGCGCCGTTTGTCGATCGCACGGAATATACGCGAAAGTTTTCTGTAAAGGCGTCCACTTGTTGCGGAGAAGAGCACCACCTTTTGTTCTGCTCTCGCACCGTCATGAAAGGGAAGCTTCGAACGGAAGGTGGGAGGCAGGCGCGTCCTACACCCTTGACCCTCGTCGAGGTCAAAGAGCGAGCGGCCAGCGAAAAGACGGCGTGCGGAGTGGAGAGCGGCAGGCGACGCACACACGCCCGCCCCTTCCGCCTGCCGCCCATCGACCGCCCACCGCGCTCGCAAGGGCAGTCCCGCCGCCCGGCTGTCTTTTTCGGTTTTTACCCAAGTACCCAAAGGTACGTGGACGTCTTGACCACTTTCGAGTGTGTTCGGAAAACCGCAATTTTTGGACCGACCGTCGGGGCAACCGGCGGTCTCACTTTGGGATCGAGCAGTCGAGTGCGGGCAAACGATGGGGCAAACAGTCGAGTAGTCGACGCCGCAAATTGTACACGGCTTCTTCTGTTGGTGAAAGAGCACAATCTTTGTGCTGACGAATATCCAAAGAACAACGACCAAACCGTTCCCCGCACTCGAATTTGAGCACAGTTGCCTTTAGTAACGGAAGCACCTGTTGCGTCGAAACAACTTAGCCCGAAGAACAAGTGCACAAAATGGAAGTCTTTTCAGCGGGAGGCGGTAGAACCGACCGCTTCGAGAAGTAAACCCTTTTCCAGAAATGCTGGACGACGTGTATGAAATTGTCGTCTTCAGTTTCAACTGCTTCTCGTACTGCCTACAAGCGTACGTGATTTGGTTGATCGTTCGGGTGAGTCCCCCAGCAATGCGCGACTACGTCTTTTTTCTGACTTCACAAGCGGCAAGTTCTCTTCGTTTCCGTTCATTCAGCCTCTCGTTTAGGCGTGGGACCTCGTGTTCTCGGTGGTGGACGGAGTGGTGATCGCGCCGCGCGTTTTCTTCCCGCTGGGCGCCATCATCGTGCGAGGGCTGGGCCGCTGGGCGCCGCAGCTGTCCTTTGGGCTGCTCGTCTTTGCTTTTTTGAACGTTCTACTCGCGCAGCTTTGGTGCCTTGTCTACAGATTCGTGGTAATCCATCAGAACACCGGGCTGCGGGTCCTCTTTCTGAACGGTTGGTGCAAGGCGGTCTTCTTTGTGGGCTTCCAATTGGCCACCGTTCCCTACTTGTTCGTCTACAAAAGCATCCTGTTCGACGTGAGTAGTCAGAGAATCGGTACGAGTCGTCTTTTGCTTGAGTTTCACGTTCACCCCAACAACCTGACGGACCTCCCATACGGCGACTTCTATCCGGAGGAGTACCGCAAGAGCTACGCGCTCTCGATGGACGGCAAGAATCTCGTGGCCTTTGACTACGCGAACACGAGTGTGCTCGACTTCCTGGCCGGCTTCACGATGCTCGCTTACGAAGGGCTCTGCATCTTCCTGCTCGTCTTCATTCTGCGCGCAATGCGGAGCACAACGAGGCGGATGTCGGCGGTCAGTGCGGACACTCAGCGGCTCCAGCGGTCGTTTGTCCGACTGCTCGCCGCACAGTTGAGCGTCCCTCTTGTCTGCATGATCTGCCCGGTAATCGCGAACGCCGTGTGCACGGCCATGAAAATTGTGACTTCTCGCGAACTCACCGACGCCGCTTTCTGCACTCTCAGTCTCTACGGCTTCTCGAACGCCGTCCTCACGCTCCTGATGGTGAAGCCCTACCGAGAGCACTTTTTCCATCGTGTTCTCGCCCCGCCGTTCAATTGGTGCGCCCGCAAGCTGAATATTGGGTGAGCAACAGAAGCTGTGATGCTTTAATATCCTGGTGTCCTTTTTTAGGTCACCGATCGAACCGACCCAAGTCGTGCGGGTCGTAACGATGAGCGGTGGTCTGAGCGCGCGATCGTCGGTCGCTTGAAGCCCTTTCTTCGCGGAATAAACAAGGGCGAAGGGAGGGAAGAGGCGGTACGGATACGCAATTGTGGTCAACATGAAGCCGCTTTTCGTTCATTACAATTTTGCATTTTTTTCGAACCGATCGCTCTTTGTTATGCCCACCTTCTCTTCAAAGGATGACCACATTGCTTGAAGAAAACGAACGCTTTCCGGTTGATGCAACACTTGTTTATTGACGCAGTAAACGGCGGCTCGCACTCAATGGCGTTTCGAGAAGGCCACTTGGTGAATTCCTTGGGGCATCTCGTTCTCGTCCTCTTGCGACTCGGTGAGCTTTTGGCCGAGCGTCTCGTGGAACGCGAAGTGGACGCAGTGATCGTCAAGCAGGCCGGCGGAAAGAGTCGTCCAGATGTTCGTTTCCGCGACGCGCAACAAGCAGAGGCCGCGGGCATTTCGACGGCTCTAAACAATCGACTGGAGTGAGAGGAGTAAATGGATCGAGTGCTCACTTGATCGACGGTCAGCGGGACCTCCATCCGTTCGCCGTCGCTCCGCTCGAAGCCGAAGGTCTGCTTGCTGTCGCACGGGACGTAGACGCGCCCGTCCGTGGGGTCCGTTTTGAAGAGGCCTTCCCGCACGAGCTTCTTCCAGTGCTTTTTTTCGAAGAGCGTTTGGTTCGCCGAGAGGTCGACGGCCATCAGCGCCGAGTGGTACTCGTCCTTGTTCAGCTGCACTTTCTGGCCGTTGAGCGTGTGGCTGAAAGAGGTGAGTGAATGGTTGGTCGCCCCGTTTGCCTGCTCACTCGGAAGTGCCAAATTAAGCGATGTCCGTCGTGTTCACAAATTTCGGGTCCGTTCCGCACTTCTCTTCGGCCATTCCGCCGATCACGAGTTCGCCCGTTTGGAAGGCGCCGTCGACTCGCGGCTTCCTGTGGGCAAGAGATTGCGGACGAACGGAAGGAAAAAAGCTTACGGATCGGCGACCACCGTGACGACCGGAGCGGATTTTCCGGCGAGCAGCGAGGCCCAGACGGCGCTCAAGCGGTCGGAATGCAGGGGGAACACCCCGGCGATCTCCTCGTTGCAGAGATATTCCTTGTAAACCGAGCTCGAATGCAAGAACTCGAACGAATGGACGTGAGCGGGGTCCGCAGCGAACTGCAAACCGGCCAGTAAGGAGTGAAAGGCGTGTCACGTACCGCGAACTTCTCTCGATGGTCGACTTCTTCGGCCTCGCTGCGTGCAGGTAACCCTTCGAAGGTCTTCGATTTTCTATAGTAATCTATGAATATTGGAAAAAGAGGAGCGCAAGGCTTACTCCGCGTTGTAGTTGGAAAACTTCTTTTCGGACGGGCACTGGTCCGGGCGGTCGTCGGCGTCAATCAGGGTGATCACTTGATCGCTGTCCAGCACGCCGTAAGTGACCGCGAGTTTCAACTTTTGGGCTGCAATCGAACGGAAGAATGAGTGGGCGGACGTGAGGGTCTTTACGCGGCGTTCCGACGAGCATTTCGACCACTTGCGGACTGTCTGAAAACTCCCACTTGTTCACTCTCCATTCTTCTGCTCGTTCACCTGCGGTCTGCCGCACGAACGGGACTCGCAGAACGCCGGTTTTTGACTTCCGTTGACGGTGACGAGCCCCTTCCGACTGGGCGACCAGAAGAACAAGGAGGAGGACGGACAGAAGGGAGGACTTCATTCTCCACACTTGGATGAAAATACTGGTTGACTGGTTGATGAAGGGGTGGATTGGTGAGCTTCTTTTATATTGCAGTCCCTTCCATTCAAGCCCTTGCTTGTTTGAACATCTGGACGAGCATTGGGGTTTCTTTTCGACTGCGCCCTTGCAACCGACGTCTGTTCGCTTCCGGTCGATCGCTTGCTTGACTGGATTTTGGGCGGAGAAGGCCGTGCGTAGGACGAATCTAAAAGCAAACAAGCCCGAAACAGCAGGAAATCACACGAAGAATGGATGCGAGAAACGAAGCAATCCGGTTGAATCGTGCCCGGCTGCGTGTTGCGTTGCTCGGCCGCCTGTTCCAACAATCCGGAGCGGAGGATGGGCGGCCCATGACAGAAGAGAACACCCGACAAAAAGCGACGTTTACTTGTGTTCTTGAACCTCGCAATTCATGGAATTTTTGTGAAGGCATACAAACTGTGCAAAAGCGTTTTCCTCCTTCCCAGACCGCCGCCCACGCAGTCACGATCTTCCAGCCGTGATTGAGAAATGTGTGAGCAATGTGTGAACCAGCTTTTAGCCCGCCCCTCGAACAACATGTCCCCGTTTTCCGTTCAAACCACGATCCTCCTTGTTTAAAAGGCACTTTCTGTAATTCTGGACCACCGAGTGGCACGTTTCAAAAACGACCTTTTGGTTTTTGTTTTTAATAGATGCTCTGGATTGTGCTGAATCTAAAAATGCCCGTATGAAAGCCTGCAAGTGGCTTTTTTGCCGCCTTACAGACCTTTGAACCCGAAAGGTCCGGATTTTGCCCCATCGGGTTCAAGAGGCTGTAGTGTCGTTGTAACGAGGTTTCAGAATGCGTGATTGTGATCTTCTTGTAGCTCTTGATCATAGCTTTCGAACGGTGTATTGTGCCGGCCGGCTACAATGCCATCGAAAAAAGTTGTGCTCAATGGCGACAGAAGTTCGTTTCCGCGAATTTCGCATTTTTTGCGTTCAAGGCCGTTTTTCTCTTTACTTTTGTACTGAATACGAGGCAACGGTGCCCGACACGTTATTCTACAGATCAAGGCGCGTCTAGCAAGGCGCATCTCGCAATTCAAAGCCGTGGGAACCAGGAGAACGAGCATGTTGAAGGTGGAGGACCAAAATCGACTCAAATTCGAAATTCTTTTCAACTCTAAAACGACGTAGAGAAATACTCACAAAACTTGTTTTAACAACTAACCAAATCCTTAGCAGCAATTTTCACGTTTATTTGAACTCGATTGCGACGTTTCTGCCGAAATTTGCGCCGCACGTAGTGCTTGGTGCATTTTTTTGCGTTTTTTTGCTAGACCTGCTTTAACGCTTTTCAAAATAGCATGAGTGACTTGTCGACAATTTGTTCATCTAATGCTTACTGCAAATCATCAGTTGGTTGTGCAGCTGCGTCTCACTACGCCGCAAAGTACAGTCGAACGGAGAGTATTTTCACATTTTTAGCTCGGCATTAACATTCTTATGGGCAAACGTGGGCGTAAAACAATCAGAACGGCTGTACAAACACGAAGAAATGAACACCGTGCTGATAAACTTTCCGTCTCTGGTATGTAGGTATAAAGAAGACTGAAAATGCCAGTGCTCAAAGACGATGGTTTTGTCCATTCCTGCGGCCTGATGACTACTGAAACCGATGTCATATTGTTCGCCTTGTTGAGCTTTGTACAACGATGCAGGTTTCGAGTGCATGCCGTAAAAACCGTGCATAAAACCTGAACTTCAGCGGATCAGCAAAAAAGGGGATACAATGGGTCGCCACTCAAACCATACGAGCCACTCTGTGGCAGAAATACTTTGTAGGGTTTATCAAGCGCTAGTTTTATCAAACTAAGTATAAGAGATGTGTTTTACGACGCTCTGGAGAGATTCATGCTAGCAAAATAGCTGTAAAGTACGTTGAGAGATCGTTTTCTGATGCCTGCGCCTGCTATTCGTGACGTTTAGAGCAGTGAAAGTGTAGAGTAAAACAGAACTACAATTTTTGTCCGAAGTTCGGCAGTTGCAAACGCGTCTATAGCAAAAGAACAAGCAAAAGCCGAAAAACAGCGCCGATTTTGGTCATCTTGACATCAGTGTCGCAATAGACGTCGAGCAGGTCTCAAAACATATTTTTATTGTTCAAACATCCATTTGTAAGTATTACAATCAAAACAAACGCGATTCCAATGGCTCACTTTGAAGTTTGAAGAAATTTTGATTTTGAGTCGATTTTGGTCCTCCACCTTCAACATGATCGTTCTCCTGGTTCCCACGGCTTTAAGCGGCAAGATGCGAATCAAGAGCTCCGCCTTGTTCCCTAGAATGACGTGCTGGTTTCCGTTGCCTCGTAATCAGGGCAAAGTTTTCGAGAAAAACGGCTTCGAACGCAAAAAATAGGAAATTCGAAGAAACGAACTTCTCGCGTCTCATGCCGCAACTTGTTTCGATTACATTGCATCCGGCAAACAGTATACACCATTCGAATCCCCTGATCAAGAGCTACAAGAAGAGCACGATCACGAGTCCTGAAACCTCGTTACAACGACACCACTTCCGATTGAACCCGATGGGGCAAAATTTGGACCTTTCTGGTTCGGAGGCCTGTAACTTGACACTAGAAGCAGTTGCAGTCCTTTAAACGGACATTCTTAGATTCAGCACGATCCAGAGAATCTATTAAGCGCAAAAACCGACGGGTCATTTTTGAAACGTGCCAAAGTTTGCACTGGCGTGGTCCAGAATTACAGAAAATGCCTTTTAATTCAACTTCGACAACATGCATTCGGTTTATTCGAGGCAACATTCGCAATCATTGCGCCTTCACGGGGGCAAATCCAACGGTGTTCGTGGAGATGTCCACTTGCGCGCAGTAGGCGGCGGTGAACGGAACGCCCAGCCAGAAGGATTGATCGTCGAAAGTTTCCAGAACGAGCGTGCAGCTGCCGTCCGGAAGCTCCAACTGAAAGCAGCAGCAATCAATTGAGTCTTTTCCTCTCCCCGTACGTCAATGATGTAGTTTTGGCCGGGGATGGTCAGTTGGACGCCGTTGATCGTGATCGAGACGTCGATTCCGACAGTAGAGCACGGGACGATCAACTGCCCGTAGTCGTAGTCGTAGATCGGATTCAATTTGTCGTAGATCTCCAAGAACTCCGAGTAGGGCAGCCTAAACACACCTCTTCTTTCCTTTTTGTTGTCCGCTCATTACCCGAGGAAAGAAAACGAAACGTCCTGCCAGCCGTAAAACGGACTCGAGCGGCTGTACGTTCCGATGTCCACCCTGCAAGCGGGAATGCATGCGCGAATATCAACGGCCGAACGAACCGGGAGATCTCAACGCCGAAGTACTCGTCGTACGCGTACTGGTCCACCTGCACGGCCAGCGGTTCGCAGTGCTCGTTGTCGAACCCACCAAGAGTGAGAGCGCCCTCGATTGTTCCTCGGCTCGGAGGCACGTGTCTGAACACTCCGTTGTTTCAATGACTTTCTTGCACTCAAAAGCTCACGGTCCAATCCAAATCGTGTACTGCGGGGCGTCCAACTGGCCGGCGAGATTCTGCAGCGGCGAGTCGTAGCCGAAAATCGAGCCCGACAGCCCAAGAACTCCGTCGACTGGGAATCCACCGGAATTTAAGTCGAAGATGTCCGTGGCACTCCCAAAGGTCTGTCCGGGGACTTCCAAGCCTTGCCACTGAATACAAATCAATAACAAGGCTCGCTGATTTGGAGGGATTACGGAAAAGACGTCCTGAACGGTGTACCCTTGCGTCCACCCATCTATAAAATCCGAACGATAGTCCTCATCGACCACCGTGCTCGTTGAGGACTCGCTGAAAGAACCGTTCAATAAGAGGACGTAGGGCGAAGCGTGCCTGGAGTTGTAATAAGGCCGCTTGTAGGATGTGCGTAATTGGTAGTAGGAGGCGTCAACCACAAAGAACTGGTGATCCATTTGGTCCACTAACACGCTAAATGTCTGGGCTAAACGACGGAGATGAACCGAAACGTCCGTCGGTCACTTACGGGGCGTCCCGAGAGTGATCTGCCCATCGAATGCAGTTGGTCACTTGTCCTTAAAGGAATTACTTACGTTGGTGGTGAAGTAGTAGTCTAAAAAGACACTTTCCCAATTGAATGAGCAAGACTGGACCTACTGGGGTAGTTGAAGTTCACGAACTGCCCGGGCGCGTGCGGTCGAACCGCGCGGCTTTTCGGGTGTCGGGCGAGTTGCCCCAACTTCCGTTGGTCCGCACTCACCGGCCGTTTCTCCAGCGGTACTGGACGACGACCGCCTCGAGGACGAGGAAGAAGGCAGCGAAGATGAGGAGGGACTTCATTCTTCGGTGTTTGATGACGAGTGGCGTTGGGCAGCTTTTTTATATTCGCCGGTTGCTCCGCCAACTGTGCCCAATGCCCACTTTTCGCGTTTTATCGCCCAAATGCGACGGATCGATCAACTCGACAGACCTCCTAAATGACTCCGGTTTGCGCTACTTCGCCGACACCACCGAAGCGCGCTCTTTGTTCCTTTGTGCAGTGATAAACGGAGGACTAAATAAAAAGGCAAACGACGGTCGACCTTCTGCTCATCTGCGTGTGACCTACGGACGGTTTCCGTCTTTTGGTCTGTTCGGTCGTAGGACGGAAGTGACGAGCGTGTTTGTTGAGCGTTTGGAGGTTCTCCGAAATGCCCACTCGGCTGCTCGAAAATTGTGCAGAGCGAGTCCAAAAGCTACGATGGACGGACCAATCGCCCCCAAGCGTGTATTCGAGTGCTCCGCCCGAAAAAGGAGCGATAAGAACGAGCGCGTAAAAACAGCATCCGACCAGTGGGAGCACTTTCAGAAGCAGAAATGCGCGTGCCGTTCGTCTTCTTCCTTCTTGCCGTCGGCTATGTGCGGTCGACGGCGGTGTTCAACTTGCCGTTCTGGGGCAACGAGCAGGGCGCCTTCGAGGTGAACTTCACCATTGGAACTCCCGGTCAGTCTTTCCTTCTTTCTTCATCCCTGCTCTCTGTTCAGGCCAACAAGTGACCTTCTGGTTGATCGAGGACTACGCGGAGCCTGAAGCGGACGTCGTCGTGGACAGCGAGAAGAATCCCGGCGGCGCCTTCTACGGAAAGTGGGCCCCCTCCTCGTTTCTCTCACCTTTTTCGTTGTTCAGCAAATCGTCCACCTTTCAGCCGGGCAAGACGCTTTACAGCCCGCAGGGTCTGGCGGTCGGAGTGAACGCGACGGACGTCTTCACGGTTCGCAGCGGGCGCTCCACGCGGTGTTCACTTGCTTTCAGTTGGGCGAGGGCGTGAGCGTCGAGGTTCCGTTCCGCTACTACCACGATTCTTTCGTTGACGATGACGGCCGCTCCGTGGAAGAGACGGCTTTTGGGTTGAACCGCCCGCTCGACGGCTCGCTCTCGTTCTTCCAAAACCTCTTGGCTTCGTTCGCCGAGCAGACCGTCGTGTTCAGTTACGATCAAGAGTGAGGGAAAGCAAAGAACGGGGATAAGGAGAAGTACTTAGTACAACGGACCACTGGCCTTATAACGCCACAGGGATCGTGACCCTCGGCGGCCGGCCCGCCGATCGCTGCGCGGACGATTGGGTCGTTCGGCCGGAAGCCGCGTGGCTGCTCGACGACGAGCAGTGGATGCTTCCGATCGACGAGTGAGCACTGAAGAGATGAAGAGAGATGACTGCATTTTAGGGTGTCTTTTGGTGTGCAAACTCACGACACGCCCGGCCACTTGAAATTCCAACAACTCAATCAATTCTTTCGGATGCCCAAGCAGTACATCGATTGGTTCACCCAGGCGGTGGGCATCCAGGACCCCCAACACGTGGCCTGCGACCTCCAAGCGGAGATCATCTTCACGGTCGGCAATGCGGAGATCCGCGTGACGCCCGACGAGTACCTCAATCGGGATCGAGAGGAAGTCACGCGCGAGTGCTCGTTGCTCATCTTCCCCTCCAATTACGACCAGTTCTGGCTGCCGCGCTCCGTCCTCCAACGGCACTGCGTTCTGCGCGACTACGCGACCTTCCAAATCGGAGTCGCCACTCGTCTCCCTCCGAATTGATTGCTCCCGATTGCTCTTGATATCAATGCGGCTTCAAACGAGCTCCGTTTGTCCTCGTGCTGCCCTCAAGTACCGAACAGAAAAAGGCTTGATGAAGTGCGTCGATCTTCATCTGCTATCGGTGCGGATTTCGCTCGTGTGCACTACGCTGCCCACAAATCACGTGCTGAAGAATTGAGAAGACGCTCGAGCGTGGCTGTAGTCACAGCCGCCCGACCACTTTTTCTGACGAAATGCTCAACGGTGATCGCATCAACGGACTGATTACACAAGGGAAGCGATAAGAGTCCAAATGCAAAAAGCAGGCGAGTGACGTTCTACGCCTTGAGGGCGGCATTCGGGGGCGCAGTTCAAATGCTGACCGTTTTGATTACTTCGACCAAAACCTGCAAACATCCGGTTGCACAAGGCTACGTGGACGAGTTAATTCTTGTTGTGGACCATAAGTACGCGCTCTTACCGAGGGATCACCACTTCCTCAGCGTTCAAACCAAAAGCCTCGTTTGATCAAAGATGAATTCCATCCTGTTCGTCTTTTTCCTTCTTCTGTTTGCGGGATTGACGGAGGCAAAAACTCTCAATCGCTCCTTCCAAACGGCCATCCGCAAACACGCCCAATCGATCGACGATATCCGCATGCGCATGGCCGCCGACCGAAAGGCGAACGTCGGCGGCTCGAAGTTCAACTCGGGCTCCCAGAAGTTCCGCGACTACTACGGTGAGAGAACTAATAAATAGAAGAAATATCAATATATTTAGACACCTTCTACGTCGCGGACATCTACCTGGGCACTCCACGTACTTGCATCCGTTCCGTTCTCTCACCTCTCACTCGCTTTCTTCAGTCCAAACATTCCAAGTGCAGCTGGACACGGCGAGCTCCAACCTGTGGGTGATGGACGCGTCCTGCGAGTCGGCAAACTGCGACGGAGGGCCCACTCGGGACTACGGCTATTGGGCGAAGCACAAGTTCTTCTCGAAGCAAGTTTCCATTTCTTCGTTCTCTCATCCTTGGGTCATTCAGTCGCTCTTCCACTTTCCAACCGAACGGCACGTCCTTCTCGCTGTGGCATCCGATGGGCCAAGTGAAGGGCGTGTTGGGGGCGGACGTGCTGACGGCAGGCGACTCTGCACCCTTCGTTCACTTCTCGCTGCTTTCAGCTGGCGGACGGACTGAGCGTCGAGAATCAAGTGTTCGCGTTGGCGACGGAGATCGGCGATCCTTTCGGCGAGTTCCCGTTGGACGGCGTCCTCGGCCTCGGGTGGCCCTCGTTGGCCGTCGACCAGGTGACGCCCCCCATCCAGGACGTCCTCAAGCAGCTCGAGCAGCCGCTCTTCACCATCTGGCTGGACGTGTCAGCGGCCTGCCGTTCTTCTCTTCCTCATCCACTCGTTTCAGCAACGTCGATCAGCTCGGTGGGACAGGCGGCCTGATCACGTACGGCGCTTTCGATTCGACGAACTGCGAGCCGCCGCTCGTCTACGCGCCCATCACAAAGGAGGGCTTCTGGCAGTTTGCCGTCGAGGGGTGAGTGGCGAGAAGCGACCAGTGAACACTCTCACTGCTATCCACAGGTTTGCGGTCGGCGAGTACGCAAACGCGGACCGCAAGTCGGCCATTTCGGACACCGATGAGCAGCAGAAAGCAGAAGACGACGCAAGAAATCTCAATCGTTAGGAACGGCGTTCATCTTGGCCCCGAGCGACGACCTTCAGCTGATCATCCAGCAGACCGGCGCCTACTTCGACTTCATCTTCGACCTCTACGGAGTGTTCTGCTCGAAGATCGACTCCTTCCCCGACCTCGTGTTCACGGTCAACGGGCAGCAGTTGAGTGTGCCGGCCAGCGAGTACATTTTCGAGGTTGGGCGTTCGGCCCGGCGGCACAAGTGAATCTAAAATTGCAGCTGGACCCGGACGTCGATCGATGTGCTCTGAGCCTCGATTGGAACATGGAGTGAGTGCGACCGTCTTTTGCCCACCCAACGATCTTCTTTCAGTGCGAGCGACTTCGACTGGCTCCTGGGCGACGTGTTCAGCCGCACCTTCTGCACGATCTACGACGTGGGCGGCGAGCAGGTCGGATTCGCGAAAGCCCGCCATGCCACCGCTTGAAACACTGAAGGCCTGGCTTGATCCTTGATACAATAAACCCTTGCATTATTGGCAAAGTAGCGAGCAATAAACGATCTAAATATTTTGAAACCAACTGTTCATAAAGGAGTTCTACACGATTTCCTGTGACATATTTTTTGAGAGTTTTGTGGGGCTAAGTGAAGGCATTAAAACAACTGCCAAAGCGATCTTTCGGCAACTCAAAAGACGACCAGTCGATGCGCGTCGGAAGCTTCATTCTGTTGATCAGCGAGACGGAAGGCGTTAACAATCGTTTCCCATCCCCGCACTCACCCCCCTTCGTTCAGGCCGTCGTCAGAAGTTACACAGAGTTGGGAGATCCTCATGCAGCTGAACAACCAGATGGTCGTTGCGAATGAGAACGAACAAAAGGGCTCAACGGATCAACGTGATCGCTTCCGTCGATTCCCTTTTTGAACAACACTCTGCTCGGTGACTTTCGATGGGCATAAATACCAAGTATGCACGGTTCGTTCGTTTCATTCGACAGCAGAAAGAATGAAATACTCGAACGTGTTAGCTGCAACCAGAAGTTGACGGAACTGACGAGCTATCGAATTCGACAGGATTTATTCGTGGATTCGTTGATCAACAGCAAGCAAGTGAACGGAGTGTTCCCCCGTCGAAAGTCTCCGTCAGTCGTGAATCTCGGCGACTCCCGCCTTCACGCACAATCCAGTGTCCGTCTCGCAGGTCGAGCCCGTTGGACACGCGCTGCAGGTGGCTCCCGCCTCGTAGATGACTTGCCTGTCGACGTTGCCGTGAAGGGAATACTGGCAAGCAACGAAATTCCCTCTGGCCGTCTTTCCGTTCCAGGCTAAAAGAAGAGCCCTATGAACGAACGGGTGTTCGGTCCGCTTACTCGCGCAATACGCCACCGCACAACCGATCTCGAAGCTCTTGGCCCAGACGACTTGCGTGAAGTGGTTGTAATTCGTGCCTTCCATCATCAGACTGTTCTGCCCGTCTTCCACCAACTCAACGTACCACCGGTAGACGGCGTGCTCAAGAGAGAATTCTGAAAAAGGAGCAAGGTGGAAGGTGGAAAGTCTGCCGATTACCTATAGTTTGGTATTGACCATTGGCCGACCAGATGTAGAGATTCTGGCCCGTCCCGTTATGTTGCGAGTGTTCCAGCACGCAAGGTGCGACCGCCTTCTTTGCGTACGACTCGAGCAGTTTGCTCCACGTCATCTTGAACATGTTCTTGGCGGGCGGAATGGCCGTCCCGTTCTTGTTGATGGCCTCGCCTTTTGCAACCGCCGATCGATTCGCGTTGTGCGCATTCAACGAGACCATCCTCTGAGCGTCAGTCAGATCTGCAAGAAGTCGACTTCAATCCCATTTTCTTCTTTCCACTCACTCGGAATGATGGTTTCGTTCGCGTACGTGCACAGCCCTTTGTCAGCCACGCACTGCTGGGCGGGCGTGCAGGCGGAACAGGGAGGGCCCGCTTCGTAGATGGGTTTGCCCTCGACGTTGCCGTACGGGCGATAGGCGCAAGCCACGCGCGTTTGGTTTTCTGCGAGTACACAAGGGTTATTTTGATTGAAATATCACTCACTCGGGCAGTACTTGACGGCGCAACCGACTTTGAACTCAAGATTCGTCTCGCTCCAAATCAAATGTGTGCCCAGCTTGCCCGTCCTGTTGAGCACCAGGTTCGAGGGGTCGTACTGCAACAGGGTGGCCGCCCACTCGTAGATCGAGTCGTTCAGCGCCTTCTCTGCAAAACTGACCACTGATGACGAGCGAGGTTCTTGACTAACCGGGCGGCAAGTAAGAAGGCGTCGTCCACACTTTTACGTTAGACGAAGAGCCGCTTTCGTAGTAACAACCCGCAAGCACCGTGTTGTACACATAATTCCACTCGTATTCGCTCCAAGCGGCAACCGCCATGTTCGACGCCTGCGGGAACTTCGCTCCGCCCTTGCCGACCAGATCGCCCAAAGCGGCCGCCGATCGGAACTGATTGTGCAGGTCGATGGACAGTTGGCGGAGCGCGTCGGTCATTTCTGCAACCAACAGCTGAGAAATTCTTTCTTTTTCGCTTACGGGGATCGGGTGGGGTGGTCGTTGTGGTCGTCGACGCGGGCGTCGTGGACGCGGTGGTTGGCTTCACTGTACTCGTGGAGGTGCTCGTCGACGAGCTACTCGGTTTTGGCGAAGATGTAGACGCGCTGGTCGGCTTCGCGGAAGTGGTCGTTGGGCTCGTCGTGCTGGAGCTCAAAGAGGAAAGAATGGGCGACGTGCTTGTCGGCTTCAAACTGGGGGCCGTCGGTCGCAGCGTGCTCGTGGACGTGCTGCTTGACCTCGAACTTGTCGTCACCGGCTTGATCGTTGAAGGGACGGTGGTCGTTGTCGGCAAAAGCGTGGTTGTTAGCTTCAGCGTGCTCGTGCTCGTGGGCTTCGTTGTTGCTGGCGTCGAACTGCTCGGCTTAGGAGTAGAAGTGGACACGCTGGTCGGCTTCAGCGTGCTCGTGGACGTGCTCGTAGGCGTCGACGTCAAAATTGTTGTCAGCAGAGTTGTTGTGGGTTTCGGAGTGCTCGTCGACGTGCTCGGCGGGAGAGCGGTGGTCGTCGTTGTCAAGAGAGTAGTCGTCGGCTTTGTGCTCGTTGTTGTCGGCTTCGCAGTGGTCGTGAGCGTGACGGGTGGCTTCGAGTAGCACAGGCCAGTGGCCACCGTGCACGTGGAGCCCGCGTAGCTCGTGCAGTCCGCGTTCTTCTTGCAGCCCGTGCCCGCCCCGTAGATCCGCGAGCCGACCTTCACCGCTCTGAACAAAGATTCGTGTGATCAACTCAATGGAAAGATCACTCACGCGCTCGAGTACAAGCAGACGGCGAGCGTGCCGCTGATCGACGGGCACTGCTTCATCGCACACCCGATTTCGCGGGACGTCGCCCACGCCATGCGCACGAATCCGCGGAGTGCTGTGTTGTCCCGAGAGGTGAGCGCGACGCTTTGGAGTCCCTGGGCCTTCAGTTGGCTCAGCCACGAGTTCACCACCGTCTGGGCCGTCGTCGCGTCTAAACTTTCCACTTGACTGGCGAGTTCATTGAAAGAACGTACTGATCGGCTTGATTCCGGCCAACTTGATCGCATTTTGAGCGAGGTTCGGGTACTCCACGAACTTGTGCACGCAGGTGTCCACCAACTGTTGGGCTTGGGCCTCCAGTTGAAGGCTGTAGATCTGAAAGCGGTAGGATTGAGTAGACGGAGAAAAGCTTCGATCGCTTGCCAGCTGGTAGACGTTTCGGCCGGCCGGCAGCTTTGTTCCGTTCTTGTTCGCCAACTTCCCCAACACCACGTTCGAGCGGACGGCGTTTGTTGCCTTGAGGAATTGCGTTCGAACTGCTTGGGGCAACGCGGAGTGGACGGACGGGAGGAGAAGCAGAGGCAGACAGGAGACGAACAGGAGAACGGAAGCCCTCATCTCGCCGGTTTTCAGTCGGAGGAAGGCAGCTCCAACTGATGCGTTTGGTTGTGCTTGCTCGTTTTTTTATACGCCGAACGGTCGAGGGTCCGTTCGTGTTGGCGGACAGCTTATCATAAACTCGTCTGCCGCTTCCTCCATCGGCGGCCACCGCAAACACCCGGCTTTGCATTGTGTGCGCTGTCGAAAACTTTCCAACACTCGCGAACGCGGCGGCTCGAAACTATTCGTCTGCGAAACGAAATGCAAAACCCGTTGAACGTGGATTCACTCCGTTCGCCGCATGCCAAACACTCGCCGATTTCCCGTGACCGACGAGGAAGTGAGCGAACCGGTTGTTCTTTTTGTCAAAAGATGTTCCGCTTGTTCGCCGACAGCCAGGGTTTCATTGCAAAAGGTTTTCCGCAGCTTTTTATTAAGATGTTGTCCGTTAATAAACGAACAAACAGATTGGAGAGGAACAACAGCAGAAATGCCGTTCCAAAAGTCGGCTCTTCATGAAGGGCGTTTTTTCTTGCGATTGGGTTCAAATTCTTCACTTTCCGGTGACAAAAAGAATTGATCGACACCGCGTTTACATTGCTGCTTCTATCGCGGAAGAATTGTTGATCTCGCAACACAACGTCTCTTGAACGCATTCAATTTACATTTCAGCGGAACCGATGGGTAGTCTTTTTGCTACGTTCCGTGTGGAGAAAGCGGAAGCACGGGATCGAGCGGTCGGCATTCTTTTCCACGTTGCATTCAACAGAACTACAAAAGCTCCCGATAATCCCGTGAAAAAAACTCCCGAGCGGCCGTAAATGAGTGCAAAGCTTGTTGACTGCGAATAAAACGCCCACGATCGCGTTGAACGCAAGGTTAAGTGCGTCAAACGCTGTTGAAATTTGTCAATTCAACATTTTTGAGTTGCTTACCGAAGAGACGTTCAAAGGTTGCTGTACAATAGAAGACGGTGTTTGTTTGCGTTTTGTGACAGGTGTGCAATGACGAAATTTATTTAAAAGAACACACGGTTGGAATACAAAACGGTTCATTTTCAGCGCAACTGCAAACGAACGCCCACAGCCTCCGTCTGCTTTTGTTTTACCGCTTATTGCTTCTTCTGGACCTTGGCGACGACCTTCGCATTCACGGTGTTGTTCGACTGGGCGATCACTCCGTTGCGGGGATAGATGCTGCGGTTCAGGTAGGTGGAGCAGAGCGTCTCGCCGATTCCGTACTGCTTGATCTGCGCGGAGCGAAAGTTTCCGAAGGGGAAGAAGTCGGTGAAGTCCTGGGCGGACTCGGCGCGCAATCCGTAGCCGTTGGCGTTCCAGTACCTACAAAAGACGATAATAGAGGATTGAAAGCCGATTTTCAACGCACCATAGCTGGGTCTTGGACCAAATGGAAGTCGAACTGGCCGTGATTTGATCCCAGTCGTACCAGTTGGTGTAGACCAGCCTGTGACGGCGTTTCGCGCCGTCCCCCGCTTGGGGATGTTGTTATACTAGTGCGGAGCGAATGCTTTTGTCGACTTTGTTCGCCAAATCGAGTGCTCGTTGCAATGGAAGAAGGCCGAGGCGCGCTCCACATACGCCCGGGTTTAATGAAAGCTCTACGAATGGGCCGTTACTCAACAGACACAGCTCTGTCCGTCCATTTGGTTCTTACGGTCTCAAGGAAAACCAATCCGAATTGGGAAAGCCGCGCAGGAATGCAGCCTTGAAGTACAACGCTGCGCACAGCGTACCCTTACCCGCAAACAACGCTAAATGTTTCTTTTGATGCCAGCAAATAGAAAAAGTGAATAGTTTCTAGTCTTTCTCATTGGCCGGACTTCCGCTCGAAATGCGGGCGGTCGGCTAGATTTGGATCACGTCCAGCGGAGGTTGGTGATCGCCGTCGGGTGGCTTCCGCTACGATTCGCGTTGACTGCCAAAAAATACTTCTCCGTGGTAAGTGTGGTCGAGTTTTCGTTCTTCACAGCCCAACAAACGAATGCAATGAGCAATGCTCGCCTTTATTATGTCGATGAATTGCTAGCTTCTCCACCGACTTGTCGCTTGTGTGTGACATCACCGCATAATGAAGTGGGTGCTCTCCATAGTTCGAATGTCATCGTTTAACATTTTGCGCTATTTAATTGCGTTTGGATCATTGCGGCCGAAAGCACAATTTGGGTGAAGCCGAACACAATTTTTCCACGCGGTTGATTTGATCACAACTCGAAGGTACAGACTGCACAGCTTGTGTACCACGCGTACCACATGTTTAAGAGACGGTGCGGACAGAAGAAACGACGTCGGTAAGTCCTCGGAAAATTGAATTGCGGACATTTCATGGCCAGCGAGACCCCGTCTATTCGCACTCGGCCCCGCTCTGCTCTTGGATAGACGATCGTTTTCTCCAAAAAATCCCGATGACTTCGGCAAGTGTGATTTTCTGCTGGGTGGTGGACCTTGTGGGATCGTCGGTGGGCGTCTTCCTGAACGTCCTCCTGCTCGCCGCGATCTTCCGTTCGTCTCGGCGGAAGCAAGCCTACTCGTTCATGTTCCTCTTCCATGTCGGCTTCGATCTTGCGTACTCGCTGCTCGAATTGGCCATCCAACACGTGAGTTCCGGTTGCATCTCCCCACCCACTCGCCCGCTCGTTCAGCTGGTGACCGCCGAGAAGGGCGTCCTGGTGGTCATGCCGCACGGGGTGGAGCGATTGTTCCCGTCGTCCATCTACGCGACCATCTTCTTGCATATTTTTTTGGCCATGAACTCGATCTTCATCCTGCCCTGTCAGTACAAATACCGCTACGACATCCTAAAGAAGTGTGTGCATTTGCCTTCTTATGACACTTGTTTTCATTCATTGTTAGTTCGCACACGACGGTCAAGCGGCTCGTCTCGTACGTGGGCGTCGCGTCCACGGTTGCCGTCTTGTGTGCAGCGAACGTCGTTTGGAGCGTGGCGGAGCAGCAACGCCGACCAACCGCCCACTACGCGCAGCTGCTGGAGGCGGCCGAGGTGGACGGTCGGGAGTTCTTTTTGTACGGGTCGGACATGGTGCATTCTATCCGTCCATCTTTTTCGATTCGAATCGATTGCAGGAAGATCTTTCGACACAATGTTTCTACAACTTCACAGCTCCAGTGACCTCGAACGTTGCCCTCTTCCTTTGCGCCTTCTACCTGTGGAAATCGGTGCGCTTCGTCCACTCGCACCAGACGGCAGTTAGCGACCACACCCGTTCGCTCGCTCGACAATTCAAGATCAGCCTGATCGTTCAGGTAGGCAACACACGTGAACGAAATGTAATGAACGGAGAATTGCAGACGATAAACTTCCTCGTGTTCGCGTTCGCTCCCAACTCAATCCTTTCGTTCAGCGTCGTCAATCGAGTGCGCTTCCTGTCTTCCTACACGATGCTTCCGGCTAGCTGGCTACCGGCAGTCGTGAGCATAAACGAGGGTTTCTTTTGATTGTTGCGGCGATTTCAGAATGCCACCACTACTCTTCTAATCATCAAGCCGTACAAGCAATACGCGGCCTCCTTCTTCGGCTGCAAAGGCACCTCGCAGTCGCCGTTGCAGAAGGTCGTAAACGTGACCGTAAGGACAGAAACACAACGGTTGTCCAGGAACGGTCAGCCGTGACTCGGTTGTACGACAATTCTCTGAGTGAAGCCACCGTCATTCAATAAACGCGCAAATCGTTCTATTTCGGCAGGCGAGCATTCCAACCGAAGAACACCGTTCATGTTGTCGTCCACGAATCGAACAAACTTCTGCACTGCCCATCCATCGACAGAAACGTCTCGTGTTTTTGGATCGTTTCAAGATGTAAACCACAGAACGAACACGGAATTCCGCTGGTCATCACTTCCAAACGGTTTTATTCATTAGCACAAACACAACAACTCGACTACAAAAGCGACAAGCATTAACGACCAAATCAACGAGCAGACAACAAAAGACCGATCCAGGCGTCAGGCTTGCGGGAAGACGAAGATCCGGTGGACGGCGAGTGCCTGGACGTCGACGGAAGCACCTGCAAAAAGTCGAACCAGTTCGAACAGTCGATTCGCGAAACGCACGATCGGCCGGAGAGGCGACGAGCAGCACGGACGGCAGCTGGAGGGCCGGCAGGAATTTGGACGTGAAGTCGGCGAACTCCAGCCGCTCGTCCACTTCTTTGTGCACCCGTTCGGCCATCTCGGGCGTCTTGACGAACACGTGCGCAAAGGACGGTTTCTGGGGCGGGCGGTCCATTCGGAGCAAGCAGGCGGGAGCGCCCAACTGCGACAGGCGGACGCCCAGCGAGTCACAACGAAGGACGAGCAGCTCGGTTACCGGCGCTCGAACCCAGAAGTCCACGAGGAACTTTGCGAGATTCGGCGGGTACTGAACGACAGATGAGAAAGGGTGGAGAAGCGGGCTCACGTGATCGAGGTCGACGTAGAGGCCGACCGCCTTCTCGCGCATCTCGTCCAAAAGAGCCGTCTGCTTGCTGGTGGCCGGGGCGGGCGGCATCGACACTCGCGGCCCCTCCATTTCTTCCGGAACGGCCGGCGGAACGCTGGAACTCGTGCGCTGGGCGCTAAATCCTTGCAGCGGCTCCTCCACCAGCCGCTCCACCGGCTGCTGGATTGCCTGAACAAGATCGTAAAATGAGTGGCCGGACGTCTCGCTCACCTCATCCTTTTCCCCCGGTTGCTGCACTCGACGATCGAAGGCGTGGAACTTTCGCTCGTGGTGATCGCGGTGCTGTTTCGACGAGTAGAACGAGCCGCATTTCGTGCACTGGTAGCCGGAAGTTTTCGAGTGACCTCGCTCGTGTTTGGCGAGGAGGTGGGCAGCGATCGGGAGGCCGCAGTGACGGCAGGGATTCTGGCAAGGAATGCGAGTTGAACGATGAAAAGGAGAGACACGACTTGCCTTCTGGGCAACTCGCTTCGACTTGGCGTACGATTGGTGGCTGCTCGGGTCGATGAATGGACGGCTGTAGGCGTGTTCCTCCCGCTCGTGCAGGTCGCGAAGCTGCTCGTTTGCGAACGGAGCCCCGCACTGCGCGCACGTGTGTTTCGGCTGACCGCGGCTCCGGTTGTGCGTGGCCAAGTGGAGGTCGACCAGCGCCGACGAGAAGTTCCTCTTGCAATGCGGGCATTTCCACTGAAATCGACACGGATTACCGGATGGAAAAAGGAAAGAAACAACCAATTGTATTCCCGAGCTCCCTTGACCGCTCCCCGCCGTTTGCTGAGAACAGGAGAAAATTCGAGAACACAAGTGAAGTACGCACCTCGTTTCGAGCCGAATCGTCGCTGCCGTCATCGTCTGCGAGAGAGGAACTTTGGTCGGGAGATGCTTCTTGGAGCGACATCGCGAAGCTGCCGTGGATGAACCGCGATCAGCTCCGCAACCCAACCGAATGCGCGCCCACCTCGACGAATGAAACAAGGGGAAATTCAAGGAAAACGAGGTTTTCGGCGGCGAAAAAGCGAGCGGGCCCGATGCCACCCGTGGGGCGCACAAGCAACCGCGGCAGGACTCCGAGCGCCCTTTTCCGTTCGCCCCCGCACTCCAGACAATTCGTTATTTTTTGCTTCTCATCAACAAACACACTTAGAACACACGCCAGTCATTGAAGCTGCGTTTAGCTTCGATCAATGCATGAGGATTCGTCTCGCAAATGCCGCCCAGAAGGCATTTGATCACAAGTCTCTTGTTCGAATTCAATCAGAGCGTGGGCCGCTCACGAGTGACGCCCGATTGTTCTCGAGGCATTTGGCGGAGAAAACGGGCAAATGTCGGATTCCGTTGGTTGTTTTGCCTTTGTTTCAAACGGCCTCTTTTGATGAAGGAAATGCCGGCGCTCGAATGCCAAAGGTTTCCGATTCAACGGTCGCCGTTTGCCGTTCGCACCCACTCGTACGGCCGCCGGCCTTTGGGTTCCTTGGTTTCGAACACGAATAAAAAGAACCGTTGGCTTCTGCAAATCACTCACTGAACGGAAGTCATAAACGGACGTTCTTCCCTCCTCCTCCTCCTCGTCGTTTCGGCCGTGGCTTCCGGCTTTCCGTCCGCGTGGTTCGAGCGGGCAGAGGACGGGGGCGAGATCCACGCGCTGATCGTCGCTCCGGCACCGTGTGATGTTTTCCACTGCGATATGAACCTTGCGGACATGGTCAGTGAACACAGATAATCCATTAGACGTTCGTTTGCAGGCCCAGCAATCTCGTCTCTACCACCAGCTGATCGAACGGGGAGTGAAAGCCGAGAACATCGTCATGATCTTGAACGAAGACGTCGTTTACTCCGAGAAGTACAACCCGTGGCCGGGCAAAGTCTACGACAATCCCGATCAATCGCACGAGTGGTTCGAGGGCGTCAAGGTCGACTACAGCGGCAAGGACATCAACTCAAAGAACTACCTGGCGGTCCTCACTGGTCACAAGGAGGACCTGGAGCTTGCGGAAGGATCGAACTCGACTGGTCGCGTGTTGAAAACGTGAGTGATGAGGAGGAGTGGATCATTTCGTTCTTGTTTGCAGGGGACCGAACGACCGCCTGTTCGTGTACCACGGAGGGCACGGAGCTCAAGGCCTTGTCGAACTTGTCGGAGACCTGCTGTACGCAAAGGACCTTCACGAAGCCTTCGAACGGATGGAGAAGGAACAGAAGTTCAAGGAGCTCTTCTACGTGATCGACACGTGCTGGAGTGGCTCCATGTTCGCTAACGCCCTCTCGGACAACGGAACAAGTGAGTTTGCTTGACACTATTCCGATTCCTTTTCTGTTAAGTCTACGCGATCACCTCCGTAAACGTCACCGAGGACGCTAAGTTCAACGACTGCCAGGAGGTGGACAGCGGACACGGAATGAAATAAATTTGTTTCAACGACGTTTTTGGCCACGTCTTCTTCAACAACACCCAATCGGTTGGTTTCTAGAGTCTTTTTGAAGAATGATCGACCCGAGTGCTTCAGGGCGAAGCGGGAACGGAGACTTTGGAAGTGCAGTACGAGTTCATCCGCGATCACATGATTTCGGACTTCCCCGCGGACAAGCACAGCCACGCGCAGGAGTACGGTAGCCGGCAGGTGGCCGAAGAGAAGGCGGTCGAATTCGAAGGCGAGCAACAGCCGGCCGCCAACCGGCAACTCCGCTCGGTGGTCGACTCGCCGATCGTCGCCGGCAACGGCCGCGTGAAAGGACGGATCGGTGCCTATTACCGAGTGCTGGACGAGCTGGAAAAGGCGAAGAATTCCGCGAACTCCGAGAAGACCCGCGAGTTGCAGCGGAAGTTGGAGGAGTTCGAGAGGGTAAGCGCTCCGTGGAAGAAAGCCATCATTTCCGTGCGTTCAGGAACGATCGGCCGTTCGATCCAAAGCCGCCACTCTCGTCCGCCTGCTGATCGACGAGCCGGCCGAACAAACGGCCGTCTTGAGCGCGCAACCCGCCTCGATCGACGACTTCGGCTGCCATCGGGACGTCCTCAAGAAGATGGCCGCCGCGTGCCCGCAAATTTCCAAAGTGATCCGAGCAGTCGATGGCTGTTCATTGCTCGATTGATTGCAGGGAACGTTCACCCACGACTTCATCGCCGTCCTCACCGAACTCGTGAACCGCCGCGTGGACTGCGCGCGCCTGGTGTCCGCCGTCGGCCAAGTTTGCCACTGACGAGGGTGTTGATCGAATAAAAATGTTGCATTTGAACGTGGGACGCTCACTGAAACAAACACTGCATCCATTCCTTCTCTTCCCTGTTCGCGGGGCTTAACGGCAGGCGCGGACGGAGTTCACTCCTCGCTGTCGGGGAATTTCGTTGACAGCCGACCACTCCACGCCCTTTTCTAAAAAACGATGACGGCCGCTCGTTCACGGAAACATCCCCGAGTTCATTCCACCCGTTCATTTGATCTCTCGAAGAACAAGTGAACCCTCGTTTCTCTTCTCACTGTCCATTTGGTCGTTTATTTGTTCGCTTCGCACCCGTACACGCGTTCATCTGACCACTTGGGCGCGTCTTTGTGGTCGCTTGTTCGTTCGTGTTCTGCATTTGAACGGTTGGGCAGCACACGCGAGCAAGCGGACGTGGAAAGCGGGAGCGAGTAGCGAAAAAGACCGCCTTCTCGCCGCTTATCGCTAACGAGAGCGGAAAGCGCGTGCTTTCTTTTTGAGCGGCGGGGTGGCGTGAAAGACCGGTATTCTGCGGGAGCTAACGCGTGCTATTTTTAGTTGTCTTGGAATTCACGATAAGCCCGTCGAGCACATTAGACAACGAACCGTCCGGCCAGGTGTTTCTTCATATTCCGTTAGACATCGGCGTCTATGAAACACGCCTCGTGCGCACAGAAACCAATTAGGAATGCTTGTTGGTCTTCTTTTCTCGATAATTCAGTTGCTAGCAGCTGGAGTGATTCGAGCAACTGACAAACTTGTGTAAGCGGCCGTCCGGTCGATCAAATCGTCGAAAAGTGCCAATCGCTCAACGGTTATCGACTTAGATTTCGCTGTTCAGAGGCTCAATGACCTCAAGAAAAAGGCCAAACGTCCATCAATCAAGCGATTATCTCATTGTTCATCCCCTTAAAACAGGATGCTTGAGCGGGGGTCGAGCTGCGCATTAGTGGACCCAAGATGGCTGATCGCCGAGTCCGCGATTGCGTTCCTAATCTTTAGTCGTTTGCAGAGTGGAACAAGCCACGGCAGAATAAAGGTGTCCTTGAAGTATACTCTGTACGGGCCTACAAAGAAAGATTTAACAATAAGAAAGAAGCAAGAAGCGGACACCCGCCCACGAACCAGATGCAAAATGCGGCATTGGTGGCGCCGTAAAGAGCAATCGTACAAAAGCCCAGTTGAATAGATAGCGTGCTTGACCTTTGTGTCTGAATCGCCCGAACGATGGTAACACTCACAGGCAGGACGATCAAGAAGACGGGCGTCAACAGCTGAACAAAAGAATGAAATTATTGATTATGGCAAAGGTTGTACTCACTTGAACCGTCAACAACCTCAGGAACTGATAATGGAGCTTTCTAGTCACTGGTGAGTAAATTTCGGAGTGAGCGCGCAAAATTTTCAGGATGAAGTAAATGAACGTCAAACAGAGGCATTGAGAGAAGCCGAAGAGCCCGACGATCGTGAGCAAAAAGGCCTTCGAGAACCACTGGTCGACGTCCACGCAGATGATCACTTCGTGCGGGATCAACGGAATCGTGATGTTCGGCTGAGTCGCCAAGTAGGCGGGCAGATCCTGCAATCTCGAGCATTGAAACTCGCGATCCGGCTTGTTGATCACGGCATCAGAAACGAAGCACTTGTAGAAGGCGACGGCGAGTGCAACCGAAAGCGATTGGGAGAAGACGGCCCATGCGATCTTGAACGGAATGGACGAAAAGAAGGAGTGCACGCGGCGGTCGGGGCAGATGACCGCAAACCTTCAACAAACGAGTGCTCATCCACCACGCGTCTGCTCACCGGTACATCAAGGCGAGGTCCTGGGCGCAAATGGCGGTCGATCCACCGTAGACGGCCGAAGCGGGCGCGTAGCGCGAAAAGTCGACTCCGCCGAGCAGTGCGAAGCCTCGAACCGACGAAGCGAAGATCAGGGTCACGGGCATCGGTTGGAAGAGAACGCTGAACATAGCCGTTACTCGTTGTTAGAAAGATGAACAAACCCGAGAATAAACGTGAAGATGGCGTCAAAGACCACGAAATTCGTCAAATAGAAACGCATATCCTTCATGTTTGCGGTTGACTTCCATTGAATCATGTAAACGACGAGAAATTGGAGAGCGAGAGTGAAACAAGAGATCACAAACAGGACGACCTCATAGTTTGTGTACTTCATTTGCCGCCCTAGGTGCTGCCGGAATTCGTTGGACCAGAAAGCTTTGAGCAGGATCTTTTTACCGGTCGACAAAGAACTAATGGCAGCTTCTAGAAACAGCTGCTCTTTTCGAATGCCGGGAAGGCTGACGCAAACGGGCAGTCGGAAGATCACTCGCTACATTGAATGTCGGCTGCTAAGGCAGGAGGGAAGGGCACTCGTACGCGCTCTCTTCATTGCGCTTCAGCTTGACAGGTGGATTCAAATGCCAAGCGCTCAAAAACAATCGGATGAACAACGGCGCAAATGAGAGCATTTTCGTCGTTCCTAGCCATGAATGGCAGAATGTGCGTAAATTTTACGTCAATCTGTTCGATTTGGCGTCTTCTTGTTCGATGGATGAAAGGGTCAAAAAGCCGAGTAATACGCTCGTAAATGGTTCATAGTGATCAACGGCTCTGGATTTTAACCGCTTCAATTCAAAGGTTATTCAGCTGTGGCCTTTCGCGAAAGTCTGATCAATACCTCGTTGTTTTCGGAAGTTCAAAGGTCGTTAGTTGATCTGACTTTCTTCACATTAATTGTTCTTGCAACCGAGTAGGTTGATTTAAGAACGACAGCGAGAACACTTGCCGTCTTTTGTGAATGGAAAGAAAACTTGCTGCTTGGACAAATTAACGCCTTTTAATCTTGTCTTGCTCGAAAATTTATTTTAAAGCAGCTGACAGAACATAGGCGTAAGCATAACGAGAATCAAGATTGAAGCGCGGAGACAGGGCGTCCACGAGACGGATCCTTCTAATGAGTCGAACGGAGGTCGTTCGTAGCTCCCACCGTTTCGTCTTTGCGTGGGTCGGGGAAACGAATGCCTGGAGTCCTAACAGTTGTAGAAGCTCACGATTCAGCAGCGCCGCTGGAGGTCTTTCACCTGAGAAAAAGGCCGCCGTGGTCCAGACGGTTGAACTCGAACCTTCGATTCGCCAACGCTGTCGCTGCGCACATCACCCATTCGCACTTCGTCCCCAGCACACGGCCGGCGTAGGAACGGAGGACGAAGAGATTTTGACCTCTACATTGGAAAGCGGGGGGTGTTTGTGTCATTCTGCAACCGGCATTCGATCAGACGCAATCGATCGTGCAAGCTCAAACTCGAAAAGCAAAGTAGGGAAACATTCCGTTAATTCGATTGCACTCCTTCCAGCCTCTATTTTTCTCCGTGCACATCTCAATGCCGCCAAACTCTCCTCAGACTGCGAGTAAGGTGTCGAGCAGCAGACCTGCAAGATTGCAATCGCCTAGTAATTTCCTTTAAGCCATCAAGCCACGCAAAAAAAGAAGCAGGCAGCAGAAAGAAGAGAAATCAGGACATTTTTGCCCGCGAACAAATGAAGAACGACGAAAACCTCAATTTCCAAACCCTTGTAGTTCTTTTTGCTCCGTTCGGAAGTTCGAATGCGCCCGGACAGCAATGATCACGGCCGCTTATCAGGCCGTTAGACAAAAATCGCGGCCCCTTACGCGATTCAAAAAGGATTGCGTTGAACTGTGCATAACTTATTGGGGGCATCAATGGAATCATCTTAAAACAGTCAGCTTATGCGGACAAACTAGCTTTTGTGATTCGTTATTCCTCTCCTCAAAAACCCCAGATAAGGAGGCACAAGCCCCGTCCGCCGTTCAAACTCGCTGGGCGCTCCTTGAACAAACGTCAAGGCGAGTGAGTCATTGCGGCCGTAATTTCTGATCAAAAACAGGAATGCAAGGAAACTCGCCTTATCGCCGGCAATTTAAGAAGGCCGTTTTCGGTGTCGCTCGGTCGACTCGCTAGTTTTCCGATTATCAATCGAAAATGAAGTTCTTCCTTCTTTTCTCCGCTGTTTTGCCTTGCATCTTCGTACTGCCCGTTGCCGGTCTCAACTGCTACTACTGCTCGGATCGAGACGCCGGCAAACTAATGGATGGCCCGTTCGGGTGGTTCACGATGCCCTCCTGCCAACACCCCTTGCAGGAGATCGTCAACGGGACCTGTCCGGCCAAGTGCTACAAAGAGGTCTTCAAAAACGGGGACATCGAACGTGTAAGTAGACAAAAGAAATGCGGGGGTGTTCAGAACGGTCTTTTAGAGCTGCGGCGCGCCCGAGCATTCGGACACCAATCGTTGCTTTCTTGACGCGAACAACGACGGCGCTACGGTTTGCATGTGCAGCAAGGGTTAGCGAATGCTTTTCCCTCCTTCAATCTTCCGCTCTCTTCAGATTACTGCAACTTCGTGGGTCGACAGGCGCTTTCGTCGATCGCGGGAGTCATGGTCATTGTCTTCGCTTTTTATATGCAATAAACATGCATTGTGTTTACATGTTCACTTCTCCGAAAAACGTTCGCCTTTGTGCAAACTACGACGGCAATGCGGTACCCCGATTTCATGCGTGCAAAAGCAATTTCTCAAGCGTCAACGACAATCGCCTGCTCGCTTACCGACCGGATCCCTCCCTCTAATGCGTGGTGATGTCAGTATGTAACGCAAAACGAGTTTCACGTGCTCGCAAAACCCACACATACCAAGTCGACTACGCTGATCACGGAACAGAAACCCGTTTTCCGAAATTCCAACGCAGTCGCAAGATATTGCAGGTAAAATGTCAAAATGTCGCGATTTTTGGCCACTTTCCGACTATTGTTTCGCGTACGTCCCGTGCTTCAAGAAACGTGAAATTTGGCATGCGCGTAGATTTCGACGTCGTCTACCTGTTTGACATGACTGCTTTTTGGAAGAATGTCGTTATAGCGAGAGAGCGTCGATGCCGCGGGGGCGGGTTTTAGGGACAGTTTTTCGCGATTATCTCTGACCGTGGGCAGATTCACGAACCCAAAAAACTCATGTAGTTGCATTAGACAATAGGTAAACGGATGGCGTAAAGAAATTGGTCAAAGTCTGAACCGTTGATATCGACCCGGGGGGGGGGGTCGAAAGTTTTGCTCTTGAAATTTTTTGCGATTTTGTCGATTTTTCATGTACTTAATAAATTTTTTGGTGTTCAAAAGTGCAATAAACGTGTAGTTTACTTACTCAGCTACTCGGTGGTGAAATAGTTGCACCGATTAGACCACATTGAGCGAAGCTGCGGCCGTTTGAGTGGAGCGTTGTTGGGATAAAGTGCCGCACGTTTTTTCGCCTACTTCCTGTGTTCGAAATAACCTGAAATTATGCATGAATGTAGCTCTCGGTGTCCTCTATCTGTTCTCATATATCACTTTATGGAATGAGTGTCGCTGTAGCGATGGAGTGCGTTTCCCGCGCAGACCGCTTTTTTGTTCCGATTTTTGCGAGTATCTTTGAACGTGGGCAGATCCGCGGACCCAAAACACTCATGCCTAGGCTCACGGACATGGCGCGTCAAATGATGTATAATACACGAGCTGACGTTGCGCCGTTGTAGCCGAACAACTGCCTTTTATGGCCAGAAATTATGGGGTCGGTCTATTTAGGTCTGTTTTTCAACGCTTTAGTCATGCTTTTGGGGTGCGCATTCGCAGTGTAGATATCGCACATTTACCCAGCTACACAGTAAAGAAAGAATCTAACCGATTGGGCGACTTTAAGGGATACTGCACCCGTTTGAGTGTAACGCCGTTGAAGGGTTTTTCGACGTGTAAGGAATCGGGTCTTGCGCACTTTTTTGCGGGTTTTAATGCTTAAAAGCTCGGTTCAATAATATTGAAAAGTATCCGCTGCACGGTGCAGCAAATCAAACAACGATGTACAGAAGCAAGGAGCCGCCGAAGGCGGCGCCTGTGCTGGTGTTCAACAAGCAGGAAGTAGGAAATAAATCCTTCTTTGACGTGATTTCCATCACTATTCGATTCACACATGACTCCAACGCAAGAAACCAACGAATGTTCTCGAATGTAGAAAAAGAAAGGTTTTGTCTAATTGAACGCATATCAGCGGTGCACACGGCGCTCGCAACAAAGAGGCCCGATTCCGCCCATGGACACGCGAAGAATTCCAGCTGTTCGCGGCCCGTGGGACAATTGCCTCTGTTATCCGTGAACTGTCTGTGTATTTCCCGACTGAATGGATGAACAGCGAATAAAAGAATGGTGACGGCGCGTAATTCTTCACGCAATAATTCGTCGGAACTCTTCGAAGTGCCGCTCGGCCGAGTTGTCGGGCATGATCGCCGTGCGGGCTGCTTGGAAGTGGTGGAAGACGCACAGACTGAGGAATTAAAGGAACAGGGCGGCGGTTCGACACAAATTTGACGTTTCTTTGAAGAAAACCTCGTCTTCAAACGACAGATTGCCGGCCAGCGAAAGATACCAAAATTGTAGAGCGTCTGGCTCACGTAGAAGACCGAGTGAGCGAGAGAGAACGGGCGGATGAGGCTGATGGAGATCTTCGACTCGTGCAGGAGGAAGGAGCGGGTCAGCGTGTACGAGTTGCCGATCGATCTGAGTACAGAAGGCTTATAGTTGAGACTTGTTCGTGCGCTTGCCGGTAGTAACGAGCGATGCACCGCCTGTTTGCGAACAGAAGCCACACGTCGCCTATTGTGACCAGACAATCCAAGGTAAGGGAGAAAGTGTTGAGTTGCTGGCCGAGATCGCGGTCGAACGTCCGGTTGGTCGCCACGGACGGGCAGTAGGCGGCGTCCGGGAAGGCGGGCATCGAATTGAAGTGCCAGTAGACGTACGAGTAGGGCAGAACGAGCTGAAAGATTCCTTCAGCCCGGAATGCTGAATAAGAGGCCCCAGCAGAGAACTCAACACGACGCCCAGCCACCGACCAGCCGGCCGCCCGCTGGAGCAAACGGCGACCGCTCGTTCGAGCAGCAGCGCAGAGTGCCACAGCGGGAAGATCAGGATGTTTACTGCGACCGGCTGGATGTAAGAGAAGTAGCATTGGTAGCCGCTCCACACGTACGAGCAGGCCGGAAAGTTGCGAGGACTGACACCTACAAAGAGGCGAGTAGAGCCCGCACTTCACTGCAACACACAAGTCGGTAAGCACAAACGAGGAAGAAATTTGCGAGGCCCACCACGTAGTACGCGATTCCTATCCAAAGGATCATCTAAACACAGCAATGAATAACACTTCTACCTCTTCTACCCACCTTCAAATTCGTTCCGACCACTCCGAACACACGGCGAACGAACGGCGTCCGCAAGTAGGCGACCAGAACGAGGGCAGTACAGGCGGCAAGGCCACGTGAAAGCCATTAACGACGACAATTCGCGTCGATCGATTGATTTTGGCCGCCTGTTGGCACAACTCGGCTGCTGGAGCGGCCATTCGGGTAACCAAAAGTTGAAAGTGTGCGCTTTTGCCACTCGAGCGGAAGCCGCCGCCTCCAATTCGACCATCGGTTTGTACTTCGTTAGAAGACGGATGATGAGATATCGCTTCCGCCTGAAGAAAGGGACACGTTCGTTTACCTCCAATGTTCTTGCCCGTTTGTAGTCGTGGACGAACAACGACCAGACACCGCTTTCAATTCAACAGTTGTCCGCGTTCTCAGCAACCCAAAGAATCATCTTCTAGGGCTTCAGCAGCATGCAAGTTTTTTTCTCCCGCATCCTTTGATTCCGTGCAATCGACCATTAAACTGACCCACTTAGTCAAAGTTTATTCCCATCTCAATCACAAATAAACAACTCGATTACAACAACTTCAAATCATCTAATCAATCCAATCCGCTAGAGAAACTGCTCGTCCGCGCGCGTTCCTTTGCGTCTTCCGCCTTCTTCGCGTTCGAGCGGCGCGTGTTGAACCACTGGCGGATGACCTGCAGGCGAGAAGGGGATGGAAGAAGCGGAATAGCGGGACTCACGCTCCGCTCCAACTCCAGCTCTTCGGCCAACTCGTCCAGCTTCTCGGGCGTCACGTAGCGATTGGCCTCGAACTCGTGGACCATCCGGTCGAGCTGCTCGGCCGTGAAGATCGTCCGCTTTCGTTTCGGGGCGGCGGGGGCGGGCGACGGCGTCTGCTCGGGCTGCTCGCCGCCGAACAGCGCGCTCAGGAGGTCGTCCACCGAGCCGATTTCGCCGTCCTGCGCCGCCGGCTGCTGCATTTGCGGCTGGTCGACCTCCTCTTTCGTCGGTTGCCCGTATTTCTTGCGGTACTTGTCTGGATTTGCCTGCAGAATGAAGTGGAGATAGAGATGTAAGGAAGAGAAGAACGAACGGTCGTGTCGTTGAGGAAGTCGCGGACGGAGAGCCCTTCGGCGAGCGCCCGTTCCGCCTGCTCCAGCCACTCGTCCATCACGAGCATCCACTCGCGCATTGAGCGGGGCACGAAGTAGGCGGACTCGTAGCGCGAGATCGTCCCGTGCGACACCGAGCGGCCCTGGAGGGCGGTCAGCGAGCGTGCGATGTCCGATTGGGACAACTCTGCAGAAATCCGTGAAAAGAGAGGGAAAAAGAACGACAAACCGAATCCCTTGCGCCAATTGCGGACTCGCTGGCCGGCCTCCACGAACAACTGCCGCTCTTCTTCGCTCACGCCCTCGGCCGCCGGCTGTTTCGTGGCTGGAAGGAAGACGAGAAGTGAGTGGACGGTTGGAACGAACTCACGCTCTCGCGACTTCCGCTTGGGCGGTGGCTCCTCCACCGCCTGCTCCTCGTCGGGCAGCAGACTGGGCGTGATCGACCGCTTGTGCGGATTGAAGAGGATCTCGCGCACGTCCTCGCGCACGTCGTCTTGCGTCTCCTCCTCGACCGGCTGCTCGGCGATCGCTTCGGGCATTCCGTCCGCCGCGTGGGCTTGCAGGAACTCCAAAAAGGCCAGAAATTGCACGTCGGCCGAGGGCAGAACGGGTGGCTCGTGTTGCTCGGTGGAGACGGGCGGGAGCGGCGCGTAGGACCACGGGCTGAACATCGTGAGTGCGGGGATCATCGGGACGGCGGGCATCAAATCGCCGAACAGATGGTCGCTAAAGAGCGTCTGCAGAAGGGCGTCGGGTTGAAACGAGTAATAGACGGAAAAAGGAGGCAAGAAACCCACCGACTGCTCCACGTGAACTCCAGTCGCTTCGGGCATCTTGTCCACGATCTCGGGCTCCTTCTCTTTCGAACCATCGGCCACGCACTCCACCGACTGGCCGTCTTGCTCGCGATCTCCACTCATTCCGGCAGAGAAATGAGCCGACCGCTTCGGGCGAAGACGCGAACAAAAAATGAGGGGCGGCGGCGGCGAACGCACGGGGTTGCCGATCGGCGAAGAGCGGCAGGCAAGCAGGAATTCGTGCAAGGAGAACTGCGGAAATCCGCGGTCGTCTGCACACTTCATTTCTTCTTTGCTTCTGGCCGGTCACTTTTGATCATTGAATGGAGCATCTTTTATCCGACGGGCATTTCTGATTGGAGAGTCCTTGACACGAGCATCGACTAGAAACAAACACCGGGGGCTAACTGATGCGAGTGCCCTGTTCGATGGTCGAAATCGGATGGACGGGCGTCGATTTCCGACACGTGGAAAGAAGATCCGTGAATGCTCGGCTAAGAGCTCGGCGATAGCTGCCGAAAAGCAGGAGTGTTGAAGCGGAGCCGACGAAGCAGGACCAGGGCCGCACGAAGGCGGAAAGGGTGCTCACGAACGGGATTTCTCCTTGTTTGAAGAAGGCGACGATGATCGACGCGATGGGCAGGATGCTCGTGAACAACGGTAGGAACATCTGCCAAGAGATGAGATAAACGAACATTAGATCGGTTACATTACCTTGATGCCAAGTGTCCATGAGAACTGCTTGAGCAACAGTCGAGTTTTGGGCGAGAAGGCGACTTCTTCGTTCTGCATCGCTCGGATCGATGCAACGCCGATGGCAACCGCAAGGAGATACGCGCCGATGGAGCCGAATGATTGCAGGCAGTTGACCAAAAAAGGCACTTGATCGCCATCGCCCGGTGTGATCAGAACGTTCGTGATCGACCGTCCGTTCCGGTCGAGCACTCCGTAGTCGGCGGGAAGGAGGGTACCCGTCAACGCCGCAAACAAATTGGCCGATTGGACGAGCTGCCAGATGACGAGGATGATCACCACTTTCGTCCCAAGTTGGCGGGCGTTCGGGTACACGCGGCTGCAAGCACGAAGTCAAAAGCAAAAGCCGTTGCTCTATGCTTACTGCTTCACCACAAACCACCGGAACCACGTCTCCAACGGGAGGAACAAACAAGAGAAGTGGACGGCGTTCCAGCGATAGGCGGCCGTAATTCGCATGACCGTCGACGACGTCCAGCGGACCGGCCCGTGGTTCACTTCGATGTACGTGCTTTCGTGGCGTCTGGGCGTCTGAAATCTCTCGTCAATCCACGCTACTCAAGAGGGTTACCGTGTTGCAAAACCAATTGACAAACAAAACGAAAAAGTCGACCGCGGCCCCGATCAACAGAATCTGTCGATAGCCACGCATTGGAGTTGCGTCGGAGCGAACAATCACACCCACAAGAAGGACAGTGGAAACGAAGCCGGTAAAGAATGCAAAGGAATTCGAGAGCAACAGAGCGTCTTCTGATCCCATCGCTTCGTTCGACGTAGAGATCGCTGCCGAGAGCGACATGCCGCTAACGGAATGCGGGGGTCCCTAAGGCGAGCAGTTGCTTAAAGCAAAAGTAGTCTCTTGCTTGCTGGTGGGCGGTTTGTATTTCTTGGAGATGAATTTGTACCCGCGGCCGCTGTCCCAAGCAGGTCTCTATGAAGTGCCCACCAATTGTACACGAACCAACTTCCGGCTGGTCTCCCGGTTCATTGAGTTCGATTGCGACAACCGAAGAAAAATCTTCTCGCTAATAACTTCGTCGCTTGTTGAACTCTGCCTGGTGTGGCTGGAAATCTCCCGCTCGCCTTCTCAATCGATTCGTTAGCGTGCAATTAGAGGGGGCTACGGGAAAGTGGACACTGGAGCCGCACGTCCTCTTCACCTCGGAGCCTTTCTGGCCGTTTACAACAACGTGCAGCCCGACTACGACCTTGACTTGGGCATCTACATCGTTGAGTGCAACAAGACGGGGCTCGCTGCCCGAATGGACGTTCGTGATCGGCGGCCAGGACTACAGCATCCAGTCGCGGCCTACGTGATCGATCTCCTGCTTCCAGACGGCCAGGGCGCGTTCAGCACGTACAGCTCCGACTCAACGAGCACCGACATCGTTCTCGGCTACGTCTTCCACGGCCATCGGCGAGTTTCTCTATGAGGAATGAGCTGAAACTGATCGTTGGGCTTCCAGGTGCATCGAGATGGACATCGACAACCGAGCGATCAGCATTTTGGACACCCGTTAGTTGGCCGTTGATGCCCGTTCACGAATAAACAGTCAAGCATTGTGTTCATTGTCTTGGAAGTTTCACGCCAGTCGACGAACGCGAAACGTTGAACTTTGATCTGAACAGAAAAGATATACGCTTGTTTGCACGTCCAACGACGGCCACCCAAGCGCACCAAAACAAAAAAAAGCCGGCCGCCCGCACTCGGAGGTCAAAGAGCGAGCGGTCGGCGAAAAGAATGCAGGTTGGAGTGGAGGGCGGCAGGCGACGAACTCGGGCGCGCCCCTTCTGCGAGCCGCCCATCGACCGTCTGCCCCGCCCGCGAGGAGAGTGCGCCCGCTTGGTCGGCTTCTTCGGTTTTTACCCCAAGTACCCAAAGGTACGTGGACGTCCTGACCGCCCTCAGGTGTGTTCGGAAAATCGGAATTTTTGGACCGACCGGCGGGGGCAACCGCTGGTCTTCATCAACAACAAATGGAGAGACACGTAACAGCAAGAAGTCTTCGTTGCGGGCAGTAGTTTATTCGATGAACGGTCGAAAGCCATGAGCAATCGGAAAGAAAGGAGTGGCCGAAACGAAAAAAGTGGAGTGAGATTATTCGTGCAGTCAGCAGTCAGAAGGGATCACTCGGCGGCCGCCTTCCGACCGCGAGGGCGATCTTCGAGCCGCCTGTCGCCCGTCCGGAAGCGCGCGAACCACCGGCGCACGGTCGGCAGGGTGGTCGCCCGGCTGCCCATTCGATTCAGGATGCAGTGGAGGGCGTCTTCGGGCGGCGCTCCCCGCTCGAACTCCCGTAGCATGAGCGAGCGACAAGCCAGTTGGTGCGCCTGCAAACAAAGAGGGTTGAACGAAGGGAGAATCCGCATTCACCTTCTTCTTGCTCGTCGCGGCTGGCAACTTCGAATCGACGGCAGCTTCTTCCGCAGCGGCAGTGGGCGGTTTCTCCTTCTCGACGGGCGCCTCCTGCGCGATTTCCGCCCGGCAGCAAAGGATGAGGGCGTCGTAGCCCTCCGCGTAGTCGAGGAGCGTCCGCTCGGAGACGTGGCCCGAAAAGCCGTAGTGGTTCACGTCCGGGTCGTTCAGCAGGTTGGAAATGGACTCTGAACACGCGAGAATGAACGAAGAGAAGCGGGAGGGCACTCACCCAACGGCCTGCTCGTCCGCCCCTCCAAGCTCTCCAGCCACAGGCGGTAGCGGAGGGCGAGCGGCGGGACGTTGCGGTCGGAGAGGCGGGATTTGAGCGCGAAGTTGAAGAGATCACCGTACGCGTCCGCTTCCTCGAGGTGCTCGAACGAGAGCCAGAAGACGACGAAACCGTGGCCCTGGACGACGAACTGGGCGCTCTCCCACCGGCCCACTTGCAGGAGTTTCCATTGGATTCGGTCGAGCGTCCAGCGGAACTCGGCGGCTTCCGGGCGCCCCGTGAGGTGGACGGCGGGCGGCGGCTGTCGACGGAATTCGAGGCAGACGGCGAGTTCGGAGCACGCGCGCACTTGCGCCCACTCCTGCTCGGAGAGGTGGAGGACGGCCGTCTCCTCGTCGCTCCCGAGGTCGAGCAGAGCGGCTGCAAGAAAGCGAGGAGTGAGGAGGAGGGCGGTCTGCTCACCGCGTTGTCCGATCTTTTCGCCGCCGGCCGCTTGCTCGACCCACGCGTGCACGAGCAGCTTCTGCCGCACGCCCCGCGGGCCGTGGAGCGCCTCGACGGCCACCGCGAAGCCCTCGAGGTCGGCGGACACGCCGTTCGGCCACAAGCGGGCGAACAGCCGCGTGGGGTCCTCCCGCCCGCCCACTCGGAGCAAATCGCTCGTCCAACTGCCGCCCATCCGAGTTTCCCGCAGGAGTCGCTGGAAGTCGGCGAAGTGCCAGCGAACGGCCGTCTCGCCGTCTGCCCGCCAAATGCACGTCGTCGTCATCCCGCCTGCAAGCACGGAAGTGAAGAAGCGGTAGAGAACTCACGTTTGAGGGGATCAGTCGAGAACAAACGAGAGTCGGCGGAAATCAACCGCCCGGCTCGAACGAGCGGGCGTAGAAGAAGTGAGCGGCTCTTTCAGCAGCACGCGAATTTCTTTTGGACCGTCCCGGCTACCAAATCCACTTTTCACGGCTAAAGTCATTGCGGTTGGAAATTTCTTCCGTTTGCTTTAGATTAACAACACTTTACTAATCAACAAAGAACAAGGCCAAAATTTGACAAGACAGCAACAATGCAAGGGTTTCAAACACAAGGGACCTCGTGGCTACAAGTCGACGAGAGGCAGCGTCTCGGGCGCTCGTGGTGGCCGTTGGTGGACGGACCGGCGATTATAAACGGCTGTTCGACCATTTCGGCCGCGTGTTCGGACGGGTTCTCCTAAACGAAAAGAAGTGACGGGTCATCCACCCGTCCACCCCTCACCGCCGCCGTCTGCTGCTGAACCCCACGCGTCCAAGCGCGGTCCCAATTGACGGAAGCTCTCTTTTGTGAGACGTCCGCGTTCGTAGGCGAACACCGCCGATTGCGAGCAGGAAAGGCGAAGCGTTTGGACGATCCACTTGGCAACGGCGCGCTGACTCGCTTCTGCAATTCGAGCGGAAGAAATGGGACGGCGGGCTAACGGACGTACTGAAACCAAGACGAGTGAATTTGGACGCCTTCCCGGCCGTCACCATCTGCTTGTCGAAGACGGGCGGAGCTGCAAGCAGCAGGCGGAATGATGGACGAAAAGAAGATACCTCCACCTTTCGGCGCTTTCTTCTTTTCGGGCCGCGGATCGCGCGGAGCGAACGCTCGGGGTTGCGGGTTCTCCGGCGGTTTACCGCTCGCCATCGTTGTTTGAACGGCCGCCGGCGGACGGTTGACGATCGAATTCGGGTCCCTCAGGTGGAGTTCAACCTGCCGTCCGTCTTCCACCATTTGCTGGAGGCCGTGGAAGAGGGCGCGGCGGTAGTAAGAGTCGTTGGAATCCGTGGTGGGATCAGAAATCATGTTCTGGAAGCAGGCGGTCGATTAGATTGACCGAACTCTCCTTCGTCCACTTACCGCGCTTAGTCGTTCGGCGTTCATCGCGAGTTGGAGGCCTGAAGTAGAGAAAATTGAGCGAGAGACGAGCAAAAGCGGCGGCGCGAAAAAGACAGCCGGCCGACCGCTTTTCCCCTCGTAGGCCGTCTTTCTTGCAACGTGGCCGGTCGGGGAGTCGGCGGCCATCCGCCCTCTGTCAATCGGCAAGGCGGTGGCTTGTTTTAAGGCGGTGGTGCGAATTTCTTCGCAAAAGAGCGAATGTTTCCCACTACAAACTCGACCATCAGCACCCAGGCAGCAAGAAAATCAGACTGGCGGGGACAGATTCTGTTTGTTAACAGCGAAATCTGCGGAAAGATTCACAGAACGGCCTCATGCGTAGCAGGAAATGAACGATCTGCATTTTTCCGCTTGTTCTTTAACCAATAACCACTTTGAAGCAATCGTAAGCGCCTTAAAGAACTGGCAATACGTTAATTTGAATTTCTTTCTGTGCTGGCTGCCGCTCGCATAATCGAGCAAAGTGGACCTTTTTCAGGTCGGCCGGTGAGTAACGTTCCCGGTGGGCGCTGGGAGGCGGACTGGGTCACTCGTCCATTCAACTCGTGCTCCCGTTCAGACCTGAGAAGAACAAGACGCTTCGGGCGATCGGTGACGTCGAAAACGTTGCCTGCTATTCGAGCGAGTGCTCCAGTCAACGGTCGATCTCGAGGCAAAGCGTGTGTTCAAAGTGCGCGTAGGCCGCTTCAACGGGATTCAAGCGAACTTCGGTTTCCAACCTTTCAAGAGATCACTAGCCGCGATTCCCTAACTCTCCTTCCCACACGGGGGCTGCGAAGCGTTCGGCGCAAAAGAGGTCTGCGCGGTCACTCCCCGCAACACACAAGTGATGCAATGAGAGCAAGTGTCCACCCCCGCAATCGGAGGTCAGAAATCGCCGGACGCCGCCCCTTCTCGCGGGGATAAAAGCGAGGGATCGGCGGGGAGTCTTTACTCACCACTCCCCACTTCGCTCCCGAAATGAATTCGAAGTTCGTCTTCCTGCTCGCCGCGATCGTCGCCATCGTTCAGTCGGCCTCCGTAAGTGGACCTTCGTTCATTTCTTCTGATCACCGTTTGTTTCAGCTCCGCGACCGCCCTCAAGCTGAGAAGGCGACCGCTCTGCTGATGGTTGAGGACACGACCCCGCTGCCGCTCGCCAAGAGAGACACGCCGCTTTTCGTCGTTCACTCGACCACCCGCCAGCCGACCGAGCACCGGAGGCCACACAGTCCGACGTCGAGCGCTTCCTGACGACCGCGCCGACCACCACGATCGACGTGACTACGCAGTTCGTTCCCACCGAGCAGCCGGCCGAAGAAGAGCGCGAGAACGAGGAGTCCACCACGCCCGCCGAGCAGCAAGAGACGACCGAGGAGCCCGTCGAGCAATCGACCGAGCAGGCGACCACTCCCGCGCAAGAGACGAGTCCCGAGGAGCGCCAGGAGATGACCGACGAGACGCCCGCTGCCACCGAAGACCTGTCGGAGACCACGCCGTTCACTCGCGAGACGCCGCAAAACGAGCAGAAGACCAGCGAGCAACCGCAGGAGACGACCAAAATCCCGCAAGAGACCACGGAGAGGCCGCAAGAGAAATCCACGCCGTTCGAGCAGACCGACGCGCCCTCCAAGCAGCCGCGTGAGGAGTCCGCCGCACCGACCGCCCCCCTCGAGCCGCAGCCGTTCACTCCGAAGGTCGTCGTCGTGGCCACTCGAGAGCTCCGCACCACGTTCTACCCGCTCGCCTCCCTTCAAACCAACCCGCCCTCCACTCACATCCCGATCGCCGCGCCCATTCGCTCGTTCGTCTTCCAGCGGGACGCCCAGCCGCTCACCAGGGCCGCCTTCGCCCATCCCCGCGCGCTCCGCCGCTTTAATCGATTTTAAACACTCGCGCTTGTCCCATCCTGTTGTTTGCAGCTGCCGGTTGATGTGGATAAAACCAGTAGAAACGAACGTTTTGTCACTTGCCCAAATGCGAAAAGAACTAGGGACCTGCGAACCGGTCGTCGCCACCGTCGTCTGTTTGCTCTGACCTGCACGTTTTACTAGAGCGCCAAACGAGCAATTGGCCCCGTCCACAAAATGCATAAAAAGTGGAGCCTCCCGAAAAGACGTGACGTCCTGCTTGTTTGAACACTCCTGCAACCGCATGACCACGTGCCCGACCGTAGTCTCTGACCTCACAGCTTGGACTCAAAACGTAGCGTGCGATTGGCGGACGTCCGTTAGCGCAGCCGGCGACAACAAACAATTCGCGGGTTCAAACTTCGCGCCCGGCGGCCGTCGACTGCAAAGTGGAGCGAAGCGAAGCTCGTGACCTCGCCGGCGGCAGGTGTGGGCAAACATGTGCGTGGATAAAAGCGACAACTGGATTGAGTTCAACAATCGGCGTCCCGTCCGGAATGTGCCCCTCGCTGCGTGACGCCTCGCTGCTGCTGTTCGCCGTCCTACTGCACGCGGTGATCGCCCGCTTTCAAGAGGATCCCGCTTCCTTTCAAGACGAACTGGACGACGAGTGGGAGGAGGAGCGAGTGGAGTGAAGACGACCAACGGAATATCCAATCGTAGATCACTCTCTTAACTGTCCTCTTTCCTTTCTGCTGTGAATAAACCTCACTTTTTTTAAAGAAAAAAGATACCTTCCCGATCAGTGGGCGAGTTGCCCACCCGGCGAGTGCGCGGCGAGTGCGCATTACGAGAATAAACTCCGTCGACTCGCGCTGCAAATAATGCAATGAAATGTTGTTGTCCATGAGGCGTGCAGGTTGGCCGCTGGTTTTAGGTGGTAGTCAAAAATTTTTCTGTTCGCTCAAATAGCTCCAGAAGCTCTCGCGGGGTTGCTTTGAACTGCTTTATTGTTGCAACACAAGACGGCTACATTCATTAACCACTGAAGCCGTTCTTTTCAGTTCGACGCGGGCTCGGCGGGGGGCGGCGGAAGAGACTTCATGAAGCTGATGGCCTGGTTGTCGACGTCCATCTTCACACACCTGCAAACGAGCGACTATTGCTTCGAAAGCATTCGCTGAACGCGCCAGAGTTTGTGGAAGACGTAGCCGAGTACGTAGTCGGTCGTCTCCACATCCGAGTAGTGCACGCTCAGGGCGCACTGGCCGTGCGGGAGCAACAAGTCGACCACGTAGGCAGAAGAAGGCAGCGTGTACTGATCTCCGCCGATGGTGAACGTCCAATCGGGTAGACTGTTCGCCTTCGTGCAGTCGACCGTGTAGATGCCGTGGTCGAGGTCGTAGTTCGGCTGCAGGTCGTCGAAGATGGCGAGGAAGGCCGTGTAGGCCAAGAGGACGAGCGGAACCCCGGTGTCCAGCTTGCCGTAGCCCCCGTCGAATTGCTGGCCGTTGTACGTGAACGAATCGACGGTGAAAGCGAGCGAGCGGCTGTCCTCCAGCCACACCAATGGGTACGTGTTCTCGGAAGTCGCTGCTTTGCACAGGCCGTAAGCGTCTCCGCACTCTCCGAAGCTGCGACACAAATGAATTGTTTCTGTTATTCTTCTTCTTACAGCAAATAGTTCTCGACTTCCCGAGTTTGCCCTAAAGGAGAGGGTTAGTGAAGATAGAGAGAAGAACCTACCGCTGGTGCTTGCGTCGAGCCACTCGCACCAGTAGCGATCGGTGATGTTCAACACTTGGAAGATGCTGAGGATGGCCGAAGAGTTCTTGTTTGGGTGGGCGGCGTCTGCCGGGTTCCTGAACGTGCAAATCGATCGATAACGAGCGCTCCCTTCTTTCCACTCACCAGCTCAAGCCCAGAACTCCGTCGAGCATCTCCGGGTTGTCCTCTCTGGAACTGCTGACGAGATTGATCACACCTGAATTCCATCAGTCAATCGCTTGTTCTACAAGGCCGATGAAATTCGAGAAAAACGAACCGAATCGTTGCGTCGTCTTGACGCCCTGCTCCAGTTCGAAGAACTGCAAGAACACGGCTTTATGAACACGACAGCGAAGTTTGCGAGCCCTGCTTCGTAACAGGCAACTCACCCGCACGACGTCCGTATAAGCCGCGCCGGTAGCATTGAGCACCCCGCTAAAGCCTTCGAAATCGCCGACGTTCGCCGCAGTGGAGGATTGGGAAGGATCGTAGAAGGGCTGCTGGTTGGGAGTGTCGAGGCCGGGATAGTCCTTGGCGAGCAGGAACATCGCTTCCGATCCGCTTTCCACCGAGACCGTGAACTCGGCGGCTGAGTGGGGAGTTGCAGGTGTTTGAAGAAAAGGGAACTTACGCGGCGTGCCCACATGGATGGTCGCGGCTAACGGCGCATCCGGGTATGCAGGGACGTAATCCTGAAACGATTCTTCAGCCGATGGTTGCTGGAATCACTGCCCACCTTGTGGATTTGGCGCATCTTCTGATGGTGCGCCTTGAGGTCGTCGGCCAGCCAGCGCCGCTGTTTGACGCGGAAAACGGAGGAATTTTCGGTGATCGAAACCGCCGCCACGAAGCCGAAAGAAAGGAGAAAGAGAAGACCGTTGAAAGACTTCATTCCTTGTTTGGTTCACTGCAATGCCAAAAAGCGGGTGATCGAGCGTTTTTATACGCCGAGAAATGGGCACGCGGGTTCTGCTCGATCCTACTCGATTGGCGTCACCGATAAGCTTCTTTAATTAACGAATGGCTAAGCGAGCAGGGTGACCGTAAAACAAAAGCCCGCAGCAGCAGCCCACGCTTCCATCCATTGCAATCAAAGTCATCCTTTTGTTGACAAACGCAATTTCAAGGACAAACCGCTTTGTGTAGCGCAAAATTTGATCGCTGAGATGATTTGGTCGGATCGTTGAACTTGGGGATGTTTTCTTCTTCATTATTTCTGCATTTTCTCTTGCACGGCGACAAAAAACGGTGATAAGCGAAGGGAAACGAAAGGGCGAGTGTGTCGGACGAACGCCCACTCTCTCTCCCTTTCCGGGGGTTTTAGGATCTTTTTGCCACAGAAGATCCACGTCAATCGACTCGTTTCGGCCGCCAATCCGCACAAGTTGTCATTTAGACAAGGAGGAAATATTGCAGATGTGGAGACCTGTTTGTGTTCGCCCAAATTGCTCCACACGACCCTCTTTGCTTTGATCTGCTTTATTATTGCAACAAGACGACTACAATCGTCAATCAACGACGTTGTTTTTTCAGTTCAACGCGGGCTCGGCGGTGGGCGGCGGGAGGACGTCCAGGATGCTGATGGCCTGATTGTCGACGTCCATCTTGACGCAGAAGAGCTGATGGAAGACGTAGCCGAACACGTAGTCGGTCGTGTGCCCGAGGGCCATGTCCATGCTGAAGGCGCACTGGCCGTTGGGCAGCGAGAGGTCGACCACGTAGGCGCTGGAGGGGACCGAGTAGTTGCGGCCGCCAATCGCGAACGTCCAGTCGGGCAGCTGACCGGCCAGGCTGCAGTCCACCGTGTAGACCGAGTACTCCTCCAAGAAGGTCGTCCGAACGTCGTTGTAGGGCCCAAAGAACGCGTCCAACGACAGCAGGATGTACGGGACGCCGGTGTCCACTTTGCCGAAGCCGCCCTCAAAGCGTTGGTCTTTGTAGGTGAAGGCGTCCACTTGGAAGGCGAGCGAGCGCGTGTTCTCCACCCACACCAACGGGAGGGTGTTCTCGGGGGTCGGCGGACTGCACAGTTCCTCCAAACAACCGCCCAATTCGACCTCGAAGTCGTACAGCCGGCCGAATCCTGAAATGGGACCGATGAAGAGAGAAGACAAGTAGAAGGCGAACCGGGAACCGAGTCGGCCTCGAGCCAGCTGCACCAGTAGCGCTCAATGTCACCGAGCTCCGCGAACAGGTTGACGATCGCCGACGAGTTCTCGGTGGGAGTGGCCGCGGTCGCCGGGTCCCTGGAGGAGTGAGCAGTTCTTACAGTACGCTTTCCCACTCACCAGCTTAAGCCCAGGACTCCGTCGGGCATGTGCGGGGAGTCGGACCACCAATCGATGACCTCGTTCGCGACTCCTGAAACAACGAGATGAGCAGAGAAGCCGTGGGTTCTGCTCACCGAAACGCTGGGTTGTGTTGAACCCAAAGCCGGCCACCTGCAATCAAATGGGATGAATGTCGATAGCAGGCTGATGAATGAGCAGCGACCACGATTTCTGGTTGCTGCCGTTGCTCAAAGCCCTCAGACTTTCCCCGACTCACCTCAACGACGTCCGTGTTGGCCGCACCGAAGATCTCGAGATCGCCGCTGAACGCGTGGTAGCGGCCGCCCGCGGGCTGCGCGCTGGACGATTGGGCGGGATCGTAGACGGCCTGCTGGTCGCCGAGTCCGGGGTAGTCCCGTCCGAGCAGAAAGATCGCTTCGGAGCCCGTCTCCAGGGCCACTGTGTAGTCGACGGCTGCAACAAGTGGAAAGTTGAGAAGGAGCTCGGAAGAACGAACGGGGCGTTCCGACGGAGATGGTCGTGAAGATCGGGGCATCCGGGTACAACGGAACATAATGCTGAAAGATCGATGGTGAGCTGCTTTCCCTCCTTCCGCCTCACCTTGTGCGTCTTGCGCATCTGCCGGTGGTGTTCCTTGAGCTCGTCGGCCGTCCATCGCTGCTGCTTTCCGTGCACCACGAGCGGCTTCTTGTTGACGGCAGGAGCCGCCGAGGCGACGGACAGGATGAGGAAAAGGAGAGCGAGAAGAGTCTTCATTTCGCTCGACGATCTCAAGGGAAGAGTGAGGAGCAGATCGTCCACGCGCGTTTTATACCGGGCGAAAGCGATCGGCGGGAGGGCGGAGTTGCTGCGTTGCTTTGTTGTCATCATTTGCCATCACGCGATCGACGAAATCAATTAGCGGTAAGCAGCCGAAGAATCCGATGACCGCTACACAGTCCGTAGTGTTCGAGTCCCATCGGTTGGCCGGTGGGTGCGGCCCTAATTTGGGCGACATCCCCGCGTTTCCCGCCGGGTCTCCCGTCGCTCCTTATCGCCGTGCTCCGGGCGAAGTAGCCACCTCTGACGTCCTCGTACTTGATTGGGCGAGATAGAATGTAGTGAGGGCCCTTTTCAACGAAACGAACGGACGATCGCCCCCGGTCGGCCCATGAGAATGTCGAAAAGCGGAAGCTGATAACGACGGCCGTAAACCCAACAATTTCGTGCTGACGTCAATCGGCGGGTGGCTACGCCGAAAGGTTCACTGCAAGCCGGAATTCACCCAAACTGTATTGATCGACGAGATGGCTTGCTCGAATGGCAGAGAGCATGCGTGCGATCTCTTTGGAAGACGTACGGCGCTTCGGCTCCTTAAACGAATTCAATCAGAACGAGATCTTTTTGTTGGAGAACATCTCGTGTCTGTCCGCACGAAAACAAGCGGTGGAAGCCGACTGTTCTGCTGATTTGGTTTTTGCTCACCGACCGCTCGAAGTGATTCAAATGCGGGCGACGGGACTTCGTTGTTCGGTTTATTTCTGCCTTCGCCGGAATGCGGAGTGTTTTCTTGTTGCTGTCTTTTGTTCATGTGGTCGCCGAGTCGGGGATTCGCGTGGTCATCGAGCCGAAAGTGCAGCCGAAAACGATCAGCAGTGAGTTCTCTCCGTCTGTTCTCCCGTTCATTCATTTGTTCAGACGTCCAGCGCTTCATGTTCGCACGGAGCGGGACGATGGTGAGCGAGCCGCTTGACAACCACGACTTCCTTTACTACACGGGGCCCGTCCACGTGGGCACGCCGTACGCCCGCTTCGACGTCCAGTTCGACACGGGCAGCGACCTCCTTTGGCTCACGACGCCCGACTGCGTGGACGACGGGAGCGGCGGCCCGTGCACCGCCCAGAAGCAGCCGTACGACGTGCGGAGTTCACGGACGGGCCGCCGGACGGTGCGGAAGTTCGGGATCGGCTACGCGGACGGCTCGTACGCCGTCGGCCACTTCGCCCGCGATGTCGTCGGGGTGAGCGTCGAGCAATCGAGTCTCAACTAGCCAACCGAACTCCCATTCCTTTCAGCTCACAGCGGACACGACCAGAGGCGATGCCCGCGGCTTTCTCTTCGGAGCGGCGGACCACGAGCGCGGGATGAACGCGAGCGAGATGGACGGACTGCTCGGGCTGGGTTTTGCGCAGGACTCCTCGCCGAAAGGAGCGAACTTCTTGCGGTGGCTGGACGCCCGCTTCGTCTTCCACCCGCCCGTCTTCACCGTCTGGCTGCCGAAAGACCGCTGGGCGGCGGGCGCGATCACGTTCGGCGGCCTGAACGACGAGCAGTGCGGGCCCGTCCTGACGACCGTCTCGGTGGTGGGCGATACGCCTTTCTGGCAGTTCGAGCTGAGTTCCCTCCTTCCGCTACTTCCTCATTCTTTTTTCTGCAGATCTCGGCGGTCAAAGTGAGCGGAAGGGAGGTGCTGGGGGACGTTGTGGCGATCAGCGACACGGGTACCTCGCTCCTATTCGTTCCTCCCGCCGTCTTCGAGGCGATCGCCCGCGAATACCCGGTGGAAGGACCAATCGACCGCGGCGGAGCGGAAGTGCGCGGCCTGAAACTCGAACTGCAAGTGGGCGACGAATGGCTCGTGCTTGACGGCGTGGACCTTCTCACACCCGCCCACGACGAGTGCAAACTGGGAGTGCACTCGAGTGGCGGCGATTTGTTCCTTCTGGGCGACGTCTTCATTCGAAAGCATTGCCACGTGCACGACTACCGGCACAAACGTGTGGGCTTCGCTCTGGCCAAAGAAGAGGAATGAGCAGCCGCTTCGTGTGGGGAATAAACTTCTGTAATAAGTCGGTTGGAACGTTCTCGTCTATAGTCCGTTATGGCGTGGTTACTCAGCGTTAAAAGGAAAGCAAAGCCAACAAAAAAGAATGATTGTGTTAGGTGGGCAACGCGGTTTTTGTGTTTTGTTCATCAACGGTCGTTCGGTCACACGCAAAGCCAAAAGGCGAAAAGCACGCGTGTTTGAAACAAAACGACGTCCACTCGGCGTCTTTTCTTTCTCGTTTGAACTTGGAGTTCACGTCGCGAATGAGAAACTACGAAAAGCGACCATCTACTTGTTTATCAGGACCCGAAGAACTCGCTACAACACTTGTGCTCAAGTGATGTGGCTGAGCGGATGTGTGCCGGGAGATTCGGCCACCTTGAACCGATTGCAGCAGAGGAGGCGTTTGAAGAAGTGGACGACCGGCCGGCGGAAACACCCAAAGAAAAGGATGACGGTGAGGAGGTTGAACAGCGGCAGGAGAAAGACGAGCGGGGTGACGATTTCGTGTAAGAACGTGCTCGGCCGTTGGAGAACGGACGTGAGAAAAGTGGAGAAAAGCAGGTTGCCGTAGACGATTGCTGGGATCAGGAGCTGCAAACAAACAATTGAGTGGATGCCCTCACCCCTTCGTGCTGCTCACTTTGGCAAACAGGCTGTGCGAGAACTGCCTCAACATCTGCTTGCTCTTTTCGCTCATGTTCGCCGCCTGGTGCCGAATGAAGCGGACGGAAAGAACGGCGAAGAACGCGGCGAGCACGACTGGCAGAACGTTGAAGTAGTGGTTGAAAATCCAGATCGCGTCGTTCAGCTTGATCTCCTGCGAACAAGGATGAACAAAGAAGATCTGAGGCAACTTACTTCAGTGTTTCCAACCAACACGATCGCTCCCTCGTCGGTCCGAATCCACGACTGTCGCGCGGGATCCAGCAGTTCGTCCGACGCCTCATGAAACATGTGAAATCCCTGCGGCAGAGCAAAAAAGACAACTGAGAGAAGAGCGATGAACAGTCGAAAAGCATTCGGCGGGTCGCGTCTGCAATTACCAGTCGGTGATGATAGAGGAGTTGCGCTCACTGCCTGATCAGCTCAAGACGAAACCAAAACTCGAAGCACAGGAAGCCGCTCGACAGGGCGAACAAGCAGAGATTGACGCCGAGGAGTGCCCACTGGACGACCGGCGGCGTCGCGGAGATCGGACCTGCGAGCAAGTACACGACTTTCCCTTTGAAGTTGTTGATCCTCTGCAATGGTTGAGGGATTGTTCTGTTATGTTCCTACTGCTCACCATTTGCGTGAGAAAGTGGACGACCAAAACGAAAAGATCGATAAATGCGCCGAGCAGAAGAACGCGTTTGAACGGGCGGATCGAGCGGTCGGAGTGGAAGGCGATCAGAAAAAGGGGGAGAGCGGCCAGCAGCAGACCGAGCACGAGCACGATCCCGTCCCGCAGTCGGATGCGCTGGGCGGCCTCGCTGGACGGCGAACTCCAAGCGTTCAACTCGAACAAGTCGTTCATTCCTCAAGTGGGTGAAACAAACGAACGTCCCTCTTGCGGCCAAAAAGTCCTTCGCGTCCCTCGCTCCCACCCGCCTACAATCCGACGACCACTGGTCGGCCACGTGGGAACGCCGCTTCAAATTTGTTGCTTCTCGCCCAGTACCTCGAATTGCATGCAGCCGAAGCGTGGCCATCAAACTTCAAGCGACGTCATCGCGCCGGGCAGAAGCCAACAGTTCAAAGGTGAATGTGGAGCGGTCTTTTCTGCTTGCGAACGGTAGTCCTCCAATCACTCGTTTATTCTTTGTTCACGCACAAACAGCAGCAAGAAGACTAACGGAAGCGGGCGAGCAGCGCGGGATCCCACTCGTCCAGGCGGACGGTCGTCATGCCGGAGCGGCCGACCGGCACGGGAGTGGTGGGCCGCCAGCGGTTGGCGCGCCACTCGAACAGCTCGCAGTGTTGAATGACGCCCTTCGGGTCGCAGCCGGCGATCGCGAGCGGGTCGTCGCGCACGAGCGTGAAGCCGAAGTTCGAGCTGCAGCGACAAATGAGACCGAAACAAACCAATGGGAACGAACCGCACGTGGCCCATGGGCGCCACCTCGTTCCAGCGGCCCTCGCGCGGATCGAAGAACTCGACGCTGCCGGAGCGGCGGCTGCCGTCGTGCCCGCCGGCCACCAGCACGACGCCGCGCGTCTCGATGGCCGCCGGCGCCGTGCGGCGGGAGCGCATGCGGGCGGCGAGCGGCGTCCAGTGGCCGCGCTGCGGTTCGAACACCTCCGCCGAGTCGAACGCCGTGTCCCCGTCGAAGCCGCCCACCAGCAGCACGCGGCCGTCCATCCACACGCTCGCCGCATCGCTCCTGCAACGGCCATCGAACAATGGAAAGAGAGGGGGGACCGGCAGAAGTTGAGCGACGGCAGCCGCTCCCAACGGCCCGCCTCGTCGCCCAGCACGAACATCTCGGTGGTGCCCACGCGCCGCTCGCCCGTGTGCCCGCCGGCGAGCAGCAGGCGGTCGGCGCCGACGGCCGTCAGGCTCGCGTAGCAGCGCGGTGAACTCAGCTCCATTTCGGGCATTTCGGTCCATGACTGCAAAACAAGCGGGAGTGGAGGGAAAACGGGAGAACTCACCAGTTTGCGGAGGTCCACGCAGAAGACGCGCCGGCTGAACTCCGTGTGACTCCCGAACGTGCCGCCTGCCGCAAACACGCGATCGCCGAGGCGGGCGGCCGCGTGGAAGGCGACGGCGGGGACGTCGAGCTCATCGCTGGGCGGCAGGGAGCGCCACTGGTCGGCGTACGTGTCCAAGAGGGCCGTCTGGCGGATGGGCGCGTTCGCCCCCCAGCCGCCCAGCAGGAGGACCGCCGAGAAGGGCAAGCGGTCGGGCGGCGGCTCCCACGCCTCCAGCGCCTCCACTTCCGCCCGCAAAGCCGCCCGCCGCCGGGGATTCGCCCGGCCGGCCGCCTCATACTTGGCCGCGTTCATCTGCAACGAGGAGTAGAAGGGAAATTCCTGACAACTCACTTGAAGCCACTCGGCGACCATCCGGCGGTCGATCTCCGCACTGGAGTTCACGCGCGCGTCCAGCAGGCGGCGGAGTTCGGCGGCGCGCAGGAAGCGGAGGGCGCCCATCTTGGCGACCGCGTGGAACTCGGCGATCAGCAGGCGCCACACGCGCTGCGCGACGGCCGGCCACGAGTGTTCTGAACGGGAAAAGCAGTCAATTAATGGGCAGTCGGAGAGGACTCACGAATGCGATGCCAAACGAAGACCGCCGACTCGGCGCACGCGCGGTGGGCGGCGGCGGCGGCGAGCAGGAGCTGCGGCCCGGCGGCGTCCAGCTCGGTGGCCGCGTCGTGCACGTCGAGCAGCACGTGCAGGGGCCAGGCGGTGCAGAAACGGGCCGCCAGCTCGACGGCCGCGCAGTCGGCGGCGTGGAGCAGCGCGAGCAGGAGGGCGAGCGGGTGGCCGCCCGCGTTCACGACCGCCGGCTGCTGCGGATCCGCCCGAACGACGAAGCGACGTTCCATTTCGGCACTGCAGCGGACCAACAGCGCGCGCTGCACGCCGAAGCGGACGCCCTCGACCGCCTCCACGAAGTCGTCGGCCTGCGGGAAGACGAGCGGCGCGGGCGGGCGGCCGTCGCGCAGCGCTCGCAACGTCCGCTGCTCGTGGCCGCGCACGACGAGGCGGCGCGGGTCCTCGCTGGGCGGCACCTCGACTTCCACGCCCCGCGCCATCGCCCACCGAGCCGCCCGACGGCCGCGAAGAAGGCGGCGTCCCGCGAGTCGTCCAGCTGCAAACGGGCGGTCACTTCCGTTCTCTCCCCTCCGCTCACCATCGCCGCCCACTTCTCGAACTCGTTCTCCGTCGACGAAGTTTGGAGCATCCCGCAGGAACACGGCCGACTCGTTCGGGAAGTGCGGAAAAGCAGGGAGAACAGAGTGAGCGTTTCGAACAAATGAGACGAGTTTGCATGAGGCGACCTTCATTCATTTGTTGCGGGCTGCTCGATTACTTTGTTGCGACCGCAAAGAGCCGGAAGAGTGGTCGAAGTGGGAACGACACAACGGAATCAACCATCGACAGGAAAACGATTTACAATACGCGCCACATGAGCATCGATTTGTTACCGACGATGTACTCCTCTGCTGCGCCAGCTGAAAACGCGCACTTGTCGGCTGGCAGGTGGACCGCTGGGCGGTGAGCCAACTGCCGCGCGTCCTCCGACGAATCGAGAACCTGAAGGGCCGGAAGGGACCGCTGCTGCAGCTGTTTGCCCGCCAGATGATCGAAACTGTTCCGCTTTGTCCTTTTCGGCCGAATCGTAGCCAAACAATACTTCCAAAGGACCATCCGTTCGAAGCAGTAGCAGGAATTCCGCTTGTTTGCGCATTCGAACGGCCAAACGACCGGCGGAAATGACGGGAGTGATGCAAAAGAAGCCATGTGCCCAATTTACGTGCGTATACTTGATCTCTTTTTTCCGATTGACGCCGAGCCTACAGACGGGAACTAATCGGAACAGTTCGTGGAGCGGCAGCTGAGACAAACAGGCGCGTGAAGAGCGGTGCGGCCAGTTGATCGAAGCGGTCGGCTGCCTTTGGTGGTCGTTGTTGCCGCTTGCGCGTTAACTGTCACTGAGCAAACGGTGGCCGTATGGCCGTCAGCGTTGACCTCAATTTAGAATCCCGCCCTTCCCCACTCATGAACCTCATAAAAGCACGTTTTTGATCATTCGTTCGGCATTTAAACGGTGGCTGCAACCCATCTGCTATTCACAGCAATCGAACGAAAGAGAATGACCGGAGCGAGGGTGTTCTTGCTGTTGGCATTGGCCAGAGTCGCGGTCCACGCGTCTATCGTGACCGTTCCGCTCTACAACTTCCACGACGTCGTGTACCGCGGAGACGTCTCGGTGGGCACTCCGCCGCAGAAGATCTCGGCCGTCTTCCACACCGGCTGCACGTTGACGCGTTTCCCCAAGAATGGCTGCGTGGCCGAGGGTCGTTTTCCGGACGCTTGCAAGACGAACACCTACGACCCGGCCGCTTCTCGCACCGCCCGCGAGCAGGTGTCGCGGACGTTCGAGGTCACGGAGGTCGAATACACGCATTTCGGTAGCCGCGGCGAGCAATTCTACGACACGCTGGGCGTAAGCATCGATCAAAAAGAGAACGTACGGTTATTGATCGTTGCTTTTAGTTCACTGACCCCAAGCGACAGTCCACGTTGACGCTGCGCAACGCCAATGTCGGCGCCGCTACAAAAGTTTGGGCTTTCGATCACGCCGTGGTCTGCCTGGCACATCGAACCAACGGAATGCCCAACGGAACATTCACGGATCTCGTCAACAGCCGCCAGTTGGATCGTCCGTGGATGACTGTGGTGTTGAAGAAAGCGAACGGCATCTCGGCCGACGGTGGCGCCATCACGTTTGGCGGGCACGACAACGAACGCTGCGAGCCGGTGGTCCACTGGACGCCCGTTGTGACCGGCTCGTTCATGTGGCGGTTCGGCCTTACTGCTTTTGCCATCAACGCGTTGCAGTACGGCAGCACGCGCTTTTTGGTGAACGTCGACACGGGCAACTCATACGTGCATATTCCGCGCTGGTACTGGCCGGTCGTGAAGCAGCAGCTGAAGATCACCAAGCGTGGCGCCTATCACACAGTTCCGTGCAACTCCAAATTCCACCTCACGTTCGAGATTGACGGCCATCCGTTCCCTGTGACCGAGGAGCACCTCGTCCTCAACCAGCAGATCGACGGGCAATGCGTGGTCGCGTTGAAGGAGAACGAGTACCGCAAGGAGATTTTCGTTCTCGGTTCCGCCTTCTTCCGCGCAGCTTGCGTGATCCACGACCTTCAGAACGAGAAGCTTGGATTTGCCCACCACCGAAAACACTGGCAATGAGCCGTCTTCTTGGTGTCCGACCGCTTCGATCACCCAGTAATACCAATAATCAATATCGAGCTAATTTCCCGAGATCAACGCTGAATAAACAAGTGAATGCCAGAGCCGAGACGAGGCAGAAATGCCGCCAGTAAGGGGCCAACAAATCGTAACATTCATGTGTTCCGAAGAATGTACGGACGAATCTGGTAGCTGATGTTTATTGCCGCAGTCAAGCAATGATTCGACGGAACTCTTCAAAGTATTTGTCCGTAGGATTTGCAGGAGCGACGGCCGCGGTGGTCGAGCGGATCCGATGGAAGATGCAAAGACTGACGAATTGGAGGAACATGCCGCCGGTGCGGGCCAAATTTGACGTTTCTTTTACCAAGGCCTCCTCGCCCACCGACAGGCCGCCGGCCAGCGAGAGGTACCAAAACGTGTAGGTGATTTGCAGCACATAGAAGACGGAATGGGCGAGTGAGAAAGGAAGGATGAGCCCCATCGAGATCTTCGACTCGTGCAACAGAAATGAGCGCGTCAGCGTGTACGAATTGCCGATCGACCTGCAGATCTTTGTAATTAATCATTCAATTCTCATGATCGCATGCCGATAGTAATGAACGATCCGCCGTCTGTTCGCGATCAACAGCCACGCATCGCCCGCCGTCACCAGACAGTCGAGAGTGATAGAGAATGTGTTGATCTGCCGAGAGCGCTGTTGACCGAGAGTGCGGTTGCTTGTGACGCCCGGGCAGTACGGGCTGTCAGGAAAGGAAGGGGTGGCATTGAAGTGGACGTAGACGTAGGTGTAGGACAGCGCAATTTGTAATCGATCCAACAATCACTGCTAACTGTAGCGTACCAATAAAAAACACAAGACAAAGCCCAGCCACCGGCCTGTCGATCGACGCCCGTTTGAGCAGACGGCGATGCCACGTTCCAACAACAAAGCGGCGTGCCAGAGCGGAAAGACAATTGTATTCACGCCCACGATTTGCATGTAAGCGACGTAGCAGGAATACCCGCTCCAGACGTACGAGCAAGCGGGCACGTTGCGGAGGATGGTGACCTAAACACATGAAGCGTCGTTTTTTGCGTTCTGTCTATTCGGCTTACCAGTCGATACCCGCAGACCAGAAAAGTGTTTAGAAACCCCACAAAGTAATACGTAATTCCCATCCACAAGACCATCTAAACAATTAGCTAATGCTGAAACATCCGTCCGTTCAGCACCTTCAAGTTCACGCCAACTACTCTAAAGACTCGTTGGACGAACGGCGTCCGCAGGTAGGCGACGACAGCGGCGGCCGTGAAAACGGCGAGCAGCAAGTGGGCAGTGTTCACGATCACGATCTTCCCCGATCGATTGATGTCGGCCGCCAATTCACACAACGCGGCAGTCGGGGCGGCCATTTGAGCAAAATGAAGGCAAAAGACGACTTCCTTGCCGCTTGTGCGCCACCCGCCGACCACAATCCGTTCTTTTTGTGCTCTGCGGAAGGAACCACAAAACGTGACTGCAGTCTGCCGCTCAAAACACAAAAGACGATGCTTCTTGTTCCCTGCGACGAGTTGTAGCCGGAAAAAAGTGCGATAAACAGAGATCATAACAAGAGCGAGGTCGTGTGGAAGTTGGAAGATTCATCTCTACAAGATTTTGATAGTAGCTCAAGTTGGCGATCCTCTACGATTGGGTTATGTTCTCTATGCAAACAGTAGCCGAGAATTAATCAACTGCCGTGTGTTTATTTGCACCTCTTGCTGAAGATGTGCCTTGAACGACTCCGCTCGTTTGTCGCGCAACGAGCGCTTGATGTCCGGCAAGCCGGCGCTCACCTCCGTTTCCACGCCGCACTCATTCTGGCTGCGCAGGATGCGGTAGGTGCCGTTCCCGCCCCTGCAAACAAAACGGTTGAAGCAAACGGGAGAAAGCGAACTAATCGGCACCGAACAGGTTGGCCACCTTCCGGTAGGGCCTCTCGTTTTCCGTCTGCCCGTAGCCCACGATGCGGACAGCGAGCGCGCCCAAGTAGTCGCCGGTCACGCGGCGATACACTCCGCTCTTGCACGCTTAAAAATCCTCGTACAAAACCACATCGGTCACGATCGGCCTGTTCGTGATCAGTTCGGCGATCATTGCGTCCACGTCCTCCTCAAGGAAGCCCATCGACTTGCCGAAGTAGAGGTCGTTCGCGTACGGTTGCAAAAAAAGAATTCATTTGTGCGTTGTGTGCGGGAGGACGGCGAATCTCGTCCGTGTAAGCCGGCTGTCACTTCTGCACACGCGTGACGTCGTTTTGTCGGCTATTCGAATGTCGCGACAGTCGGGTGAATTTGCGTCCGGGATCTGCAAAAATGAGTGAGAGATAAAGTGAAGGAAAGATTTGCTGTAAGGGCCGGGCTTGCAGCCCGTGTCCGCCGTTTAGTTGCCGCTTGCAGGCCATTTGTCGGCGAGCCAACGACCGGCGGGCGTTCGTCAACGCTCACCTCGGATTAGAATCCCGCTCTTCCTCACTTTTGACTTTCATGAGTCCGCTTTTGATCGTATGTTCGGCGTATTTAGACGGTCGCTGCAACCTGCCATTCAAAGCAAAAAAGCACGCTCGCCCTACAGTAGTTCTCGGGCAGCGGACGAGGGAAGCGTCCCGTGCAATCAAACCGTCTAGTTTGCGTTCACCTTCGGCCAGCGGAACATCACGATCACGCCCGCCGAGTACGTGGACCGCACGAACGAGAAGGCGGAAGCCACATGAGTTTCTTCGACTTTGACGACGTCCAGTTCGCCGTCCCCACCACGACCTTCAATCGCTATTGCCTTCTGTTCAACTACGCAACGCCCGAACTGGGGTTCGCCGACCGCCTCAACCAGTGAGTGTGTCGATTTCATTAGTGTTCGTCACCAGGATAAATCACGTACGCAGGCTGGGTGTGCCGTTTGGCCAAAAGAAATATGTAGTCTTTAATCAATCCCCCCGTAAAGGCGGAAAACCGGGTCGTTTGTCAGTCCCCTTCGCGCTCTCAACTTTTTAGCCGTTGCTCCAATCGAGCTGAAATTTTTTCTGGCTAGAGGAAGTCGCATGCGCGAAATCCGAAAATGTGCATTTCGACCGTCGGCGGGCACGTTCAACGTTCCGTGCCGACGTTTCGCGCCGTACCGTTCTCCGCGCACGGCCAAATTCACCCGACATGTGGACGAAAAGATGCACCTTGGAACGAGGAACATTTCATCAGTTGACGGCATCATCAGGAAATGTCGTTGAAGAAAGTTGTGATCGCTCAAATACGAAAGCTCCAAGCGAAAAATCGAAGAGGTCCACACTCGAACGCGCCGTTCTCGGCTCACGGAATTTTATTCAACAAACAAAAAACCTACCACCTAGAAAAAGGTTGTGCGCATCTTTTAAGCCGGCATTTGTGCTAACAGGAGTTGCCGGAACCTCAGCGGTATGGACAGAAAAATTTGTGTCAGTTTGAAAAGTTGTGCAAAAGTCAAATCGTCGTTCTCGTCGCACACTTGACGTCATGACATGAATGTGGGCTCGTTCGAAAGCGCAGAATGCGCTCTTTAAGACGGCGTACATGCGGCCGTGCCGGTTTGGACCACTTGGCCCATGCACTCGTGCAACCGCAAGGCACAAAATCGCGCAAACAGCGGGCGGGTTTGGCGAGGAGTGGACGGATTCTCCTGAAACTTGGCTGAAATGTCGAACGTGTAGTTGCCCTTATAATCACCGTTTCTGATTTTTCAAAAACTTGGTTGCCGTAAAGTAAGAAGACGTTATCTGATGGAGCTGCACACGCCGGCTTCGCGCCCGGTTTCTACGGGTGCCGCAAGCACCACTTACTTTTTCCGCTTGCTGCGACCAAAACAGATTGTTGGGCGTTGTTTGCAGATAGCAGATAGCGGTATGCGCGTCGCCGTGCGTGAAAAATGCATTTGCAAACGGCTCTTTTGTTCCCATTTGTTCTCCTTTGTGGCGTGATAAGAAAATGGACTAAGCAGGCTTTCTTTTGTGCACAAACTGCTAATTTGCCGAGTTTTATTTAAACCAAAACGTGAAGCGCGAAGCGGCGTTTTTCGTTGTGACGAGGACTCGGTTAGTCGAACAAAATCGACAACAACATTCCATACGCACCAGTCTAACGACACCCTTAGCTGGGGACGGCGCGAAGCGCCGTCAACCGCTGGTGCAACAACATTTCTGTTCCGCTGCTCGCCTGTTTGGGCTCTTGTTGCCCCGCGCGTCAACTCGTGGCGGTTCATACATCACGCACGGATAATTAAATTGCCGGTTTCATTGCCGTCCGCAGCACGAAAACAACAGAAACTTACGGGAAGAAACGAGCAAGTGGAGTCGGTCGGAGGTCGTGGCGGGCGGTTCCTCCAGAGACAAGTCCGAACTCCAAAAGCACTCGTCGGTCGTCAAGAATGATGAACTGGCGGTTGTTGTTTGAGTGCTACGAGATTTGCATTGCGTTAATTTCTGTTCTGCTAAACCTTCTAGTCGTCTACTTGTGCCTCTTTGGGATCTCCAAGGAAATGGTCGTGTACCGCGGCTTTCTGATTTTTGGAGCGATCATTGACTCCCTGTATGCGTTTGTTTCGGCTCTTATGAACGTTGTGAGCATGGATCACACAAAAGAAATCTATGCTCTTTCGTTTAGGTGGTTGTTGAGCGGGGAACTCGTCTGATCTTCCTGCTGGTGTCTCCCGTGTTGCCGTCGACCGACTGGTGGGCGGTCGTGGGGATGTGCTCATGGGGCGTGTTGGTGCTTGCAATGGTCGGTTCAATGCTACTTAACCAACAGTTGCTACTCCAACAAAGGTCGTAAACGTGTGCCTGCAGTTCGTCAACCGAACGAACATCATCTGCTACGACGGGCGGTTCTCCGATTGGCACCTGGCCGCCTTCTTCCTCTTTTTTGTCTCGTGGACCACCGCTCACGTGATGTCTGTGGGCGTCGTGTTTGACCTCCGCTACGACCCGCAGACGGTGCAGGAATTAAAAGAAAACCCGATCTTCGCGGACTTCGAGATCCCTCGGTACATTGGAGGCGACACGGTGGGCAGCAGAGAAGGGCGGATGACCGATTGCTTGCTTTCAGCACTCCCTGGCCGTCGTCCTCAACCTTGTGGACGCCCAGTTGATCATGGCGACTGCTTACGGAATCGTGGGCGTCTGCGAGTTCAAAATCCGACGGAAACTGCGCGATGGTCGCGAGCATTTGCGGTTGGCCACCATCAAAATCCAGCGGCAGCTCTCCCGCATTCTCAGTCTCCAAGTAGGTTCTCTTATTTTCTGAGTGCATTGTCGTTCAGGCCCTCTCGCCGATTGTGAGTCTTGTGATCCCGATCGGGATCTCGTGCCTTCTGCCCGTCCTCAACGTCTCGTTCGGATGGCTCCCGCTCTTTGCGAAGCTCACCATCGGCATCACGCCGCTGCTTAACCCGCTGATCGTCCTGTTCGCGGTCCCCCGCTTCCGAAAGGCCCTCATCCGCATCGTTTCGTTCGGGAAAACAACAAAAATAATTTCGATCTTGAATCCGACGCCCCGGCGGCAATCCACGAATCAGTGAACAGTTGCTGGCCGACGCATAAATGCTTTTCGTAAAGAACACAAGTTTCCTATAGGCAATTATGGCTACAGAGTGCGATCAATGCGTTTATTCATCAAGTCTTTTGACAATCAAAAAAGCGTTTACTGGTTGATTGCAGTCGCGAGGCCGACGGTCTTCGTTTCGTAGTTGTAGAGGAGGCACAGGTTGCGGAGAGTGGTGACCGGCAGGGCGTAGTGGGAGTCGCTGTCCGCGGGGGCGGGGAGGAAGTCGCACTGGCCGCTCGGCGTCTCCGTCGACTTGTCCATCAGGTCGGCGGCCGCCACGCGAACGTCCACGCCGCCGATCGAAAAGACGAAGTCGTCCGCCCAATCGCAGGGGACGGTGGCCGTCTTGCTCGCTTGCCCGCCGTTCATCAGCAGGACGACCGACGAGAAGACGGCCGACGGGAGTTCCATGTGGCCGCTCGTCAAGTGGAAGAAGGCGTCGCCGCCCGACCCGAACGTGTACTGGGCAACGGACAGCCTGAACGGTCGATCAATTGATTGAGGGCGTGGAGAAGAGGGCTCACTTGTCTAATCGAACCTGCCAGTCCACGAGCAACGAGAACTCTTTCGGGATTTCCACCCAGTCGTTCGCGCACTTCGCCGGCTGCCGGCCGCTCAGCTGGAGCGTTCCGTCTAGGGGGTCGTCGCGCGTGTTCACCGCCGGGATGTTGCAACGGAAAACGGAAGCAACTTTGCGCGGAAACAAGGGAGCTGCGGGATGATTTCACATTTTGAAACAATAAATTGTGCGGTGGAATAGTTTGCAAATGTCTAGCAACGTTTTGCGCTTCTTTTATCAACCCGCTTGCCTCAAGAAGCCTGCTTTTTGCTGTCGATTTTACCGCATGTTTGCCCGCTTTCGGAAACACTCACCGCATTCTAAAGTTTTCTTTGGACGTTCCTTTTTCGGTTAGTTTTTGCATTTGTCGCGGTTTTTTCGCTATTCTCTCACTCCAAATCGTTCCACGACAAATGCATCCCGAAGATCCGTGGGTCATTGCTGATGGCCGCCTTCGTCATGTGAGTTGATTTCACGACTGAAGTTTGACTTTTGACCTCACGCTCCTCTTTTCGTTTCAGCGCTTTCTGGACGTGTGCGTTCTTCCAGTGCGTTCGCCAGTACCGATCACTCTGCCACCACTTTGACTCGTCTTCCGATGACTGCAGTCAAGCGTGATCCACTCGTGAGCGTTTGCTCTTTTAAATAAGAACGATGTTCACTGACTTGATGATTCGTTTTTGAAGCTTGTTGGCAAACGGAAAGACACCGCTTCTTATCGGCTTCTTGTATTGTGTCTTCCGTGCTTCCGCTCTCGTTTGTGGAACGAAAAGACAAGTTTTCTAACCGTTTTAATCGTACGTTTTCGACGCATTCGTGTTGCTCAAAGTCGTTAAAATCGTCACGATCGTGGGAACGTACGGTAGACACCAAAACACGCTGCTCAACTATTAAGATCACGTCCCAAGCACAAGAACATGCGGACGGATCGGCGGGATCAAATGGAAGCGATCGATCACGGCCGTCCGCCGGACGTCAGCGCCATCTCGTCAGTTTTGATTCGTGGCGTGTGGACGGACAAATTGGCCGCCCGTTCGTTCGGCAATTTGCGGGTCGGCGGGATGAAAGACCGGGCGCCCTTTTAGCCGCTCACCTGCCTGCACACGTGATCCCTCCGTCGGATTTTTGATCGTTCGACTCGAGAACTGCGTCAACAAGCAAATTGCCGATTGCTTGATCTTTGCGGATAAATTACGGCAATTCCGCGCGAAGGTCGAAAAGAACCATGCAACCAAAAACCGAGCCACAAAGTAGAAGTCAACCAGCTTTGATCCTTTGCTTCTCTGCCTGTTCTCTACCGTCCAGAATCCTTCTCATGTGGCTGTTTATTGTTCGCACTTGACCGTATTTACAGTTCAAAGTATGTACAGTCTATTCGCAGGATGATTAAAGCAGGAAAGAGTCAGTGAGAATTACATCAGTAGAACGAACAAGATGCTTCTGGCTGCTTACTTGTCCAGCAGTCCGTTCCGCTTCATGTCGGCGAAGGCCTTGTCAAAGACCTCCTCCCACTCGGCCTTTTGCTCGGCGGTCGTGGACTCGACGAGGTACTGCATGGCGATCAGGAAAGCCTCCGTCACTTTCTGCAAGCAAAGGAAAGTGAATGGAAGAGAGCGGAAGCTGGAGAGCTCACGTGGAACTCGCGGAGCGGGACGTCCAGCCGCTCGAAGTCCTCCTTCAGCTCCTCGAGAGCTGCTTCCCACTTCTGCTCGTCCGGCAGGGCGGCCGGCAGCTTCAGGATTCCCTCGAGCAGGCGGACGGCGCAGATGGCGAACGTGGGCGAGCCGGCGACCTCGTTGAAGCCGAACTTGTCGTACTGCTGGTTCAGCTCCGGGTGGTGGGCGAACAAGCTGCAAACGAATGAACATAAAGGAGAGGGCGCGGAACTCACTGCGTGAAGAACTCATGGGTGGCTCGCTCGTCCACCGGAAACTGCTCGGCGTGCTGATTCAACAGCTGTGAGTCGACCACCATCGTGCTTCTTCTCGAATTTCGTGGAGTGACGGCGCTGGTACTTGAGGACGAGACGGGCGACGAAACGTTTCAGCGGCGACGTCTTGAGCGACTTTTTGGTTGCACGTTAAAAGAGGATCGTAGATCTGAAACGAGCAGTGGTGAACGGGTGGACAAGAAAAGGAACGCGGATCGAAGCCATCAAAACGCGGAAAGCAGTGGACATTTGCATTGTACAGGTCCCCTCTTGCCACTTCGGCTTTTAACCGCTGTCTGGAGTTCAGAAACCAATCTCCGACCGGCAGGAACACGTCGCGTGAGAAAACAACACGAGCCGCAGGCAACCGGGGGACTTGCGGGAGGCGGAGCCAAAAGGCGGCTATTCGAGCTTGCCGCCTGCAGCCGAACGGCGAGCGGAGCGTTTGGGACAAGGAGGAGTTCAAGAATCACGTTGCTCCTGCTCCCGCCCGCCTGATTGCTGCTTGTTGTTTGCTGGGGACGTGTGAAGAGAACATTTCGTTGCGGGCGGGCGCCAATTGTTCTGCCGAACGCCCAACTGTTCGCTCCGAGCGGGCGGCGGGTGATCTCCGCATTGACGGCCGATGGCAGGCGGGAGTCAAAAGAGCAAGTGCCAACGATCTTTTTTGATCCTGCCAGCTAAATCGAGACGTTTGACACCCACAGCGAGCTTAATTGAGGTCACGCCCGTTTATTTTCGTCTCGGCGTTGTTTTCGCACAGCGTTTTGCAACGACAATCGCTCGAATTGTTTGAACGAACGGCGGAAAGCAAACGAACACGTGAGAAATTCGACCGCCGATCGTCGAACTCCGCCGGCTGGCGACCAAAACACGAACACAATCGCCGCATTCCTCATCCCGATCGAATTACCCACTCAAACGTCTCGTTCGTCTGTCGAAAGCAAGTGGAACTGAGATGAGCGGAACGTTGTAGCGACGTGAACCTTGTTGTTCGGTCGAAAATCACGTCAAGCGTCGAATTACCGACGACTTTTGATCCCGACGGTTTGAAAACCGAAATATCGTATTCGCCCGAAGAATCCGATGGATGAACGCCGAAAGAAGTAAAAATGAAGTCTAGGCAATAAAACAACAGGTCGCAAGTAGTGATTGGACTTTTCACAGGAAATTGGATCGAATTTATGGGCTTCAGCCCTCACAAGGGGTTTTGTTGTGCAGTCGTAAAGACAAAGCGGTAGCCATTAACAAGGGCACGCAACGAACGGAAAAAAGCGGAAGCCAACCGAAAACGGGGCTTGACGGCAATCGATAAGCCTCATCCGAGCGACGAGAAGCAGTAAAAACGGAACGAGACGTTTTAGTAAACGAACTCTTCAGTTTCTTTCAAAACGCTAACTTGTTTGTTACTCGCAACGGAGAGCCAAACACGTTGGAGTACCGTTCGCCATAACGCAAAAGTACTTGTAACTTGATTTCGACACCGAGGTCCAAAAGCACAACCGGTGGAGCCAAGACGGCTTGTTCTCAAAGAACTGCTTGCTTGTTCACCTTTCGCCGATTTTCCTTTTTGCATCCGAACGCAAACGATGAACGAAGAGTTGGAGCGGTCGATCGCCGTAAGTCTGTCCACTGACGGGCAGATTCAAGTTTACGCAATTGCGCTGCACGTCTTCCTTTTCACGAGTCTCTTGACTTCGTTGTTGGCCGCGTGGGTCATTCTGAAGGCCTCGCCGCCCTTGATGGTCGGCTACAAGTGGCTCCTCCTTTACCAGGTCGTCTGGAACTGCCTGTTCGATCTTCTGCTTTGTTTGTGGCAGCCCGTACGAGCCGAAAGAGTGATAGAAATGCCGATTCGTTTTCCAGGTCGTTCTGCTGCCCACGTGGTGCGTGTACTCTTCTTCTTTGCTTTTTCGTCAACAATCTCCTCACTACTCACGTTGGTTGATGACCGCCATCTTCGCTTGCGGAATGGGCAAGGTTTGCTCTTGCAAAGATAATCGGTAAAGAAGAGGTTGCAGGCTTGTGCGCTATGTTTCGCTCTTGCACAGCGAGCGGTTGCTGCTCTTGAAGAATCGAATATTCTCGTTCAATTGTACTCCAAGGTGTGGCCTTACGGCCAACTGGTTGCTTTCCTTGTAGTGCAGGGTATCTGCTTGGTATCTCGCTTATCTTTACTGCCACAACTCCGCGTGATTTCAGAACTTCATTCACATAAGCGAGAACGGCTACACCGAAAGCAAGACGGTCTTCGAGCAAACGAGCCCGTTCATGCGCGATTTGTTCCATCGCGAGAGTACACTCGTTTGTTTGAGTGCAACCCACAAGTCGTACGGAGCAGCGGCTTTCGTGTTCGCTGTGGCCTGCGCGGGACTGTCGTTCATTGGAGTGGCCGGCGTGTACACGGTGTTCAAATTGCGGAGGAAACACCGCACTCGGCAGATGCACGTGAACACCTACCGCCTTCAGTCAGTCCTCCGCTCTCCTCCCCGCATCCAATTTGTTAATTTAGGAACGTGTTGATCGTCTCCTGCTTGTCTCAACTGTTGGGAGCTGCGGTCTTCTTGGCCGCTCCCGTTTTTTCGATCACCTGCTCGCTTATTTGGACACGCCGCGAGCGAACGGTTGGGTCCTCCTGGCTGCTGCCGCCGCTTCCTTTCATTCGACCGTTGACTTCTTTCTCATGATCCTCATCATTCGGCCATATCGCGTGTATTTGTGGCGTCTGGCTACCTGCTCCAAGAACCGCGTGGAAGCAATGCACGTGTATTCGACCGGTCGGAGTCGCTCGATCTTTCTTCCACCGAAATGAAGCGTCGATCGTGGTGAGTGGTTTGTGTAATAGTTTTCTTCTGTGAAACACGGACGCTAGGTCACTGTTCGTCATCGGAAAGCATCAAAGGACAGAATTCGAAAGAAACGTGAAGGAGCGAACACAAGCGCGCCGGACCAGACAACGTACTCGTCGCCGTCGTTTCACCTGCGACAGTCAATCATCGACGCGAAACAAATGTCAGCTGACTGCATAATCACTTGGCATTCGGAAGCGGTGAGTTCTCGTAAACGGAAGGAGCTCGTGATTCGGTTAGAGTGCGAACTGAAGAAGTGGAGCGCGCTCACTCGATTAGTTCGGAAAGAAACCTTAGCAAGTGTAGTTCCGTGTTGCAAGTTCTCTCTTTATTTTCGTTCTTCGTTTTAGTGGCGATGGTGTTGCTGTCTTACCTCGTTCTTCATTCCGGCGTGTACTTTGCCGAACTGCTGAGCCTGTTTCTAAACTCCGTCGTCATCTATTTTGCGTCGACTGAGACGAGCAAGGACCTACAGGTAGGCGGCCGACCGAATAAAAGAAAGAAGGCTCATCATCACGATTTGCAGCAATACAAGAGTCTGTTGTTCTTGAACGCCTTGGTGGACTACACGTGCACTTTCATCTCCGTGTTCAACAACGAGACACTCGAGATCACGAACGGGCTGTGGGTTCACGTTCTTGGTTATTTTCTTTTCGGTTTCAATCAGTCAAAGGTTCGTTTAGGCGCCCCAGCCCGATGGTTTCCGAAGCCGTGGCATTTCCTCTTCGCTGGGATGTACTCTTTCAAGCTTTCGGTTCGTTCGCCTTTTCACTATCGATTCTCTTTTTCTAATGTGTTCAGTTCAACTTCCAATCGCTACCGATCCAGTTCTTCATTCGATGGTAGCTGCATGAATCCTCCAATCGATCGCTCATTTCTTCAGGAAACTCGTGTGCAAAGGACGGGATCTTTCGACCTGCCGCCTGTTTCTGTTGTTCCTGTTTGCTGCCGTCAGTTCCTCGTGGTGGCTGCTGAACTTTGGCGCTTGCTTCTACGTCTCTGATCACAAGTTCACGGACCACACCTTTCTGAAGGGCAATCCGTTCATCTACAACCACTGGAATGAGCATCCCACTCTCCTGGTCGCTGAATTGGTTTGTTGCAAAAGAGTAAAGATTATTCTGCTTCGTTAAGAACACGCTGCCGATGCTGGTGATGATCGTGCAAACGGTTGTCGTGGGAAACGTCATCCTTTTCGCGATGATCGTCTTCTTTTCGTATGCGACCGTCCGCAAACTCGAAGAGTTGCGTGAGCACATGACCGATCGAACTCGTCGACTGCAGGTTGGAATGAGGTCAAACAGATTGTTGAGGAGGTCGTTCATTTGCAGAGTCAAATGAACAGAATGTTGTTCTGGCAAACGTTCACGCTGTTCGCTTGTGCCTGCATTCCGCTGGGCGTGATGGTCTTTGCGATGGCCACCGAGTATGAGCGGCCCGGACTAGGCACACTCCTGAACACGATCCTCACCTTCCTGCCGGTAAGTAAGCGTGAACCACACCTCACAATAAGTTCTCGTTGCAGTGTACAAACGCAATATGCACGCTGGTCTGGGTCAACAAGTTTCGCCGGCGCTTCCTGGCCGCCTTCTTCCCGTTCTGGCGCCAATCAACAGTCGGCAACCAAGACACTACTTCCACCAACTTTTAGCGCATTCGTCGTCTACCTTTTGTCCAGTTTATCCAATGTTCAACATTAAACAAGCACAACAGCCAACATTAAGCGATCGCCGTTCGGAGGCTCCAACGGGTTATTTGAAGAATGTACTTTACTCATTTATTTCGACCCGGTAATCAGCTCGCGAAACTTGTGTTTTGGATGGCGTAAACACGAGCCGATCGGATGCGCTCGACGCAAAAGAAGACCTTGAGGAAGCGGACGACCGGCCGGCGATAGACGCCGAAGAAAAACAGAAGGCAGAGCGAGTTGAAGGCGGGCAGGAAGACGACCATCGCGCCCGCGAGCTTCTCCAACAGTGAGAAGTCCTTTCCGAAATAGCGAGAAAGCAGCGAGGCCAGCGGGACCAGGCAGAAGAGGAAGAGCGGGTACGCGACCTGCACAGTCGATCGATAGAGCTTCCTCATTCTGCGCTCACCTTGGCGAACAACAGGCGAGAGAATTGAGGGAGAAGCAGTTTGTAGCGCTCGTTCAGGTGGCGCGATTGTCGGCGTAAGTAGCGGACAGAGGCGACAGCGAAGAAGGCGGCCACGACCACCGGCAGCACGTTCACAAAGTGGTTGTAAAAGCGCATGAATTCGATTAGCGGAAACTTCTAAAACGAGCCATGTAAAAAGTACATCCGAATCTTCTTGAGACCTCAACATCCGACATCAAAACGATGCGGCCATTGCTGCACACCCAAGATGACTGACGGTTTTCGGTTAATTGAAGGAAAAATTCGTAGAACATGTGATAAGCTTGAGGGCTCGTGCACAGGAAGGCCAACAGAAGAGCAGAAATGAATTGCACTGTGGACGGCGACTCCTGACTGCAAGCAAGCGATCAATCTCTTTTCATTTCGTTGTGCACTCACTTCTTAATCATCAGGAATCTGTACAGAAATTCAACGGCAAGGGCGCCGGACTCGAGTCCAAAGAAAGAACCGTTTAGAGCGAGCAGGAACCACTGGGCGGCCGGCGGCAAAAGACCGCCCACTCCTTCCAACATCAAAATGAGCCGTCCGTTCCAGGTGTCCACTCGCTAAAGAGAGGCTGTCGAATAGATGCGACAAGGCAAAAGCTTGCCATTTGAACGGCGAAACAAACAAGCAACAGGCCGAAGTCGATGAGCGTCCCGATCAGCAGGAGATTCTTGAGCGGGCGGATCAACGGCGGCGAGTGGACGGCGATCAGGAAGAGGAGCAGGAGGACGAGCGGCAGGCCGACCATGAAGCCCGCCCAGTTGGTTGCTCGATTGAACACCGAAACGGGATTGTCCAGTGCAGTCCACCGTTCAAGGGCCTCCATTTCGAACGCGTCCCGCTGACGGAAAGCTCGTGGTCGTCCTCCGCGGGTCTGCGGTCGGACGAAAGCGACCGCGGAGATCACGAGTGTGGGAAATTCGCTCAGAAGCACAAATGGCGTCGTTTTCCCGTTTTGTACCGAGAATGTTGGTTGGGGTTTGGCCGGGAAGGAATACAAACCTACCACTTCCCCGTTCTCATTCCTTCTGTTGGCAAGCGACAAATCTCGAAGCGAGCTACCTTTCGTTGACTCGGAGTACATCAACAACAAAATCAGGCTTGCGGAAAAACGAAGATCCGTTGAGCAGCGAGTGCCGGACGTCGACAACAGAGTCTTGAATACGAGCACTCCAGCAGTGTTCTTCTCCAACAACACCGCGTATTCCACGGCTAAATGAAAGGTAAGAAAGACGAAAAAAGGGTGCTTACGCGGACTCCCGATAAAAACGCTAACCAAAATCGGTGCTTCGGAGAAATCGGCAAATAGTTCCGCCGAGTTCGCAGTTCGGCCAGCAAGCGGCCTTGTTCCCCGTCTGACGATTGATTTGGCCCTCGTTTGCAGCCGCTGTGTGAACAAACGCAAAAAAAGGACGACACAACACACAGCATTCTTCATCCTGCCGCTCGACTGCTCATTCGAAATGCCGCAATCACGAGGCATGTGCCGGCCGACAATTTGACCACGCTTAATTAATTTCCACGTTCTGTTGATCAGAGATCAACGTTTTTTAACGTCGATGACTTGCTTGACTGCTTCTTTGCACTTTGCTGCTTCCGTTGGGCCCAACCGCCGGCTGGACGTCAGAACCGTCTTGCGACCCCCGCTTATCAGTCGTCGCTTTTCCACATTCTTCGCTCGCCTTGGTCGACTCGTAGCGAGGGCGATCGGCAAGTCTACAAAATCGGGCTTATCACGTGAATTGCAACGAGAGGCAGCACTGATGGATTCGAGCGAACCGGAAGAACGTCCTGTTACAACGATGATCGCTGAGCTTCGTTGCTCGTTTCGTTGACATTCGCGAAAAACAGACGATCGGTTCACCGCTTTTTGTTAGTCTCGAGCGATCAGAATCTTCCAGCCAGCTACACCGCTTCAAGCCGAAAGTCGTTGAAAGGCGGCCGCTCCTTATGCAAGCCGATGTCGCACTCGTGTTACCGTCGTGCCAGCCGGCATGTCCGCATTCTTACCGGTAATTGACTCGAGATAAAGAGGATTCTCCGCCTTACTGCCTTCAATTGTCATCTTTCTTTACAGTATAAAAAGGCCAGCAGTCGATTTTGTTTACTACAAACCATCGAGTCGAGGGAAATCGAAATGAAACTTCTGTTTACTTTCCTTCTCGTCGTCTCTGTTGTCCACGTGTCCGCGGCCCTCATTCCTTCAAAGGATGCCGGTGATGAGCTGATTGTACACGGGAAGCAACGCCGATGGCTGGCCGACGACCTCAAGGCGTACCATCAGGAGATGCGTAAAACCCACAAGGCAAGCGGGGATCTTCACGCATTCAATCATTAAGACGTGTTAAGAACTACATCCCCGACTACCCGGACGCCCCGATTCTCGTGCCCGTCACGATTGGAACGCGTGAGTCCTCATTCTTTCATCTTCCTTTCATCTCAAACCGCTCCTTTCAGCCCAGCGGATGTTCTGGGTCTCGTTCGAAACGGGATCGGACGCCTTCTTCGTCCTCTCGCCCGACTATCCCTCGCTGAACACCACCACGCAGTCCGGTTTCGATCCCGCCAAATCGTCGACGGCCGTGCTCGCCGACTACGACGACTACCAGGACTTTGCCGGCGATCTCGCAGTCCACGGCTCGACCTACCTCGACTTCGTGGGGGTGAGCAAAAAAGCTTGGAACGAGATTCTTTGCGTGGCTCTTTTCCCACCTTCTTTGAAATGGAATGTTTTATGAACTCCCAAGTAGCACTCGACTTATCAAAGTTTGCTTCAGCTCTTGGGCTTGGCAGATTGGTACAACGGAACGCAACGATTCGGTGAGTGAAGCAAACAGTCAATTGCTTCTTGAGCAATTTCTCTTTTGAATAAGGCTGGCTATTTTGGACGCTTTCAGGTGTCGTGAATTCCGCTTTCGACGACCATTCGTCCAACCCGGAGCTGCCCGACGGTGTGCTGGGATTGAGCTGGTGAGCGCAAAGAAGAAGAAGACTGCAAGCTACCCACTCTTCCAGGGACCCGGCAGATGCGGCCAACCCGAACGAGAACTCCTCGGCGATCATCAATTTCTTCCAAGAATCGGTGATTACCCGCGTTACTGGTGCCAATATCTTGTGGACAAGACGGATCCCGGCATGTTTGCAGGAAATTCGGTCGTTTACTCCTTTTTGCTTCGGAACCGCGTGTACTCCGCTCTCACGAAGTGGGGAGACGACAACCAAGCTTTTCATTCTGTTCTTCAGATTCGGAGGATGTCTGGACGACATCTGCGAACAACCCACGGCCGCAACACGTACCCGTTGGTGTGGATCGAGCAGAGCCGCTCTCTCGCTTTCGTTCTCGATTCTTTCCAATCCAACGGCGTTAACTACGCAGGAGGCTACGCAAAGGTGGACACCGGAGTGCCTCTCGTGTTGTTCCCCTACGACTCCTTCGTGGGTATCTACACCGACGTGCAGCCGGACTTCGACTATGAGCACAACCTCTACACGGTCGACTGCAAGAAGGCGGGCTCGCTGCCCGATTGGACGTTCGTGATCGGCGGAAACAACTACACCGTTCCGTCCTCCACCTACGTGGTCGACTTGCTGCTCCCTAATGGTCAGTGTGCGTTTAGCGCGTCCACCTCCGACTGGGATACGACCGGCTACGTCCTGGGCTACGTCTTCCATGACTTGTGGTCAATCGAGTTCAGTGGGTAGAATTGAATGAAGTCGGGTGTTTGCAGGTGTCTGAAGATGGACATCGACAACCAGTCCATCAGCTTGTTGAACATCCTCCCGGATGATGACGGCAAGACTAACCCGGCCGCCGCTGACTGAAAGGAGCGAACCGATCAATCGAGTTTCTATTGCTTGTGTTGACCTAATCTTGCCCGTTTCTTCTCACCATTCGAATACTAGACGCACAAAACGGTAGTTTTGGTTAGCGAAATCCAAACGTGGGAATGAAGTTGTCTATGGCCTCAGTTCGCCGAACCGAAGCAAAAAGGCGGAAGAATTCGGCTTTCAATTGTACGCGGTCGTCTCACAAATTCGTTCGCAGAATTGTGCGCAGACGTCCCTCTCGCTAAAAACCCGAATGTCTGCGAGGAATGCGGCGGGTGTAGTCCGCGAGGAGAAAGAAGAGGAAGCTGCCCATTCGTTCCACTCTGCCCATTCAACCAGCCGGCGGGCATGTCGCTCTCGCTCTCGGCGGCGATCTCCGAAGCGAACGAGCGGACGGCGCGAGAGAAGGCGCTGCTGCTCACGAACTCGCTCTCGTTCTTCTGCGGCTTTGCTTCCACCTCGCTGCTCGTCTTTCTAATCGCCCGGCATCCCCCGACGGCCCTGCGGCCTTACCGCCACGTGCTCCTGATTGGAGCTTTCTTCGACTTCTACGTCCTTTTTGTCTTTTGGTCCACGAACATCGTAAGTGCTCGTTGAAGTTCGTAGACATTGGGGATTGCAGGTGACGCGAGTGTACGAGTCCACGTACATCCAAGTGTTCAACGGGCCCGTCCGCCTGCTGTCGCCCATCGCCCTGCAGTTCGGCCTCAGCTTCCAGTGGAGTGTGCCCAACTTCGAGTGTCTGATCCTACCGTTGGAGCTGTGGTTCCGACTGGCTTTAGTGAAAAAGTAAGTGGTCCACGTCTATCTCGTTCTAATTGTTTCTCGCAGCCGCGTACCCCCGAGGCCCCGGCAAGTGTACGCGCGGCTGGGGATCGTCGTGTTGGTCGCCCAGCTGGAGCAGGCGCCCACGCTGCTCTCCATCTTTCGGTTCTCCTCGCTGCCCGCCGACCACGGGGCGCTCGACCGGCGACTGCGGCCGATCACGAACGTCCTCGTGCAGTCGTCCAGCCCACCGCTCATCTCCTGCGTGGTCGGCATGCAGGCGGCCGTCGCCCTCGCCGCCTACGCGCTCGCCCTCGGTCTGGGCGCCGCCTCGTTGCGGGCGATGCGGGAGGACGGCGCGGGCATCTCGCCGAAGACGCGCCTCCTCTTGCGGCAGTTCACGCGGTCGCTGTGCGTCAAGACGCTCGTCCCGCTCTTCTCCGCCGCCCTCCCGTTCGCGTCGAACGTGCTCGGCTTTTTCAACGGGGCGGAGATCCCGTGGATCGCGCCGCTGGGCGCCTTTCTGCTCACCTGGTCCCCGTGCATCAACTCCTGCGCGACGATCCTCCTCTTCGGGGCCTTCCGACGGGCGGTCGGCCGGCTGCTCGCGCGACTGCCGGGCTGCTCGAAGCACACGCTCGGCCAACCGCTCTTCGCCACGCGCCTCACGCCGCTCAGTTTGCGCTCTTCCACCTGACTGTTGTTGAAGCACTTGTGTTCAAATCGGCTTGACTGCATTAAACGGTCACTAAGCATCCGCTCTATGAACGATGTTGGCATGAATTTATTCCTTGACTTTGTTTCACTCAGGCGCTAGGCGCTCTTTTGAGTGGCGAAGCCGGCCGTCTGCTGCGCGTAATCAAACGCAACGCAGTGCTTGTGATGACGGGCACGTTCAGTCCGTCCAGCTGGCCTTTCCGTTCGTTCTACGGGGCGTGTTTCTCGCGGCCGACCTCCAACTGAACGCTCTAGTCGGGCAGATCTCGCTGACGCTTCTCGGCTGTTACGGACCGCTGAACGGCCTGTCCACCATTGTGTGAGCATCCCGTCCGCTTTTTCAGTCAATCCTTCGCTCGTTGCAGGCTGATCGCCCCGTACAGGAAGCACGCACGCGAGTTTCTCGTGCTTCCGCTCGTCCGCCGCCTCCGTCGTTTCCACCTGCTCGGTCGGCTGTGCCGGAAGTTCGACGTCGACCGCAGTGAACTCGTTGACCTCCGCGGAACGCCCGAACGGCCAAGGCCGACCGTCAGTGTCGTCCAGACGACCGGCTTCCGACTATCGATTCAAAGCGCTGCTTGATGCGAAGTCGAATGGAATTTGTTGCCATTTATCTGCAATCTGGATCTATCGCTCGAGTCTGTAAGGCCATAAAAACAGGGAATGTAAGTTGGACGATTTCCAATCCTTCAAGGCGCATCAAACTCCCGATTGCCGAAAGCGAATCGTGGGCGGCCGGTTTCTCGCACGAGTTCGCTCATGAGTGCTTCCTTCTGTTGGAAGTTCCGGGTCCCGTCGATCATTTGAACGGCGTAATCGGCGACGCACTCCGTGCGCGTCCAAAAGCCATCCATCGATGGAATCCGCCGCTTCAACCGTCCCGTTCGCGCCTCGACGGCCAGCCGGCACAGTTGGCAGCCGGCGTTCGACAACGAGCCCACGGAGTCCTGCGCGCTGCTCATGAACGTTCGGCGGTAGCTTTTGGTCCACTCAAAATACCTGCAAAGCGAGGAGCAATTAGAATGACACGAGCACAAAGAGTAGGCGGTAGGAAGGGTTTCTTGTTTGCGAGCAATAGTCAGCAAACAAGTCGTTCCCGGACTTTCACCACGCTCTTCTGTAAACTTACTTCGAGTACGCCGTCTTGTCCGCGATCAACGAGTGCAGAAAAGACGGCCAACTCCTTCGGCGAATCGAAATCAGAAGCCGCAATGAAAGTGTCGTTCGGAATCTGCGGCGTGTTCACGACTCCGCGACTCAACACCACCGGCACGATCAGGTCTTTCAGACGGAAGAACTTTTCCGTTGTGTACCTGCAGAAGATGGGCCATTGCTTTGAGTTGGGGCTCGAAGAGAACTCACGTACTCGGGACAAACGGAGTTCTCGAACGCCAGATAGAAATGGTGCTCGTCTACAAAGCGATGCGGGGATAGCAGACGTATCGATCTCTCGCTCACCGATGAGCTGCTTGAGATCCTGATCGTTTATTCGTGGCCCGAAGCACATCCCAACACGCGTTACCTCAATGTGTTCGCTTAACTCGCGCAAGAACTCCGTTCGGCCCGAGTGGACGGCGGAGCATTCGGAGGCGGCGATCAGCGCTCCTTTCGACTTGCGGTCAACGGCTGCCGTTACCTACAGGAAGTGGGTTGGTTGTGAAACGGCCGGAAAACGCGCCTGTTCCTTGGTCCAAACCTCGCCGCTCGTCTCGCTGTCGTCCAACGGAACAAACGCGTCGTAGGGGAGAAAGACGTCCGAATTCGAGCGGTATGAAATGCTCACGTTGAAGAAGTCGGGAGCGGGGATGTCCAAAGGAGCTAAAAGCGACAGATAGTTGAAAGGAAGTCCAGCGGGAGTAATTGGTGGCGACCACAGCGCTCATTGCCAGGTTGACGCCATGAGAACGAAGCTTGGAGTGACACGAGAATCACCCACCCCGCGAGTGGACGGGCGACTCAAGGCTCACGAACGCGTTGAAGACTGTCGAGTTTCCGGCGGGCGGCCACTCGGCGCCGAAGATCGCGTCCGGAAGGTGGAACACGCGAACTTGGGCGTCGGAAAGGCGCGTCCGGTCTTCCGTGAACTCGCACTCGAACGGGCACTCCGGCCGGAGGACGAAGAACCGCGCCAGGGATTCGCCGAAGAACTTCGTCCAGAAGAGAATGAGTGGAGGAGATGCCCTTGGAGAAGATGGGCGCTAAAGGAGACGGGGTGATTAGATAAGGTCGAAAGATTGCTGCCAGCAAGAGAAATTTATCAAACAAAAGAAAAACTGACCAACAAAGACGTCCGCTCTCCTTTCATCGAAGAAACAACCAAGAACGCAACGAAGCCGGACAGAGCAACGATCAGAAACACTGCTTTCCGTGGCGAGCGGAAGAGTGCGGCGGGACGCTGCACGGTTCCAAAGATTCTTCCGCATCCTTTTTAAAAAGAAAGCAGAAAGAAAGAAGCAAAAAGCGGGGCAAGCTGGCCGAAAGTAAAGAATTTCCCGCAAAAGATGCGAGCGGCGGAAAATGAAGGAGTGATAAGACCGGAGGTTTAGCACGTTTTTTCGTTTGGAACGCGACCTGTGCGCACAACCCCCGTCCGCCTGCCGTCCGGCACTTCCCCCAGTCCGCCTGCTGCTGGACTCGCCCACTCGCATTGGACTCGAACGTGGGAGGGAAACAAGGCGATGAGCGATTGCTGAAGAGATCGTTCAACGACCATCCTCGAACAGGAAGCTCGCTGTTCTGCTGCCTTTTCTTCAATTCTTTAGTCTGGAAACAATCGTTTATTAGCACAAGCAACGCAACACATCGATCGATCAGAACACGAAGATGCGCTGGGCGGCGAGTGATTCGACGTCCACGGAAGCGCCTAAAACGAGAGAAATCACGCGACAGCCTGTTCCTTCGAACTCACGGTCGTCAGCCGAAGCGACGAGCAGGGCGGACGGGGCACCGAGTGCGGTAGCACGTCCGAAACGAACCCCTCAAAGCTGCATTTCGCGTTCATCAGTAGCCGCAGCCGGTCGGCCCATTCGGCGGCGTCCGACTTCACGAACACGTGCGCGAAAGAAGCCGCCCGACCGCTCATCGGCACCGAGCAGATGGGCGACCCCAATTCGGGTACTTCGACCACGTGCGGCGACGCCGAGCGGAGCACGAGAATCGCGGAAGTCGGCGCCTTCAGCCAACGCCGCAGGGGCCACACGCCGTACGTGTTGCGGCACTGGAACAAAACGGGATAGACTGCGAATGAAGGCGACAACTTACCGAATCCAAGTCGAAGTAGAAGACGGGCGGCAACGCGTGCAGGTGCTCCGAGAAGCTGAGCGTCCCGTGCGGGACGACGGGCGGCTGGACGGCGGGTTGGGCGGGCAACGGCAACGCCGCGGGCATTTCCCCTTGGACTTCCCGTTTCACGGCCGGTTTCACCTCTCGTTTCACTTCCACCACCGCAATTGACCCCGTTTCCGGCTTCACGTCCATCTTCACCTTCTGCTTCACTTCGGCTTTGACCTCCCGCTTAATTTCGGGTTTCACTTCAAGCTTCACGTCGGCCCTGATGTCCGGCGGATCGCGTCGACTGGCGGACGGGCCGGGCGTCGGCTCCTGCTGCCAGTCCATTGATCGATTGGGCGTCTGAACGCGATCGAACGATGAGAAGCCTCTATTTCTACTCACCTCGTTCGATCCGTCATCTTTGTGCCGGTCGTTGAAATGGACCTCTCGTTTGTGCTGCTCGCGGAGTTTCTTGGTCTTGCAAACGACGCCGCAAAGATCGCACTTGAAGTCGGGATGTTCCTCGTGGGCTTGCAGATGTCGGGGCATGTTCCGTCTCATGATCAAGCGGCCGCAGTGCTCACAGGGCAGCTGAAAGAAGGATAAAGGAAAAGAATTAAAGGGAGAACTCGCCTTTACGGCGGCGTGTTTGCGCGCCTTCTCCTTCTTCTTCCGCCGTTTCTGCTGCTCCAGCAGTCTTTTTTGAGACCCTCGTTTCACTTCTTTGGGCACGTGCGGACTCCAGAGACACGTCCGCTCATGACGAGTGCGGTACAGAGGCGAGTACCACTGACGACAATGCGGGCACATCCACTCAGAGTAAGAAGTGGATGGAGGAGCAACCCACACTCTCACCAATGCCGCCTGCTGAGGCTGACGAAGGCCTCCTTCTTGCAGGACGTCGGGGCAGGAAGGACGGCTGGGGGTGGACGAACATTCTCGAGTTTCACGTTCTCGCTGAGCACAATCCGGGGCTTCTCTCTCCTTCATGATCGCGTAGAAGAGAAGCGGACGAATGAAATTTCGGCGCGGAAAAACAACACCGAGCGGTCCGCGGCGCTCGGTCTGCCTTGGCGCGTTCGATTGACCACTCGGCTGGGCGAAGGGCGAGGACCGCGGGGGTTTCTGCCAAACGACTAGGTGCCCAACCGGCCGCTTTACGGGCGATCGCAAACAGAGGAAAAAAGAGGTTCTCAACTCGCGCATTCGCTCCCTCGATCGATCGGAGTGGCAAAACGATTGCGTTGCTTGTAATCAACAACCGCCCGCAAAGATCTTTTCTTTTTGTTGATTGCTGCGCGACTGGCCGGCAGGGCGGTGGAATGAACTGAGGGTACGGAAGCGGCAACCGGAGAGCGGGCAGCAGTTTGGAAGCAAAGTGGACGAATTCCACTGCTTGGACGCTTGCTTGCGTTCATTCCCACACGTCCTTTGAATTCACGGCTTTTGCAGAATTCTCGATTTTGCAAGCGACCGACAACATTGACGGGGAGTTCTTGTTGGGAAGGCGAGATTTCGAAAGACCCTTCGACACGCCCGAACGAATGCAGATAGCAGCGAGAACGACCGCAAACACGCGGTTGAAAAGACCACTCGCTGCAAACAGACGCTAACGATTGCGAAAGCGGTTGCGAAAAAGTTCGACCGTTTATTGTCTCTTCGCTTCTGCGACTACAAAAAGCGGAGCAGGCGATGCGGAAAGGGAGGTTGCCCACTTCGTTTTTCTGCTTCTTTTCTTCCTGTTGTTAAGACCCGGAACGAGCAACGAAAGTGACTGCTCGCATAGCAAACGGGCAAAGGCTTCCAGTGTTGATTACAAGATTTCCGCAGCAGGCGGCTTCAAAACCCAAGTCTTGTTGTTTTAAAGAACGTTTTAGACAACCCGTAACACGCTTTACTCTTGTTTTTGGCGGGTTTTGTGTGATAAGAGCGGAAAAAGCGTTCGCGGCAGGCGGGTCAGTCGGCGTGTTTGCGAAAGAGATTGATGAAGCGGAAGGCGGCGTTTCTCGCTCGCTTTTCTTTTCGAGTATAAGAGCAGAAACGGCCCGTTGATTTTCGCGTTTGTAATTGAGGTTTGTTTACGGCGCTTGCTTTGCAGCGTTCTTTCGAGCTGGAAATGGAGGCACCGAGGTGGTGGGAGCTCGCGGCCGTTGTGCTCGTTCTCCTGCTCGCTCCTTACGTGAAGTCCATCTTACAAACGCTGTACGATCTCCAACGACAACTGCGCCTCACTCGCGGTATCCGGGGACCGCCGACGTTGCCGTTGATCGGCAGTTCGCACTTGTTTGTGGCCCGTTCTGCCCAGGGTTCGTTCGGCGGCTTCTCGGGCATCTTCCGTCCTTCCAGAAACCTTCCAGTTTCTGTCGGCCGAAGCGAAGAAGGTGGCGGCGAGCGGCGGCCACATGATGAAGGTTTGGATGGGGTTGGAGTGCAACATCTGGCTTCTGGACAGCGAAGCGGCCAAGGTTCGTTCTTTTGCGTGCGCTTCTTTTAACTCCGTTCGGCAGGTGGTTCTCGGCTCGACAAAAGAAATCTCCAAGGGACCGTCCTATGCGTTCATCACGCGTCTATTTGGTCGTGGATTGTTGGCCGGGAACGGCGACGTGTGGCGGTCGAGGCGGAAGATCGTCACACCCGCTTTCCACTTCAGCCGGGTCGACAACTACGCGCGGACGATGGAGCACCACGTCCGAGTAAGCAGTTTGACCGCTTCTTTCAGCAGTTTTCTTCAGATCCTGATCGAATTGCTGAACAAACAGCCGCCGAATGAGGAGGTCGACCTCTACCTGCCCATCAAATACTGCGCTCTCGTTCGTCCATTCACTCCCCGTTTGTCTTCTCTACTGCCGCTTGCAGGATGTCATTTGTGACACTGCAATGGGGTTCGAAATGAACTCCCAGCTGCAGAAAGAGGACTGTTTCTATCCGAAAGCGGTGGAGGAGTTCTCGCAGCTGGCGTGGATTCAATTCCAACGGCCGCACTACATGCTCTACGGGAGATTCCTGTGGCGACTGCTCGGCTACGAAGCGCAAACAGTGAAGACACTCGACACACTGAAAGCGACCAGCCGGCGGGTTTGTTCCCTTTTCCACCGTTCACTTCTCTCTCGAGTCGTGCAGATCATTAAAAAGCGGCTGGAGGCGTTGGGCGACGAGGGGCACCCGGCGGAGGGCGAGGAGAAACGGCGGCAGAACTTCCTCGACCTCCTGCTCGAACAACAGCACGAAAACCGACTGACGGCGGAGGAGTTGGGCGCAGAAGTCGACACATTCGTTTTCGCGGGTACGGGCACGAATCACTCTTTCGTTTCGATTTTTGCGAGCTTCAGGTCACGACACCGTCGCTCATGCCGTCGCTTGGACGGTGTGGTGCCTCGCCACTCATCCCGACATTCAAGAGCGTTGTTACGCGGAGCTCGTCGAACATTTCGGCCACTCGGACGGCGAGTTCGCGACCAAAAAGATCCACGAGCTGCCCTTCCTGGACGCCTGCTACAAGGAGACGATGCGCATCCGACCGCCCGTTCCGTTCTTTCAGGTGAGCAATGAGGGTGTGTGTGGGTGCGATCTTGGTTCTTTCGTTTGATTGAAGCGATGGCTGGAGAACGACCTGGTCGTCGATGGGCACACGATACCGCGGCACACCTCAGTCGTCATTTCGCCGCTGTTGATGCATCACAACAAGCAGGTGAGCGTCTTGGGGTCGGCCGTCAACAGGTGACCTCCACAATTTGTAGGTGTTCCCCAATCCCGAGCGCTTCGATCCCGAGAGGTTTATGGGTGATCGCGAGTTTGCCGCCACCTCGTACGTCCCGTTCTCGGCCGGCAGCCGCAATTGCATCGGTGAGCCTTGACTCTTTCCACCCAAAAGAGAATCGATTGCAGGGCAACGGTTCGCGCAACGGGAGGTGCTGATCATGATTTCGCATCTTGTCTACAACTTCGAACTGTCCTCCGACTACCGCTTCGAAGAGAACGTTCCGATTCCCGAGACGATCACGAAGCCCTCGCTGGGAATCCCTGTTCGACTGAAGCCTCGACACGCGTGAAGAGACCATGGGAATAAGACCGTTGTGTTAGTCGAATAAATGTTTGCTTGCGTGCTGTGGTTGATGCGGCAGAAATAGAAGCTTTGTGAGTGCCCAAATGGCCGTCAGCGAAGGGCTCTCGGATGTGAGTTTGTGTCGGTTTGTGCAGATCTTCCCGACCGCTGGCTTCTTCTTCCTAGACACGTGGGACGAATGGATAAGGAGCATGCCGGTCGAACACAAGGGCATTCGATGAAAGGAGAAAATGGTAGAGCAGAGAACGGGCGTAACGCGAGGAGGCGTTCGACCGGAGGGGCCGCCGTTTGTGCGCCTTGACTCGCGCACGAACTTCGCGACGGCCGCCGGCTTGGCGTCGTTGGCAGCGGGTTTTGCGGCGATCGTTTTCGCCCTGAAAACGTAAGGCGGCCTGCCGGAGGACCGAACCGCCCGGTTTCGCCCGAGCGGGCAGCAATCCCGCCTGTCGGAATGTTCTGCCCGGATTGTGCACTCGATCCGGCCTTTTCCCTCCAATCGAACGGAATGCGATTGCAGGACCGAGTGTTGGGTGAGTTCACTTGTATAGATGTGGATCAAAAGCGATTGACCGTACTGTAGACGGAGACGGAAAAGCGGCGGTCGCAAAACAAGACGTCCACATGTTTGCTGGCCGCTCCTCGCCGGCCGCCGAATCCGCATTCCCTGTCGAACATGAGACGTGAACAGCGAGAAAAAAAGAGGCGGCGGGATCATCAACGAAAAAGCCCGCGCGGGCGACGCGGCGGGCACCTTGGTGAGCAGCCGAATCGCCCAAACGCCGAGCGAGCGCTCGAGAGGCCGCCTGATTGCGGTTTGCTCGCACGATCATGGCCGCGCTCCACGAGAAACGCGGATAGTTTTTTTTCGATCACTCGACTGACCGCCGGCCGCCGCCCGGATGTTCGTGCCCGAAAAGCGACTCGGTCGGCGGAGAGGACGAGGAGGAAGATGAAGACAACGGCAAGATTCCGACGATCAGAAGGCGCAAATGAGTGGGCGGATAAGGAGCAGAACTCACGGCTGCTCGCTGTTTGTTCCCGTCCGGCCCTCCTCGACGACGATGGAGACCTCGAAGACGTGTGAACAAGCCGAAGCGAATCGTTTCGTCCGCCTTCTTCCCGCCGATTCGAAGCGAGAGAGCAGTCGACGAGATGCCGCGGAGGTCGAGCGAACGTGCATCCGGCAGTCTCTTCCGCGCACGTGAAGCGGCCGGCTGGAATCCGCGGAATCGAAGGCGCCTTCAAACGACGACCACTCACCTCGACTATTCTTGCCGAACGAGCAGAAACGAGTGGGCCCTTCGAGAGTGCGCACTGGACTCGCCAACGCCGATTTGTGGACGAAGCGAGTGGCAAGCCAAGGTCGGAAACCAACGCCCCGCAGTTTTTCGAGGGAGCGGAACAGCTGCCGACCACTCGCCAACTCCCTCACTGACTGCTTTTCCCGTCGATGAGTCCGCTCGTCAAGTGGAGCGGACGGTCCAAAATTTGTCCTCACAAGCGGGGATCGAATACACACCTCTTGGGTAGCTGGTAAGCTGACGAGAGTTCGGGGGCGAGCAGACGGGTGACCTCGCTGAGCAGGCGGCTGGTTGATGAGAAAGCCATCGACTGCACGTCGGGCGCTCTCCGCTTGCCGCGCGCTCACTCCGCCCGCGTCTTCTTCGTTGTGGCGTTCCGTTCGCCGGTTGGCGTCCGCTTTTTGCGCTGAATTGCGGAAAATTTCGGCGTTATTTGCTCGTTACGTTCGTTCAATTCGTCGTCGTTTCAAAGCAGTTACTCGACTTTGACCATAAAACTTAACACACGCCGCTCGATCTCATTTCCGAACACACTTCGTCTTCATTTTGCCCGCTTATTTCTGACCGTTTTGTTGACTCTGCGCGCACGCGTCGTTCATTTGATCGTTGTGATTCGTGCTCTTGTCCGTTTCTAATCCCCGTTGTTTTCGGATGGACGGACGGGTGTTCACGAAGCGGACCCGCGGCCAGCAACGCACCCTACGAAGAGGAGCTGGACACCTTCGAGTACAAACCGATGCTCCCGCCGCAGGAGAAGCGCCGCCGCCCCGATCAGCCGGCCGTCATCACGATCGATGAGGACGACGAGCGGGAGGCGCTCGCCACTCACCAGCTGCGGCCAAAGCGAGACGAAACTTCTGTTCGGATTGACGCGCCCTCGTCTTCGATCCGCGTGAAAGAAGAGCCCGCGAGCGCCACCCATCAGCAGGCAGTGCCATCCATTCGGATCGACCCGCAATTGAAGCCGGCGCCCGCAAACGACTTTCCGCTCGCCCAACCGCCAAAGGAGAAGCGAGCGAAGCAGTCGACCGCTGCTCTGGACATCGCCTTCAAGCTGATCGAGCGGCTGGAGCGAGAGATCTCGTGAGTTCTTTGGGCATTACTCGCTAAATCTTCTTTCTTTTCAGCGAGTTCAAGCAGCTCGTCAAGCGGAAGGACGTCAAAACGGTCGAGCTCGAGCAAGTGGTGAGCAAGAACGTGGCGGAGGTTTCTGGAGTGAAAGCGGAGAACAGGTGAGAAGAAAAATCGCCACCACTGATGTTTTTTTGCTTTCAGGGAGCTCAAACAAGGCAAGCAGCAGCGGGAAGCGACGATTGCGGAGTTGGAGGAAGCGATGATCAAGAAGGAAGCGCAAGTCGGTCGGCTCATGGCGGAAACCGCGTGAGTCGCAAGCACCCGGCTCCTCAAATCTTTCCAATTTTAGCCAGCTCAAGTCACTCGTTAAACAAAAAGACGCCAAAACGGCCGAGCTCGAGCACGTAGTCGCCAAAAGAGAGCTTGAGATCGGGTGAGAGGGAAACGTGAATTTCATTGATGGATTGTCTGCTTTCAGCGGGCTCAAACGAGTCAATCAGCAACAAGTAGAAGAGATCCGCGAACTGAAGGCGGCGATTGAAGGCAAAGAAACGACCGCCGAATCGACTTCAAGAAACGGCGAACACGAGCTCGAGAGCATCGAATTGGACCCACCGCTGGACGAACCGAGAGGGCCGACGAAAAAGCGGCTGTCGGTTTTGTCGTCGAGGGATCGGTGGAATGAAAGCTCCATTTCAGGCGTCGGGGCGGGCGCAGGGGGAAGCCAAAGCTGAAGGGTGCGTTCGTTGAACGAGTCCCGTCTTCGTTTACTACGACGTCCAAAAGGTCCGCTGCCCTCTCTTTCGTTCAGCTGTCAGTTCTTCCTCTTTTGTAGGAGTGGTCGAGCACTCTGCTGCAGGAGTGGAAGGAGAACGCGTGCGGCCGAGTGTTGCTGCTCCAGGTCGCGGACATCGACGAATGGGCCCGGCGGGCGGATGGCCGCCATCTTGAACGAACACACGTGCGTGACTCGACGCATCGAGGCGGATCGCAAGTGGAAGAGCGGCGAGCCGTGCCGCCGCGAATTGGTGCTGTACATGAAGAAGGGCGCCGCGTCTTCCGTCGAGTCCTCTGCTTTCTGCTCGGCCATCTTGGAGGACTTCTTCGAGAAGCCGGAGCTGCTCGCGATGCTCCAGTCCATTGCGGAGAAACTGCGCACCACCTTTCTCCTTCAAGGGCCTCTTTTTGACGTCCAACCGCGAACGTGAGTGCGGAGAAGAGTCGACGGAATTCAGCGCCCCCTTTCAGACCACCCGTTCTTCGACTTCCCCGCCGAGGATCGCCATCTCGTCGGCCGTCGCTTTTGAGGATTAACTGTTTTGTAGTACTTGAAATGTTATTTTTGATTAAAGTTGTCTTCTTCTTGCTTATGGTCGAAAAGAATCTCAATCAAGCGGTAAGCGACAGCATCGAAGATGCGGAAAGCAAGAGACTTGTGGTGATCGCTTGAACGGTCTGGTTTGTGCTTTTTGGCCGATTCTTACCGCCATTTGGGTGGACGAACGCGCCCGCAATAAGGGCGACGAGGACTCGGGGGAGGGCGAGTGGGAGAGCGGAGAGGAGAAAGGGGACGTCAAGGTCGCGAGTGATTGACGATTGTTGAAATCTGCCAACGTTTTGTTCAATAAACGGGCAGTGGACGAATTATCCGATCAGCGGGCGGGAGATCACTCGTTCCATCCACCCATGAGTGAGGCTGCATGCCGAAGAGGACGTCGCGTGTAGAGGAGCCGACCTTTCCGATAGCTTCGGCAGTCGTCGGCCGTTTCCGTTGAGGGCGTCGTTCAACGAGACGAGTGGATCGTCCAACAACCTCGCCGACTTCTGCAGCCCAACGGCCCTTCCGATCGATGGAGGGCACTTGATCGTGGTTGGTATGCAAGCAAAAACAACGAAAAAAGGAGCAACTTCGTGCCGGAAAGCCAAGAGGAAGCACTGTTCCATGCTACCGAAAACTTCGGGCGAAAACACAACAAAAAGAAGTGCAGTGTCTTTGGCCTTTGAAATGAATGCTTTCACGTGACTACAAGCAAAGAGGCCGCGCGCTTCTCATGTGATCGTTTCCGAGACGGTTTGCGTTCCGCTCATGGCTTTTCGCTCGTTGCTGCCGCTTGCGGTCGGTCGGTCGCTTTTCTCGCCCCGCCACTCTCTTTTCTTCTGCCGCTCCGTCAGCTCCTCGTCATGGGCATCCTCCTGAGCCTCCTGCTGAAACGTCCGCTGCTCCAGCTCCGCCCGAACGTCGTCTCCGCGCTGCTGGCCGCTCGGCTGTCGTCGCGCGATCCGGACGACGTGATCCGGCCGGACGACCCGCAGGTGGACGAAAAGAAGGCCGCCCGCCGCCTGCGCACCCTCCGCACGCTCCTCATCAGCCGCCGCTTCCTAGCCGCGTTCTTCGAGACGCCCGTCGAGGAGGAGGGACTGGACGGGTTCAAGAAGCCCGCAGTCGGAGTTCGTTTCGAGTGGCCCGTCGTCACGATCAGCGGGACCGTCTGCAAACCCCGCTTCCACGAGCAGAACTTCGGCTACGTGGAGGACGTCGTCCTGCTCCTCTCGCTGCCCGCAACGTGCCGTGCGTGCGTGTGCGCCCGCAAAGGAACTACGGAGAGGCCCTTTTGGGCATCGGCGAGGACCTCCGCCGCCACCAGCTCGTGTTCGCGGCCGTCATTCGTGAGTTCGTCCTTCCTTGCTTTCCCTTCATCCCGTTTGCTTGCAGGCAACACGCACATCAAGAAGGTCTACTTGAAGCCGTGCGGTTCTCGACGTCCGATCGACAAGCTGGCCCTTGACCAGCTGAAGACGAAGATCGCGGGGATGGACTCGTGCCCTCTGCACTGGCTGCCGCTCTTCCAGCACGCGGCTCCGATGGACCACCTGCCGATCAACGACGGCTACTGCGATCCGTACTGTGAGCACTTTCCTTGTCTTCCTGATGACCAGACGTTTGTTTTCAGACCTCTCGGTCTTCTTCCGCCTGCCCGTCCGTCTGCTGGAGTTCATGTGCGAATTCGGTTGCTTCGAGCAGGTGATTGCGAACAAGCGGTAGGTTTCTTCCAATTGCCGCCGATGTTCTTTTCATTCCGCTGGTTGCAGCTTCGAGCGGAACGAGCACGTCGAGCGCATCGACTGGCTCTTCGAGTACCGCTGGCGTTGGGGCCGCGAGGGCAACGACAAGCCCTCGGCGTTCGCCCAAGCCCTGTGCGCCCTGCGGACGCTCAACCCGACGTTCGAGTTCTTCCCGCGCCCCGTCATGGTCCTGGTCGATCCGTTCTGCTTGGTTCGTGCTGCTCGGATCTTCCTTGTTTGCTTTTTCACCGCCTTCTTCCAGACAAACGAGGACTTCCGCTACCACGTGAACGAGTACTTCGGCTGGGCGCGCGCTCTGCTCGACGCGGCCGAGGAGGTCGGCGAGCCCATCGGCCGCATGCAGCTCAAAATGTGCATGGCCAGTGTGAGTTGCGCGTTCATAACCTCCCTTCTCATCCACCGCTTTCAGCCGAACGCGCCGTTCCAGTGGGAGCCGGCCTTCGCGTTCCTGACCGACGAGTTGGGACTCGTGGAGGTCTCCAAGTTCGTCCAGACGTTCCCCAGCTTCTTCGGCATTTCCTTGCCGCCCCTCGTGCGCGCCGAGTACTCGACCACGCACCGCAAAACACGCATCACGGTCGACATCTATTAGAGAGCGTCTTTGTTTGTGTTTTGTTCTCGGAATAAAAGGACGTCCATTCGCGTGCGTTGTAAATGGGGCTCTTCCGCCGCCTACGTGGTCAACCTGCAGCTCCCCCGAACAACTTGTGGGCTTTCAGCGTTGACTTCTCGGATGCAGAGACCGCCGCCTGTGTGTTCGGCCACCCGTTCCACAACCTCTTCTGCATCAGAATGGACATGGACAATCAGGCCATCGGCAGCATCATGGACGCCGTGTGAACGCAAAACGGCTGCGTTAATTTCAAACGTTTTATCGCACGAATAAAGCGAGCAATACAAACGAAACTGTTCAAAGAATCGAACGGGCGAGCCCGCGTGTGATCGTTCAATCCCCACACCCGATCCGCGAAGTGATTAAAGTTGTGCAGCGGAAAGAACGAACGGCTCGTGATCAACGCCAAGTGCCGCAAGCTGTCCGGTCGTCTGCAACGAGCAACCAATGACCGAGTGGAACGACACGACAAGTGGGGACCTCAGCGAGGTAGCGGCGGGCGGTCCACTCGTCCGTGCCGTCGGGAATCCGCGTTTCATGCTCAAAACGACGTGATGCGACGAGTGGGCGGATCCCAATGCCCGGACATTCGCGTACACGCCCCAGCCGGGCGGCATCACGACCGTCCAGCGGAGAGCGCGGAGGTCGAAAACGGCGCTCATTCGCAGTCGACCCCGCCGCGCGTCGTCGAAACAAAACGCAGCGTGGATTTTGTCCGCCGTTCCCACACCGACGTTCATCACATTCTGCACGAAACGAAAGATGGGAGGAGTGAGTGGAAAGCGATCGATGAAGCGTACCCAGTTCCTCGCTTGAAGCATCGCCGGCGGGAGCGAGACCGAAATTCGCTCCTCTTTCCTCTCTTGCGTGTCGAAGCAACAGACGGGCGACGTGGCGCAACAGAAGAAAGTACCAGAATTTCTCGTCGAAAAAGTGGATCGCGCTCTTCGGCTCGGCGTTGATGACGCCCGTCGAATGCACGAGCCGCAATTCAGCGGTCCCTTCCGTCCGCTCCAATTCGAACACCGACGCCTCGTGGTTTTCGTGTTGGATCAAAAGAAGGTTATCGTGCAGCAAGTCCGCGTCCTTCACACTCGTTCCGCGGAGTTCCAACGACCGCGAATAGAGCGGAGAGTACAAGTGATTCGCCCAATCCAAACGGAAGAGGTTCCAGCACACGAGCGATCTGTTAGCAGCAGGACCTGGAATAAGACCTTCTTGGCGTGAGTAAAGAAACCGCAAAATACCCACTCGAAGGATCAGTGAACAGGACCACCGTGTGTCGATCGAGGACCGCCATCCTCGCAACTCCGCCGGGCAACGCCTCGCTGGACAGTTAAAACAAACGAACTAAACGGAAGAACAAACATTACAAGAAGCTCATTTGGCGGTCTGCTTACCGCTAAATTCCTTGAAACAAATTCAACACCAAAATGCAGTGGACATCTCGTACCGTCCGCGCGTCTCCCGAAAACACGTGAACACAGAACCGATCCTCAAGCAACTTGGTTGGCGGATGGTAGGAAGGAGGGATGCCCGTGAACAAGCTCGTTTGGACGGCCGGATTCTCCATTTAGTCGTTCAAAGACGGGATGAGGATGAGTTCCTTTTAGAGCGACTTTCAGAGGTAGGCGGCAGACCTCGCAACACGCCCGATGAACTGCCGAGTGGACTGGCAAACCACCTTTTTTGAGTGATGACCGCGAGGGAGTTGAGAGAGCGCAATTGTGGTTGTTCGCGTGGTTGGCTGGGGGCTTTTGCGCTTATCGCATTCGCCTGTCGACAACGCTTTGCCAGTGCATTTGCGAGCGAGTGGGGTCTACACTTCGCTGGACGAAAAAGGAACGCTTGGTTGAAAGGCAGGAAACCAGGAGGTTCGTCGATGGTGCAGCAAGGCGTGAGAGGCGAAACCTCAACGCAATAACTGGACGGGAAGAGCCGGCTCCTTGTCCCTCCGTTCACGTCCACGGAGAACGAAGAAAGAGCACGAGCCGGCTGTTCATTCCCGGCGGCCGAATTCTCCACGACTATCGAATCCGAATGCCCGCCCACTTCGTTCACTCTTGTTCAGCCGACCATCGACCTCGACCTCCGCCTTCTCAAATGGAGAGCTGCGATGTGGTCGACCTGCCGCTCCAGCATTTCGGTTTGGGTGTACGGAAGTTCCGCAAACGACACCAGACGCAAACTCCACGAGTGTCTCTAGCCGTTGTGCAGCGGAAGTGCGCCTTTTCCCAACGGGTGGAAAGAAAAGACAGCGACCCGCACGGAATTCAGCAAAAGCGGGCGGCTCGTATCCCGCGCGGATGTCCGTGTGGCGTTCTGCAGCACGCGACCGAGCGAGCAGATGCGGCTGACGGAAAACGTTTTCTGTTCTTGAATTCGATCAATTTTCGCCACGTTGACTGGAAATCTGATTTTTCTTTTACTTTCCGCTTAAACAGTTGACCTCTCGGGAATTGAAGGGAAATTACGCCGTTTTGTCGTGAATTCTGCGCACACTTTTCCGAATTTCTGCTCGGTTTCCGTTCATTTTCGTTTCGTTTTAGGTGCGCGGGAATCATGGCCTCTTCGAGCCGCAAGCGGGCGGCCGATGCGGCCGAACAAGCGGACAAAGAACCGTTGATTCGCCAGATGTCCTCCGCTCGTCCGGTCGGCTGCGCGAAGTGCTGGAATCCGGCCAGTCGGTCTGCCCGTTTGTCCAAAAAGAAGCCAAAGATGGCGACTTTGAAGCGGTGGGCGGACGACCTGCTGAACGTCAAGAGCAATGAGTTCGTCTACCAGACCTGCGGGGTTCGTTCTTCTTTCCTTAAATGATTTTTGTTTCACTTTTCTTTCAGCTTCAACAAGACCTCAATTTCTCGCCTGACGGACGACACATGTACGCTTTTACGAAGCAGAATGCGCTGCTCGTTGTGGACCTCTTCCACGGCATGCACAAGTGAGTTCTGCCCTCTTCTTTCCTGTTGAGTTGCTTGTTGCTTGCAGGGTGTTCAAAGGCCCGAAAGGACGGAAGAATCGGCGCATCGACGCCTTCGTGCCGCTCAACGCAACCACGATTCTTCTCATGTCGAGCGTGTACATTGGTTGGGACGCAGAGAACCCGTTGGAACTCGAACTGCTTCGACTCCACAAGGACAGCGACGTTTTCGAGCCGATTCTGCTCGAGCGCAAGCCCAGCAGACTTCTTCAGACGTTCGCCTTCGTCGAGATCAGCGGGCAGACAGACGTGAAGCGCGCGGTTCTCGGCTGCCACGGAACGATCCACTTCTGCCGGCTGGACGTGGACGAGGGCCGGCTGGAGATCTTCCACTCGGCGCCGACCAACCACTTTGATCACTACAACGACTTTAACGCCCACGTGAGCGAAAGCGGAGATGAGTTATACGCGATGGTCAACGACGTTCCGAAGGTCCTGCACGTGTACTCGCTGAAGGACAAAAGTGGACAAAGACGGCGATCGACATGGGAAATTGGAAGCTGAAGGTCGGCCCTCTTTTTCTTTTGTGTCATCCGCAGCTTGTTTGCAGGACGACTTCGTCGACTACTTCTGGTCCGAGAACGTTCTTTACGCAAAAGAGAACGTTCTTGACGTCGCTGAGCCGGTCTTTCTGCTGCGCTGCCCGCTGGTCGAAAGGAAGTGGCAGAAGATGCCGATCGACGCGGAGGAGCTCACGTACGCGTCGCCCCTCGTGAACCCGACCGACAAACTGGACGACGCGCTCGTGGTCGTGCGGGAGGAGCGGCTCTCCATGAATAAGCGCCTTCAAGAACGCCGCCGCTACACGATCCAGCGCTGCATGCTGCGGTTCGTTCCCTTCACTACCGTTCGCTCATTCCACTCGACTTCAGGAACGTGGACTCGCTCAAAATCCTCGCCATGGCGGCCACTCGGAAAAGCCGCGAGGGAGTGGGCGGCGAGGAGGCCTTCCACCAGAAGATGGCCGTTCGTCCGTACAAGAGCGTCCTGCCCTGCCTCTTCGCCGACATGCAGCCGATCCCCGTTCACTGCCGTCAATGCTGCAATCAGTACAAACGGTGTACCACCAGAAACACCTGCCGCTATCTGCGTCGGCTCTTGTGATGTGCTCGCTCATCTGTTGGATCCCGAATCGATGTCGTTGTCTTTGCTCTGTGTTCCTTGCGTTCTCTTCTTTTGTTTCGCGTGCGTTTGTTCTGCCCATAAACTTCTCGAGTTTCAAGAGCTCAACCTCGCGTCGCTCGCAAGTTCAAAAATGGTGTGCTGAAGAGGTTGCTTTGAGTTTGTGTGTGCCCAAGTGTCCTTCCCGCTCGTTCTGCCGCTGGTTAAAAGAATTTCATCGAGTGGAAGGAAATGCGACGGCTTTTGGAGCACGTAAAAACGAATAGGTAGTCAGTGAGGAGTTTGCGTCCGATCGGCGACTAACAAGAGCAAAGTAATGAGTGGACGAACCAGCGGGTTCTTGAGCTGGAAATCAATCGATTGGCCGTCTGGACTAAAAGAAGTGGTCCGACGGTGTCCATCCGCACGGATCACGAGTTTCGATCGGCCTGCCGCTCACTCCGCGCACTGCAGGAACCGTTCGATTGCTCATCGAAATAAGGACGCCGGTCCAGTAGTCCTGACGATCGGAACGGGGATCAAACGATGATTGAAGGCCGGCAAAAGGACATTCGAGCGGCCAGGCGCCAGACAAACGGTCCCCGAACCCTTTAGCTTGATCCTGCGAAAAGAAATACTCCTAATCATTCGATAGATGCTTATATCGAGCCTCTAATTCGCCAACATTCGACCGACCTTCGCAATCTCCGCCTCGCAAGCAGCAAACAAACGAGAATAAACACGGCCGCTCATTTCTGTATTTACCGCGTTCCTCACTCATTTCTATCGCGTTTGCTTGCCCATGTCTTTTCTTCTTCCGTCCAGCGAGCCGATCAGCCGGCTCATTCTTCCGCCCGCTCGAACGAGAATTGCCCCTTGTCCTTTTGCTGCGCCTCGTGCTTCTCCTGTCGTTCCTTCTAGTCTCGTCGACTTCGAGCCCTCGTGAGTCCCATCTTCACGCTCCCATTTCTTTCTTCAGCCGACTGCCCAGAGGACTCGGCGGCGGAGAAACGGAGCGTAACATCACCGCCTACGCGATCCCGCTTTGCGACGGCGACTTCGAGAAGTTCCACGAGCTGTGGAGGGACGTGAACACGCAGCGGGCGTGCGTGTACGTCAGTGAGTCTTCGTTTTCCTTTTCGCCCACTTGCCTACTTCTCAGCGACCTTTGGGCAAGTGTTGCCCGCGTCAACTTACTGTGATTACTACACCACGAAAATCTTCAACGCCGCCGCTCGTTCGCCCATCCACCTGGAGGACTCGACGCGCCCTTTCGAGTACCTTTTGGAGTTGTGGTTTGGGGTGAGAAAGATGGACTGTTCTTTTTTAACAACCGGCAAGTCCTCCCTTCCACTCGCTTCTCATTGGTCTCTTCCAGCTCGGAGCACCAAGACGTGAAGCTGAACAGCCCGACCGGCTTGTCCACCACCCTCCTCGCGCTTCCGTTCGACTACTGGGCGCTGAACTCGACGTGTGTCCTCAACGTGAGCGCGATGACGGCCACTGCCTTCTCGGGCACTCAATTGTCCCACACGACACGCTGAAGTCGAAGTTCCCGGAGGCCACCTTCAAACGGCTGAATTCGGACTGTTAGGCGCGTCCCCCACCCTTTCGTTCAACCCATCATCCCTCTTCGTGTTGCAGAGCGCAGGCATCCGCAGCCTATTCGACACGGCCAACTGACGAGCGCGAAGCAGAAGGACGACGTGTGGAACTTCCCGCTCGTCTTCAAGGAGCCCAAAGCCGTCTATTTCGAAAACAACATGGCGATCCAGGCAGTCTGTGGCCGCGGCAACGCGAGCCAACCGTGCACCTACATGGTCAAGGACTACGAATCGCAGTGAGTCCTTAAGAACCGTATGGCATCTTCCTTCCATTCCTCGTTGCAGGCAGCTCTTATACGTGCCCACTCGTCTGAAGACTTTCGAAATTGGCGACTGGCCGACCTCTCCGCAGTTGATCGTCCGCATCCCGATCTTGATCACGGCAACTGACCAGTTCCAAGAGCGCCGCAAGCAACACCGTCCGGGCACGTGCTGAGTGGATTTCATTCTTTGTGCGGGGAAGCAATAAAAGAATGCGCTTCTCTTGCGATTGCTCATACGGGCAAGAAGATGTTTATTCCACAACAACCTCTGCAATTCTCACCGTGTGAGTTTTGTAATCAAGAGACAAACAAAAATAGAGAAGGAAGTCCTGGTTGAAAAGAACGTTCGGCTCGTTCGTGTATCGTCGTTGCGAGGCCTTCCGAATGCTCGTGATTGCGGGCAGAGAGTAGGAATCGACAACGAGATCGGCCGGCAGTTCGATCACTCGGTCGCTGATCAGGAGCGAGATTCGCAGCGAGTCGGGCGTGTTCGTCATGTAGAGAACGTTGGACATGTCGTCCAGTTGCACGAAGAGAATTCCGCTCTCGACCAGCGAGTCCACCAGTTTGGGCGGCAGCTGCAGCAGCCCGTCCGGCAACAATTCGAAGCCGAGCGGAAGCAAAACGATTGGTGAACTTCAATTGAAAATGGACTTACGACGACGTCCTCGTTCATCTTGAAGCCTGCAGCTTATATGCTCGCCACCGAAATCGTCCACGCCCGCTCGGTGATAGTCGTCGCGTGAGTCCAATTGGCGCACTTCTCGCCCGCCTGCTCGCCCAACGTCACCGTCGGTCGAATGAACTCGGCGGAAGGCGGCCGTGGGAGGAGGCCGCGGTCGAACAAATCGAGCACGAAACTGCCGCCAGTTTCGTCCCACCCAAAGCCCAGGACCGCATCGTTTGCCACGAACAACCTGCCAAGCGAAGCAACGGGCGATTAGAAGGTGCAGCGAATGGTTGAACTCACCGCTCACTCATCCGCGAGCCGGAAACGAAGCGGAAGTTGGGGAAGTGAGCGAGAGACGCGTGCACCTTCAGCGTCTCGTAGAACCGCAAAGAATCCCGGCCGACTCGCCCCCACAGCGGCTGCTTCACTATCCCCAACTGCGCCCGCCACTCTCCGATCGAGCGGAAAGTGGAGGAGTTCGCCGCCTCGAAGCGTTGACCCCACCGGCCGCCTGTCAGCTTGCAGCTTTTCGTCCACTCCAACGGCGCGAGGTCGGCGCAAATCAATCGATTGCAGTACGCGAGCCCGAACGTTCCTGCAATCAAAAGCAGCAATCGTCCAATTGCAATTGACCATCGCTAAAGGCTGACCGTTGCAATAAAGCGGGCATTCGCCTGACCGCCGTCCGCAGTTCGCGTCCACGACGAGCAGCCCGACGGCCGTCAGATCGACTTGGGCGGCAAAGAACTGCGGTGGAGTGCCCAACGAAAGCGGGAGGACGTCTAAGAAGTGCGCACACGATTATCGAGCTGTCCAGTCTTTTTTAAAATTGCAGCATCCGAAACAAAAACGTACAGCCGGTATAGTCGAATGGGAGCACGTACATGCGGCCATACGTCCAGCAGAGACGAATGAAGAGAAGGCAGAAGAACGAATTTCGCATGAAAGAACAAAACAAGTCGCAACGCTGCTAGCAAAAGGTTGTCGAGCAGCATCGGTTTTTATCGCAAAACGAGGGCGTCTTGCCGGGTTTTCGCACTTCTCGACCCGCTCGTCATTCCGGGGTGTCAGAAAGCAACCTTCCCTTGTTTGTTTGTGCAACGGCTAGAAAACAGCTCTAAGGCGCCAAGAACCAAACAGTGACGCGCGGCTGACGGAAATTATCAACCCAAAATCCGCAAAAGTTTCGTTTGCCCATCACTTTTGGCGGCTGCTGACAACCCGTTAGCATTCCGCTTTGTTCGGTCACACAACAAACATTTTAATGCAGCAAACGTTTATTGTGTTGGAGCAAAGAGAAGAGACAATCATTTCTGCCCTTTCGGTGCGGCCTTGCGTTCGAACGGTGGCAGAACGTCCAGGATGCTGATCCGCTGGTTCTCGACGTCCATTTTGAGGCACCTGCAGCACGAATGAGCGGGCTTGGCACTCGGCACACTCACCATTGATCAAAGAACGGATAGCCGAAATCGAAGGCCGTGGTCTCCGCGTTTGAGAAGCCGACGCTCAGCGCGCACTCGTTGTCGCCGGGCAACTGGAGGTCCACGACGTAGACGGAAGAGGGGAGCGCGTAGTCGGTGGCCCCGATCGTGAACACCCAGTCGGCCAACTTGCCCGCCTGCGCGCAGTCTGCCGTGTAAACGGCGTAGTAGAAGTTGAAGGAGGCCTGCGTGTCGCTGATGATCGCGAGGAAGCTCTCGTACGGCACCAGGATGTTCGGCACTCCGGTGTCCACTTTCGTGAAGCCCGCCCCGAACGTTTGACCGTTGTACGTGAACGATTCGACAAAGAAGGCCATCGATTTAGATCCTTCTCGTCACTCCAACGGGTGCACGCTTTCCGCGATCTCTTCAGCACACACATTCAGCAACAACTCGTCGAAGCTGCAATTGAAATAGGCGCTCTTCCGCCTTGTACTTGTCTCCCTTATCCTGCGAGCCAGGTGTCCATAAGACTGCTTATTCATGGTTCACTTCTACCTGCCGTCCGCCCACCCAGAGCCTGCCGTTCTTCCGCGTTGAATTGCAGCTGCCTAGTTTGTCTCCGCGCCGACTGGTCTCTGGGGTTTATTTCCGCTTCTGTCCGAACTGTTTCGAAATCCTTCCCGTCTTCGAATTCACGGAGAGCAGACTCATAGATTACAGAGTGGTCTCCTTCATTGACTGCCCGTTTTGGACGGTGGCCGTTTGGAGTGAGTTGGGATGCGGGGTCTCAACGCGCGACTCTACGGTCAACGTGTTTGCGGGCGGTTGAGGAGCCACTTGACGATGAGCGGACGTTTTGACGGCTCGCTGCAGGTTGGACGAGAAAGGAAGCGAGAGGATCGCTCGTCGAAGAATTCGCTTGAACTCGTCGCGGTAGGGCCGCACGAAGTAGATCGTGATGCAGGGCGTGGCAAGCGTGTCGCTCACGAGAAGGAATGAGATGCAGAGATTGAAAAGCGGGTAGTGAGTGCAGAGGAGGGTCGTCGCCGCGGAGGCCACCTTCGGAACGACGAAAGCGACCAACGAGGCGAGCGCAAGCGAGAAGAGCATCTTCTGCACGTAGTTGTGGAGCCGGCGGGTTTGCTCGCTGATCACCATTTGCTTCAGGTGGGCGCGGACCGAGAGAGTCGTCACGAGGACCACCGAAAAGTTGAAGACGGCGAACACGTACGACTTGAAGCCGTTGAAGGAGCTCTTGGCACTCGTGCTCTGCAAACGAACAACGAGTACGACGACCTTCTCCTTTCGTCTCTTACCGAAACGACACCGAGGATCTGCTCCTCGTCCAGTGGGTAGCCGTAGTGTTGAAGGATCGCCTGGGCGTCTGCCTGAAAGGTTGCGTTCCACGGCCGGAAGAAGAAGAGCGGAAAGGTGAAGTACGCGTGCGAGCCCGCCACCAGCAAGCACCAACCGACGAACAGAAGAAGGCGCCAGCCACGGGGCGGACGGCCGCTGCAAGCGCAGCGAAAGGTTTAAGACACAAGCAAAAGAACTGACTGTTTGATCAAAATAAAGCGGTACACGGCTTGCAAGGGAACCACGTCCCAAGCCAGCACCGCCAACGCAATCTCGATCGACGACAACACGGCGCTCGTTGGGCGTTCGAAGCGGAAAAGCTCGTTCGAGAACGTGAAGTATCGTTCGTGTCCTCGGAAGGCGAGCTGAAAGCAAATTGAAGTTCCCTTCGCCCGCCCTCTACTCACATTGCACGTGAGCAACAGGAACACCGACCAGACGGCATCGACCGCCGCGTTCAGCAGGAAGAGCGGCCGCATCTTTAAGCAACGAAATGCTCAAAGACTGGAGAGGAGAACTCACTTGACAGACATTCGTTTTGCACCGCAGGATGATGTACGCTACCAGAAGGTTCATGAGCAACGCGAGCCCGCACAGCGGGTAGTTGAGAGATCGGTGGACGACTGAACGAAAGAACAAGGAGTGAATGAAAAAAGCGGAGAGTCGGCACTCACGCAACAAAGAGCGACCGTCGTCGACGGGCTCCTCGAACTCCACGATGTCCGCCCCGCTCTCGTTTTGCGCAAAGCAACTCATGTCGCACGAAAAGAAAGGAGGAAAGCGAGCAACAAGGCGAAGAAGAAAAAAGTGCACTTATAGACAACGTTCTTCGATCTGCTTTTAGACGATCTGGCGACTGGTGTATCGAAAGAAGAAGGCCGCTTCTTCCGTGGTCCAAAAGCCTGAATTCATTACTGCTTTGAATTTCGCCACCTCTACTCATGCCGACTTCCGCCTCATCAATCCACCTGTTTGCTTACAAAGCAGAACGACGGACTCGAAAAAGAGCAGTACAAGTTTCTTTTTTTTTCTGAACCGAACCCGGCCGTCACTCGAATGTGGGCGGCATAACAAAGTGGTCTTTTGACCGGAACGAAACATAAGCCGCCGCTACGTGTTCATTCGAAGAAGCAATAATTGAATTTATTTTCACCTTCAACCATTCAACTAACGCACTATACAAGAAGTCTAACGATTGATTAAACTTTTGCCCTTGCCTCAACTGCTTCAGCGGAAGCGGCTTTAGTGGCTGTAGCGATCAGTTCGCCGTTTTCGTTCCAGAAACTGCAGGAGACGAACGGGCGGGAAGAGGCGGCATTCGTGGTCTTCACTTCGGCCAGCAGCCACTCGGCCGGGCGGAAGGTCGGCTGGTGGAAGTGGAGCGTTTGGGCGGCGGGTTTGTGGTCGCCCGCCCGACCGCACAGTCCGAAGAAGAAAACGAGAAGCGAGTGCTCGTCGATCGCGTCCATCGGCTGGGCGCAGCGAAGCCAACAGCGCCGTGTTTGCTGCTCGCCTTCGTCCAGCGCGAACCACGCTGCCGGATCCAACGGGCGGACCTGAAAGCACACGAGTGAACACGAAGAAGGATGGATTGAAACTGGAAGTTGAAACCGCCCACTCACCTCAATCCTTTTCACTTCTCGAGTAAGGTGGGCGTCCTCCCGTTCGCCCAGCCGGTAGCCGTGAAGAGTGGCTACATCGCGCAAAGCGGAGGGCTGCTTGAACTTCGGGACTTTTGCATTGCGGACGGCAGACGAGAAGTCGAGAGCGGCGGCGAAGGTGGCGATGCCCGCGAACACGATTCGCCCCTCCTGCCGGTCCTGCACCGCTCGCGTCTCGTTGCGCCCATTCGGCGGCTTTCGGGTCACAAAGAACGAGGTCGGCAGTCGTGCGCTCGCCTCTTCGACGAACACGCCGTGCATCGAAAGGGGCCGGACGCCCGTCCCGGCAGCGAGGCTGAGCGCGTGGAGGGCGCGCGCGTAGACAGCGGCAGACGGGAGAAAATCCGCGCCAACGGACGGTTCCTTTTGATAGGTCGACCTGCAAAGTGAAAAACGAGCAACGGCAACCGAAACAAAAGAACTCACACAAACACCTTGTCGTTCGGGCTGGTCATGTCTGCAGAGTTGGCGACCGAATCGCACGGCGTGTTGGGCATCACAAAAAGCAATCAGCAAGCGGGTTGTTGTACAGGGGAGCTCGATCAGAAATGTGTTCTCTGCAAATTGCTCATCGTCTTTTAAAGTCGCTCTCTGCGTGCTCGTTGCGAGCGAACGCTCACGAAACACTCCGCCCTCCACGTTCTGCGAATCTTTCCGCCGCCTAATGTGCTCGTCGACCGCCTTCATTCGCAGAAAACGCGGTGGACCGCGCGCCTAATGCGCCTCGTTTGATCATTGGGTCCACCGTTCCGTCGGCGGGGGAAAGTTGTTCGGAGAACAGTCGAAAGAGGTTGTGGTTTGGGCGGCGAACACGTGAACAAGAAATATTTTTCAGAACGGCGTTCATCAAAGGCTTCCTGTGAACAGCAAAGATTCTACGAGTTTACTGTCCGTTCATGTACACAAGTCATCGGTCAAATCAAATCAGGGTTAAAATCAAATGCGTCCGAACGTCAAGTCGAGTGTCTTTTTGAACATTCGGCCGACTGCTCGCGTCGACAGTCGCTTCTTACTCCCGTCCTTCGGTTTGTCCTCGTCATAAGACAAACGGCGGTACCCACGACCGAAAACGTGCGGTCGTTTCGACTTCTCCGTCTGGCGGATCTCCTCGAGCAATTGAGCAGGTGCTCCGCTCAACACTCCGTTGGAGTCCTGAAGCAGAAGAGGATTAGGCAAGCAAGAAAGGATAACTGCTCACCATTTCGGTCGACCATCTTCTCGCAGGCTGCGGAGTGCGGCCGTGCGAGTGGCGGCCCTGCCGCAAGTCGTAGAAGTTGGCGATCAGGTCGTGCGAACAGACGGGCCACAACGCTGCTTTTTGATAGGCCATTGCGTTGTGGAACAGAAGGAAGAACGGAGGATGTCGATTGGAAACTCCCTTTTTATACCGGCCTCATAACGGCTTTCTCGGAACGACTCCCGCTTGGCTGTTTTCGTAATCGGCGTCAACAAGTGGAAAAGCGCACTTCGTCTGTCACCTGCCCGGTTGAACGCCGTCCAGCGATTCAGGAAGTTCCGAACGCTTTCAGATTAAAATCGGGCGGGAACACGGAGAAGAGGAAGGGATTAGCGGCCGTTTCCGAGTGCGATCCGAGTTCTCCGGAACGCTGGCGGGAGTTTCGCCGATCGGCGGCCCAAATGCAGTTTTTCCGTCACTCGTTGACGGTTTTCGCATGCGCCCGCCTCCCTTTCACACTCTTCGGCCCGTGCACGCAGCGTCAACTCGCCAAGAACGTCGCCCGCGGGTCCTCGTCTCCCACCTCGTCCTCCTCGCAGTCTTGATTTTGGTGAATAAAACGGTGTTTAATACACTGTCTAATGGTGTTTCCACTCGCCGCGTTTCCGCTCGCTCTTGCCCCCCATCGGGTGTCAATTCCGCCGCTCGAAAAGCAACGCCTGTAGCGACCTCAGCGCCCAGTCAGTGTCCGTTGTAGTCTAGTGGTTATGATTTTCGGCTCTCACCCGGAAGGCCGGGGTTCGATTCCCCGCAACGGAATCATCTTTTGCTGGTTGACGACTGAAAACGCGGCTTTCTTTGTTTTGCAGTTGATCTCAACGCTACTCGGTTTCTAATCGCTTCTCTTCGTTCGTTGTCACTAAAACACACGTTGCGTTTTGATGCAGTAATTTATTCAAAAAAACGTCAGTCTATTCAACGTTCTGGTTACTCACGTTCACTTCTCGGCCACAGCCGGCTGCAAAGCAGTCAGCAGTCCCATTTGCGTTTTGCGGACGTCCATCGTGAAGCAAAAGAGCGTGTTGAAGAGAGTGCCTGCAATCCGGGGAGCATCAAAGCGATCAGTTCAATGAACAAACCAAAGACGTAAACGACGGTATAGCCATCGTCGCAGGCAACACCCAACACAAACTTCCCCTCGCCCAGTCCCAAATCGATCACGTAAGTGGTCGCGGGCACCGTGTAGTTGCGACTGCCGATCGCGAACGTCCAATCCGACAACCCGTGCGCCTTCTCGCAGTCAGTCGTGTAGCAGAAGTGGCAGTAATTAATCGCGGAATATTCGTCGGACCTCGCATCGTAGAACGGTTGGCGGGGCACCAGATTCACGTAGTTTGCAGCCAGAACAAAGGTGCACGTGCTGCCGCTCTCGAACGCGACGCTGAAGTTACGGCCGGGCGTTCCGATGGCGATCGTCGAGAGGACTGGCTTGTCCGGAAAGGCGGGAACGAAGTTCTTGCTCGTGGTTCGCGAAGCTTGAGCAAAGGCGCGAAGTTCTCCTGCCGTCGTCCTCGCCTTCCAGGCGTTCAGGACGAAGCCGCGGGATTGCTTCGCACGGATCGGAGCGGTCCCCAAAAGGACGACGAAGAGGGAAGAAGGAAGTTCATTTTAGAGCTCAACGGTGACCATTTCTCGTCAGTGTTCCCTCTTTTTGTAGCGTGCAAGTGTGACGAAAGAAAGATGATTTCGTCACAAAAAGAGTGACCTGCTCGCGAATTGTCGTTTTTATCTTTCGGTCCGAGGAGTGTGCATTGCTTGCGTGGAAATGACGGCTGCACGTGCGAATCAACGGGAAGCTTGTGTGGTTCGTGATCAGACAGGAGATGAGTGGGAGATGATCCCTTCTGTTCCGCTGCAATAAACGCGGCCGTTGTACAGAGCACGTTTGTCTTCTGACCGCTTCCGACGCCCGTTCCCCGCACTGCATTCCACTTACTCCTTCAGCCAAGCAAACGTGAAAAACGCGGCGAGCGGCCCACAAGAGGAGCAGAGCGGGCGGTGGGAGGAGGCGGGAAAGGAGGGTTGAATGATGCCTCCGTGGCTGTTTGACCTCTTTTTATGCGCTCGAAAAAACGCGGTGTGAGGCGAAGTCCAAGACGGGATCATGAAGAAGCGGCGGGAAGTGGCGAGGGTCATCGAATTTGTTGTGAACGCAAGGAATTGATTTGTTTTGCGGACTCAGTAAACGGCGTAGAATTCCGCAAAGCAGCCAAGCCGCGAGCATCAAGTCCGCAATCTCCACCATCAGCTATTTTCTCCTTTGTTTCAGTAGTGACAACCAAACACCTTTTGCATGCTGTGGTTTATTGACAAGACTTTTGCATCCAAGACAATTCACTGCGGAATCGTCGGACTCTCATTTGTCTTTCTGCGAGCGGGCCACGTTCACAAGCCCAGTAGTCACGAACGACTCGAAGCGGCATTCGTCCGTGTTACGGACAATGCGGAAGTAGCCGTCCTCTCCCCAGAAGCTAAAGGGTCTGAGGATTAATAGAATGGATGGACAGATCGCACGTGTTCCAAGAGTTGGCCGCCTTCCAATAATCGACGCCGTCCTCCGTTCCGTAGCCGACCACGCGGACGGCGTGGTAGCCGAGGAATTGCCCGTTCAGGTGTTCGTAGATGCCGCCCTTGTAGAAGTAGAAATCCTCGAAGACTTTGAACTGAGCCACCAGCGGCCCGTTCGTGATCAACTCTTGAATGATGCGGACGGTGTCGTTGAAGCTGTAGGTCACAGAAGCTCCGTAGTACTTGTCATTTGCGTACGGCTGCAAGAGCAAGGAATGAAGTAGTCAATCCGTGCAGACCTCGTCCTTGTAGCTCGTTTGGCATTCGGACGTGCAAGCGAAGAGGTTGCTCGGTGTGGCGGGACACTGACGGATTCCGCCCGCCAGCGAGCACGGTGCGAGCGGGAAAGGCTTGCAGCCCGTGTCGGCCGTGTAATTGCCTCAAACCCAATCATTCCTGGCATCTCCTCCACCAGCACATGCCTCCAGTCACGATGCCATTGTCCATGAAGTAGGCCCACGCATCGTCCGTGTAGCCGCCGCCGCATTGATCTCCGCACTCGGCGTCACAGCAGGCCATCAGGTCGAGAGCCGAAAGGGACTTCTGAATCTCTCCGTTCGAGGCGATGCAGAGGCGATCGGACATTGCGGAGGTCGTTGAGACCGCCCAGTCGGCGCCGCCTCAAAGATCGAGCTTTGAATTCACTTGACGTGGAACGTACAAGAAGATTGGTCCTGAATGAGGCCGATGATGTCCGCGCACTGAGGCCACTGCTCGATGGCGTCGAAGGACGGCGGGGCGGCGGTCGCGTTCGCGGCAACCGGCGGGGCGGGCGGGGCCTTCACGAGATGGTCGGGTTTCTTCCACGCGCCGAGGAAGCGCTTCAACTCTTTATTTGACTTGCCCGCGAACTGCGGATAGCTCTTGGCCTGCAAAAGATGAAGAGAGTGGAAAGAACGAGCTTCTGCCTCCTCACCTGCCACTTGCCCTGCTTGTTGACGTGCTCGATGAGGGCGTCGCCGGTCAGGTTTTGCCACTCATTCCCGTGGACGTCCTTTGGATGAGCGCACTCGACGAAGCCCACGAGAACGGCCGAGAGAACCAGAAAGCAGAACATTTTTCGATTGGACCGATGCAAGAAAAGCGCGGCTCCATGCTTATAAGCAGTTCGTTTTGCGGGGACTCATGACAACGTGTTCACAAAGCAGAGGTGTAGTGCTGTTCGACGGGGAGGAGTCAGGCGACTCCTGGCAGCCCCTCAACACCCACTAACTACATTGATGCAAGATAAGAGCGGTCGAAAAAGCGATGCCAACTAGAAAAAAGGTAGCAATTGGGGACAGCAACAAGCGGGCGGTGCCCCATTGGAAGCGGGCGGAGCACACGATAACGGAAAGAAAGAAACAAAGGAGTAGAAAGAACTCCATTAAATGCTACAGATCTTTTGCATAAACCGAATAGCGTCATGCACGAAGAAACTATGGTAGAGGCGGTCGTTTGCCGACTACAATTTTTTCCGTACGAATGAGGTCAATCGTTCGCTGTACGGCGAACGGCATGGTTTTCAACCCTTTTTTGTCGTTTTCACATTGCTCGAATTTGATCGTTAGTTCGCGCCGAAAGAATAACAAGCGTGGACGAAGCGATCTTTCATCAAAATCGCAGAAAGAGCTTGTTTTTTTGGGTGTGGAGTGCAACGATCGTTCTTGAGACAACGAACGAAAGTGGCCGGAGATGTTTCGGTTTGAAGAAAGTGTGTTTGCGGAACAACGTGAGCACGGCATGCACACAGGAACGAACGGGACATTCGCGAGGCAGCGCAAAACCGTTCGTTATCTGTGAAGTCCTTTACGAAAAAAGAGACGTGGGCCGGTCGCAATGCTTTGTTCCGCTGTACCCCGTGATCGAGTTAGCCGATTGGCTGCGTAGCGGAGCGATCATCGTGAGCAACCAGCGGTGGCCAGTCGACCATCCGATTCTTCGTCCCAGAGCTTCGCTTGTTCGGATGACGAACGGCAATAAACCGTGCGGGCTCGGGATTCACTCGTTCGGCTGTCCGCAAGAAATGGCAGCATCAATCTGTTTCTGCAAACGACACCTTTAGAGCCCGGTCAGAATTGAGCATTGAGTGGCTGTACGCATTTCATTTCAACTTTTACACCTGCAAGGATCAATTTGTTTTTGGCTTTTGACGGCCAAGTTCAGTAAATAGTTCCTTTCACACTTCTGCATTGCACTGTTTATGCTCCAAAGAGCCACAAAAGAATGATACACAGCGATCGTGTTCTTTCATTAGTTCAACGAGGGCTCGGCGGTGGACAGCGGAAGGACGTCCATGAGGCTGATGGCCTGATTGTCGACGCCTATCTTGACGCACCAGAGGTCGTGGAAGACGTAGCCGAACACGTAGTCGACGGTGTGGGTGTCCGCGGGGAAGACGCTCAACGCGCATTGGCCGTACGGGAGCAGCAAGTCGACTACGTAGACGGAGGAGGGGATCGCGTACGTCTGGCCGCCGATCGTGTACTCCCAATGGGGCAGCGAGCCGGCTTTGTCGCATTCCACCGTGTAGAGGTTGTACTCAAAGTCGTATTGGGCTGCACGTCGTTGAAGACGGCGACGAAGGCCGCGGCGGGCATCATGATGTTCGGAACTCCAGTGTCCACCTTTCCGAAGCCCCCGTCGTACGCAACGTTCTTGTACGTGAAGGCGTCCACTTGGAAGGCCAGCGTGCGGGTGTCGTCCAGCCACACCAACGGGAACGTGTTGTCCGGAGTAGGCGGCGCACAGAAGTCGTCCAAAGTGCCGCCGAACCTGAAGCCCAAGAAAAGTACTCTTCGCTCTTCTCCGTCAACTAACGAAGTGATCACCTGGTGTTCACGGCCGTACTCTAAAGCAAAAAAAGACATTTAAAAAAGTGAGGTTGAAGAGACGAACGAGGATCCGTTGTGGCGCTCATCCATTGGCACCAATAACGCTCGAAGTCGGGCCCGAGTTCTTGAAAGAGATTGATGATCGCCGACGAGTTTTCGTTCGGGTTGGCCGCGTCGTGCGGGTTCCTAATGCAATCATTACTTGATGTTATGTACTTTTTCTACTCACCAGTCAATCCCACTACGCCATCGGGCACCTGCGGGTAGTCGGAGGAGAACAAGTCGTAAATGTCGTCCACGACACCGAAGCGTTGCGTCGTGTTGTACTCGGGACCGAAGCCGAACAACTGAACACAAAGAGTTTAAGTTTGCTCTTTCTTTCAGCCGTTTACTCAATCCGACGACGTCTTCGTAAGCAGAGCCGAACGCTTCCAGATCTTCGCTGAAGCCGGAGAAATCCCCTACGAGTTGACCGGTGGAAGACTGGGCGGGGTCGAAGAAGGTTTGGTTGTCTGTGCGGCCGGGATAGTCCGTGGCAAGAACGAAGAGGGCCTCCGATCTGGTCTCCAGCGAGACCAGGTAATTGAGGGTTGAAGAAAAATCAGAGAAATCTTTGAAGAAGAAAGTAACCGGGCGTCCCGATTGTGATGTTCGTAAGGATGGGATCGTCGGGGTACGAGGGTATGTAATTCTGTTCAAAGAGATTGCTCATGCCCGTGTCGTTCGACTCCCCTTGTGCGTGTTGCGCATTTGCCGGTGGTAGGCCTTGAGGTCGTTGGCGAGACGGCGCTGTTGTGTGGCGTGGACGATCAGCGGCTTCTTGTCGTCGCCCTGTCGAGCGGCCGCGGCCGTCGCGTGCACGAATGAAACGAAGGACGGAAAGAACTTTCATTTCGCCTTCTTCCGATCACGAGAGAATGGTGGAGAAGTTGATGTAGGCCGTCTTTTATGCGGTGATGGACGGAAGACAAGTGAGTTGGAAGGACCACAGTTGACGTGCTGCTTATTTCGCTGGTCAACGCCTTTTCCCGCTTACAGCGCTTCTAATCAGTTTGTAGTGGTGCGTAAGAAGCAAGAAGCTTGTTCCTGTCCGGCGTTCTGGGCGGAATTGTAGTGTTGATAACCGCAAAAGACAGGCAACGAATCTCGTGGCCGGCGTCAATGTAACACGCGGAGCTTGTGAACACGTTGAGAACACGGCGTGTTGTTTGTTTTCTTAATGCTTGTGTTATGAAGAACAACGGAAACGAGAACAAGTTAGTAGGGCGACGTGCGGACGGGTGCAAAAGGTGAAGGCAATCATCCAGCACAGAAACTCAGTCACAAGGCAACACGCTTTTTGATCCAGTGCCACGCCCAGGTCGTGCAGGCGGGCGCCATAGACTTCTTGGCATTCCTAGAACGCACACATTATAAACCGATTGCCGTGGCTTGAAATCGGCGCGTTTCCAATCGCTAATCTTTCGAGCAAATAAGCGGGTTTGAGGCTCGTGGCGTCTTTTTATCACAACTGATCCATTTCTCTGCACATCGGAAAAGATTTAACGCCGTTTTACAAAGCGTTCTGCTCATTCTTACTCATGAACTTGCCGTTGTTTCTTCTGACCAGCCTTCAAGCCGTAATCGTCCGTGTGGCTGGCCAATGTTTGTCTTTTCTGATTGCCCCCTAATCTACGATCGCTTTAGGGCCTGGATTGGCGGCGGGAACTCCCTTGCAGTCGGTAGCCGCGGCCTTCACAACCGCCCAGTCCGCCACGGTGTTCGTGAATTCAAAGTGCGGCCGCCCGTCGCCCAAGTGCCCTCGTTACTGCTCGAGAGAAGAGGTCTTTGATGCCGCCTACTGTTCTTTCGAGTGTCAGTTCGGAGAAGCGGCTGCTTTCTGGGCGCAAGCTTGCGAGCACGAACGTAACGAGCACACGTACTTCACGCCCTCGAACTCAACCACTGCGGTGGCCGTCGGAAAAGAATGGCGGAGCGAAGAAGCGATCTCCTATCCCATGCACGGCCAGTGGATGCGGGACGATGTCGCGGTCTCGTGTAATCCCCACTTTTCGGAAAAAATACCGAGTGCATTGTTTGCAGTCGACACGTCGTCAGTCACTTGCGACTATTGGACGGTCGAGAACGCGCTGTTCGTCGACGGCTGGCAGTTGGCCTACACGTGAACAGTCATTCAAACCACCAAAAGATCTAAAGGGCTTCAGGGTGCCCTCCGTAACGCTCGGAATCTTGGGCTTGGCGAACGGACCCGAGAACCTCTTCGTGCAGGCCCACAACCAGCAGCTGATCGCCGCCCCGATCGCCGCATTCGGCAACAACAGCTTCTTTCTCGCCGATTACCCGGCGTTTTGCACCAACTGGACGCACACAGCCGCTCACAAGAACACGTGGGTCTTCCAAGCGGAGACGGTCGCAGTGGGTGGCTTTGAAGTCGAAAACCCCCTGGTAAACTCCAACAACCGTCGTTCGTAAGCTGCTCGGTTTAGGTCCAAATAATCTTCGAGAACTGGTACTATTTTGTGCCCGACGAGCTGGTCGCTTCTCTGGTCGAATCGAACGTTCTCGTCTTGTCGCGAAAATTCGTAGGTAGTCGAGTGCGTACCGTTTTTACCGTTTCTACTTCTAGAAAGATGACAACCTCATTCCGTACGCAACAAGCTGCAACAATGAGCTCAATTTGACGTTCGTGGTGAACGATCAACGGTTCGTCATCGACATGGTGCACCGCGAGTTGCCGGCAGGAGCCGGACTGTGCAACACGTACATTCAACCCTTCTCGGAACACTCGAGCCCTCCCAGATACACCGACGAGCCGGCCGTTCTGCTCGGATACGACTTCATGCACAATTTCTGCGTGGCCTTCGATTATGCGAACGATTCGTTGGCTTTCGGAGTGGTCGACGAGTAGTGGTCTCGGATTGAGGGAATGCCGCCGAAATGTGCGTGCTGTAAACAGGTGTCGTGTGTTGAGATCAGTCATCTGTTTGTCTAATAAAAAACTGTGCGTTTTGCCGTCTTGTCCGACACGCGCAACTTCCCTCGACCACCCCGTCCACGCTGACGTGTTTCTTCGGAAGACAGTGCAAAAGAGCAGTGAGTAAACGAAAATTGAGCTCCAGTCGACAAGTCAACAGTTTATGAACAACGGACGAAACAAGAACAATCGGGCAAGAACGGGATGAAGAAGGGGATTGAATCACACGCTGCTTCGCGATCACGAGTCGCGCGTGGACAGCGACATCACGTTCTGGACGAGATCGTCGAATGAGTACGCGGGTTCGTGGAAGGGCCCGACGGCAGCAGCGAAAGAGGGCGCCAAATGCGCCGCGTCGTGTCCAGCTGGAATTTGCTGAACGAATAAGCAGGTCGGCATTCTCTCGCTCCTCTTCACTCACCGCCGTCCCGTTGATGAACTGCGAGAGGCGAGCGGCCGCCGGATCGCCCTTTTGGGCCTGCCGGAGCCACTCGTCGAGAAACGGGGCGATGCGGTCGAACGTCTTCTTTGCAACTCGACCGCGCTCGAACGCCCAAACGATCGACTGGTGGCAGCGGAAGCCGGAACGACGGGCGATCGCCTGGGCGACGGTCCGTTGGCTGATTTGTGCAATGCGCATGGAATGAATGGGTGGGAAATGGACGAAAAGAACGCACTCAATTCGATCCGCTTCTTGCGAAATTCCTCGCCGACCTTTCGGAACTCCTCGTTGACTGTTGGTCGGGCTGGAAGAAGCGGGCAATTCGGATGAATAGAAAGACGCGCGAGACTCACCTTTCCGCTGCTTGATCGCCGGCGCGAGGTTGGGCGCGGGGAAGAGCGGAACTTGCGACGCGTCTCCGAAGATCGTCGTTTGATCGCCCGAACTCGCCGTCATCATTTCGACCGCAGTCGACCGTTGATTGCCGAGTAGCTGCGGATTTTCCGCCATCTTCTGCAGCCCCAAACGAAAGGCGCGGCGGACGAACGGATCGTTTGGCTCGAACGGGAGCGGCGGGATCTCCTGAAAGCAGTCGAGCGATTAGGAGGACACGAAGCTTCCGCCCGCTCACAATTGCAACGTCGTCCATTGCGAACGGGTTGAAGGAAATCTGCAAACAAACGTTGAAATCGAGCGGCAGCAGGCAAAAGACGCGAAAGCCGCTCAAAGCAAAAAAGGCGGCCGGCCGTCAGCGCGACGAGGCGTTCGCCTTTCAATTGCGGCGTTTCCGCTTCTTCTTCTGCTGCCCGTGCGGCCGGCCGGCCGGTCGGCGGGCCCGCGTCCTTCGCTTGGCGCCTTTTCCCCGCGTGTTCGCGGTCAGCCACGCGGGCGGAAGGCGGCTTTCGCTTCGAATCGGAAGTGTGAGAACGAGAAAGCCTCGAATTGCGAAGTTAACGCTCTGCCTGCAACCTGCAGGAAATGATTGAAAGACGAATCTGTAAGCCTCGTTACCAGCCGACATGATCTAGAAATTATTCAGAGTTTGCCGAAATTTGGCGTTTGTTTACCCGTGCCTCAAAAAGACGTCCGCATCGCTCGCTTTTGTTCTTTTGACCCGGACGAGCGGGTTCTTCCTTCGTCCGAATGAAATTCGATAGTTCGGGAGTTCCTCGAAAAGCGCGCGCTCAAACGGCGGCCGTTGGTGGTCGAGATGCGCGGAAGTCGCGCGCTCTTCAATTGGACTTCTTTGATTCAGTCGTCTTCACGTCATCCAGTCATGTTGGCTTCTTCGATTGTTGTCGTGATCGACGGAGAGCAGTCAAAGGTAAATGCACTGCCGAGGATTCGAGCGCAGCGCCCTGCGGAGCACTTGTGGGAGAGAAGACTCCGATTTTTGCACGCCTTCTTTCGTTGCACACTTCTCTTTGTGCCGCCCGGTCCACGGATGACGTCGAAACTGCGGTGGATCGGAGCGGCGGTCATGATTCTCGTTGGTGCGTTTCTCGACTGCCCGCTTTGTCCAACAACCTTCCACTGCAGTCTTCTACCAGATTTTTTGGACGTGCTACCGGACACTCGTGGACGACCAGAAGTTTCTGGTGACCTCGCTGGCGATCGTCGAGTGGTACCTGCAGGCCTTCTTCTCGATGGTCGGCGAGCAACCCGCACGATAAACAGTCCACATTGTTTCGTTTTAGCTGTTTTGTGTCTACTGGCAAGCAAAAGGCCACCTGGAGGACCTTTCAACCGCTTTCACGGCCCATCAAAGGCAAATGGGTGGGGAATCGTTGCAGAGCGAAAGCCGAGCGGTCGGCTGGATCTTCAGCAGCTGTGTTAGAGTAATGTTGGTCGCCCTCATCGGCCCGCTCTACTTGTATTACTTTGGAGATCTGCAGGCCGTTTATCTGAATGTGAACCTGTGAGGAAAGAAAAGATGATTGCTCGTTGATTGAACGCGTTTTTCAGGATGGAAGCGTTCGGTCGAGGCACCGGGCCAATCGGAGTGTTCGTTTGTGGTTACTGCCTTTTCACCGGCATCTTCGTGATGCACGCATACGTTCTGTCCACCCTCATGGCCCACCGCGAGTTTGTCCAGTTCAACGAGCAGCTGAAGGCGGTGAGGACACAGACGATGCTTCCTCACGTTTCTTTCGTTCAGGTCGGTAGCAAAGACGACAGTCGGCTGGGGGTGGCGAACGAACTGACCCGCTTCTACGAGCGACAAATCAGCCTCACCGCCATCGTCCGCCAGCTGAACAACACTTTCAAGGTGCGTTCCAATCGATCTTCTCCTTTCTTCACCTGCTTCGTTCGAAGGTCTACGCATTCGTGATGCTGGGCACGGCGATCCCGACGGTCATCTTCACGATCGTCACGTTCATCCAGCGGCTGCGGCACAGCGCCTACTTTTCGGCCGCCTTCATGACCACCGGCTTCTCGCTCTGCATCGTCGAGCTGATCGCCCTCACGATCACGCCCGCCAAGATCCACACTGCAAGTTCCCCCCATTCATTGCCCGAATAACCGGAAGATTGCAAACCGCCCGCAAAGCGGAGGCGATTTTGTTTGAGAATAAACGGATTTGGATCCCGTTTCACGACGCCGCGTACCAAACGGCCGCCCTCCTCATCGCCCACGTGAATCAGTCGAGCTTAGGCGTTTCGGCGTGGGGATTCGTCCTGCTCTCCAAGCCCCTGTTCTTGAGCGTGAGTGGCCAACGGAGGGATCTGAATGATTGCCGTTTTTAGGTCGTCAGCCTGACTGTCACGTATGTGGTTTTGCTCGTCCAAATCGGTAGAGAAGAGGGCATCGAGTAGGCAGTCAAAGTCCTGCAGCAAGCGACTGATGTTTGGTTGATTACGAGCCGAAAGAGAAGAGTATCTCGTCTTTGTGCTTTTGGCGCCAACTGCGCTCCCTATCACCGACGCCTCATATCTTCCGTAGAAAACTAAAGAATAACGAAACCCTGCTTGCTCGGTTTATTCGTAATCATTAGGAACAATGACTGGGCATTGACGTGGCCGAAGGCAGATTGGCATCCCTACTGGCCGCTTCAAGGGAAACACCTGGTCGAATGTCCAAGCCGGGAACCCCAATCGGCCGCCTACTGCATGGCTCGGCCCTCGCGGTCGAATGTGATCAATGCATCCCGTCAGAATTTTTAATTTGCGTCGCTTATCCGTTACTGAGGGTGTTTATTCAACTGCTTTCGCTTCGTCCTCTCAAAACTTCAATCGGCAACAAGGTCGCTTCGCGGCCGGTCGTCGTAGGGATTGTGAAAGCGCGAGTGCTCGTCTGGCTTGTGGACAATTGAATGGTGGCTGAAGCAAGCGATGAATGGCGCGTTGTGTTCTTTCAGCTCACCCGTCTGCTTGCCGGTGGCCCGCCGAATCCAGCCGGCAATCTCGCGTCTCCACGGCGAAATGAAGTAAAGCATGACGAAGTAGTCGACGACTCCGTGCCACGAGAGGAAGGTGAAGGCGATAAACGATAGTTCAGTGCCGTCCTCCACCTGAACACACAATCAAATTCTCCTTTTTAACAGAAAGAACTTGCATCAAAGTAAACGATAATGCAGCCGAACATGACCGGGAACAAAAAGAACACGTAGGCGCAAACAACTTGAAAGCACAGCACAACGAAGAGCATTCGCTGCATTTCGTAGGTGCTCGGAACGACGACCTTCAGCCTTGTAATTTGCATTTGGCGGTAGAGGACGACCATGCACGTGATTCACAGCCAAAATAAGCCGACGCACATGCAAATGATGCCGAGAACGTAGTTGTGCGCAGACGGAGTGCTCGGAAAGCACAAGAACGCGCCCTCTTGGGCCCATTCGCCCAGCTCGGGGTTCTCCCGAACGAATTGCAAGCGGACCCCCTGCTCGCCTTCGAACGCGACCATTTCGGGCCCGAGCAAGAAGGCGTACATGAAATGAAGAAGAACGGAGACCACCGTGATTGCCGCGGACTCGTTGAAGAAACGCTCGATTCCATTCGAGAAGGTCTGCAATCGATCTGGTTTTAAATCGCATTCAAAGGAATTTTGCGGCACGACTGAAAGTCCCAGTAGTTTCATGACTGCATTAGCGGCCAGAAGGACTGACTGAATGTTTCTTTCTTCTTCGTTCCTCCAAGCTGACGCACCTGACTCCATCGGTAGAGGAGGCTCATAACAAAGGATAGTGCGAAGTTGAAGAGGCAGAACTGGGCGAATAGAAACAGCGGGAAGGCCAAGTAGAACGGCTGAGGGACCACAGCTCGGCGAAAAAGCAGAACGAGGGGAAGAGCAACATGAAACCCGTCAAGGCTAGCATCAAATCTACCAGGTAGCACCAGACGACGTTGCCGAGCAGGTAGAAACGGTACCTTTTCATCTTTGCGGACCTCCTTGCGATCATGAAGAGGATAAGGGGCAGCAGGAGAGACGAGAGGGCGAACGACAGCCAAACGCTCCGCTTCTACGCCGTGTGCAACGCGGGGCGAAGAAAACCATTCCAACAGTCGAATGCTGGCTGGATAGAACGGGCGGCACTAGGATATTTGTTGGCGACGGCCACCCGTTCGCAGGCGCACGCGTGTCGAGTGGAACAGGTGGAACGAAAGTTGTGCACAGTTTTAATTGAGTTACGAGATATCAATTACAGAACTGAATCTGCTACTCGGTTCTCAGGAATTCTTGAACACGTAAGAAATTATTTATACACTATTGACTGCAGAAAATTGTGTGCTGGGTTTACTTCAGTTCATGCAATCAAATCAAACGCTTCTTTCAGCAATCCATAAATAAAAGTTACACACGCGCAAACTAGCAGTTTGTTTTCGATGCGATACATCGAAGCTCATCCGTTTATTTCGAATCCTGCCTTGTTCGGTTCTTTCGCTCCGTTCGCTGGCGGTCGGCCAACGGGCGGCCAGAAACTCGAAAACGGAGGCTGGGAGCCGCCGGAGCGAGCGATCGTCTGCTCGCTGAAGTTGCATCCATCTCGAGCTGCAACAACCAAACGTTAAGTGAAAGTGATGAGTGGGCGTACAGCAACAGCAGTAAGTCCCGTTGAACGTGGTTTCGTTTACGTGCTGACAGAAACCCGAATGGTCGATCGCTCTGTTCAACTAAACGGAAGAGAAATGAATTAGTGCAGGGGCGTCATACTCACTGTGCAGCCGCCTTTTTGACATCCGCGCTTGACCGTGTTTGTGGCCGCGTCAATGAGAAGAGCGCAAGCATTCGTGCCTGCAAGACACGCAGAGGCGCTCGACTCGAACGGCAGCTCGCCGTTCCTCGTTGTCGTCTGGTAGCACTTGAAAGAAGCAGTGGGCGCGGAAGAAGCGAGAAGAGTCGAGGAGGCGGAGGTCGAGGAAACTGGAGGAGAAAAGGGCGTCGGAATCAGAATGACCGGGGGTAGAGGACTCAAGCTGTAATTGCACCCGTCTCCATCTATAAAAAGACTGCAAAATTGGCTGAAAGTGGGCAGAACGCACAGCAACAGTAGCTGTCCTCTGCGGATCCGTGATAGGAAATTCCGCTACTCGAATAACTTGACCTGCCGTCCCACTAACAGAACGAATTAAAGCGTTAGTTGATCTCACTTACCATGCATCTGCTTTGTTGGCACGTGCGAGTGGCCATGCCGGACGTTCGATCAACGACGATCAAACAGGAAGAAGTGAACCACGGGCAACTGGTGGGCATTCCGATCAGCGGTAGGCTGTAGTTCCGTTGACTTTGGTAGCAATTCAAGCCGAGTGCGGTTGGGAGTCCGACAAAGAGCAGAAAGACGGTACAAAGACGTTCATAGCGCATTGCTTTCTCTTCCTTGTTTGCAGTTTTTCCGCCTGCTTTTAAATGCAAACGGGCGCACAGATTACCGAGAATCCCTTGCAATCGAACGAGGGGCAGCAGGAGCGCAAAGGATCATTTTGTTTGCGAGCATTCGACGAGAACTCGAACGGATCATCCGCTCCTTCGATTTCGACCGTTTTTCCGTCGAAACATCCACCGGGGCGGAACTAATTGTGATCTTTCGATCCAAACGATTTGCGGTAGGTATGATCGGCAGCAAACAATTCAACTTGAACTGTTCGCGTTGTTGTGCATCAAATCATTCGAGTCAAACAAGAACTAATCCGTGCATTTTTTGCTGTTAAAAAGCAAATAGTCAGTTTGTTGCCCCCAAGAAAGCGAGAAGATCATCCCGTCCACCTTCTGCTCGAGCGATCGGCAAGAAATTAAAGGGGCCATCAAGCCGTGCACTGCTGTTCGTCGTGCCGTTTGGACGACTCGCATTGACGTCATTCAGGCAATTCCACGAAGCAAACACCCGCATAAACCCCCGCTTGCAGCCAAAAGAAGCTCCCTTCCAACCACACGGCGGATTTTAACAGCCCACGAACGCCGTCTCGCGCGATTGATTGCCGCGGAGAGTCGCGCGCGTGACGTCAATCGTTCGCCTTGTTGCTCCCTTCCCGGTTGCAGCGTCTACCGTAGGTCGAGGGTAAGGTGGAGATTGATCGAAAGAAGCACTCAGCTGGCGAGCGGAGATAACGGTTGCTTGTCAAACAAACATCGACATGCGCTTTTGATTTCTCTGCTTCGTGGAGATAAACCGGCTAACTAATGAACTGCTCGTCCTCAACGCGTCACTATTCCCTCCTTACCGTTTGGTTGTTGTCTAATCGGTGTTGTCCACTTGCCCTTGCTTCCGCCCGCACACGCGACGGGCGTGTTTTTGTGCGGCACTTTAGCGAACGCCCCGAACTCGCCGAACGCACCCGCGCGAACCGTTCAGCCGGCCGTAAACGCGCTCAACTGATCGAACTTGCGACGCGCGAGCGAGAGGAGCAGGCTGGCGTTTGACCGCGGATTTGTTTCTTCGTCTTGCATGCGTTGTTTACTGAGATTCGGTTTGCGCTTAAGCAAGTGTTAGAAACAACCACCAATGAACCGATTCACAAGACACACTTTCGGTCTGTGGGTGTTTAAAAGGATTGGAGTCAGAAACAAAGGAACGAGCAGATGCGGCATTTTGTTCGGGCAAACTCGAGCGGGCGCTTGTGGCTCGTTTCGCGATTCATTTTGGTCTTTTGAACTTTCGTTTTTTCGCCGCATGGACGAATGAGGAGTTTTGTGCTCGCTGACGGCGATCGATCACTTTCGGCGGGAGGACGGGCTGCGGCCCCTTTTCGTCTTCTCGCGCACCTCAAAGAGTGATCAGAGAACAAAACGGGCGGCAAGAACGTGTGAATGCCTGGGGTTTGCGAGGTTCCGCTTGTTTTCATGATCGTCGGGCAACGGAAGATGAGCACATCAGAAACGACGGGTAACACCATTTTACTGCCGTTTTTCTCGATCACTGTGTGTCTCTTGTCCTTCGGTGGTAGAGAACAACACTCAGACTTGCTGGTTTGATTCGAGCCGATTGACCAGCTTGTTTGTTTTGAACGGAGTTCGAAGAACGAACGAATGATGTCAAGGGCTGCGCAGTTGAACCGCGCTGTTTGTGGTTTGATCGGAAGCGTTTACGATCGACCGGCGCTTTCCCCCTTCGAGCATCGCCGTCGAATTGCCCGCATTGACGTCAGCGAGCGAATTTTATGCGAACGCGCCCGCCCGCACGGGTGCACCGACGATTTCGACGAAACGCTCCTCTTCGATGCGAGACGCCGTTTGAAGTGATCGGCGGTTTAGCGAACGGAGGCGATCTCGAATTCGTTGGATCGTTGCGGAGAGTACCGTATTGCAGCTGGGCGCATGGTTCGAGGACCAGAAAGCAAGTGAACACCTCACCAATTCCGCTGGACTCTACCACTTGACTCGCTTTGCAAGTACCGTATTCTTGCATAAAGTCAAAAGAGTTTACGATGCGAATTCGTCGAATGCGCGAAGGGACTCGCGATCATTAGCGGAAGGCCGCGAAGTTCGTTTCGAGTCACCTCCCCGCATTGATCGTTTGTTTTTCTGTCGAAATTCAAAGCAAACTGGCAGGTGGACTCCGCCCACCTCGTGAGCACAAGACGAGTAATTGACGAGAAACTGGAATTTCGAACGTCCCCGCCGTTGGTTGGCTGCAAGCTTTCGATCGTTGGCACGTGGCCATTTCGCTGGCCGTCGAGTATAAAAGCCGTAACGTTGTGTTGACCTTTATACACTCCTCTTTCTGCTACTTGACTATTGAGATCATCTATGTACTCGTCAACGTCCTCCCCTTCTCTGTCCGACTATTCGGAGTCGTTCGACACGCTTTCGAGCGGCAGTCCGGAGAACGAGCAGCAGGCGACAAGCTGCCGGATTTGCGGAGGCGAAGCGCACAACCGACTGCTTGGAGCTCTCGCGTGCAACGGATGTGCGGCCTTCATAAGACGGTTGGTCCATTCAAAGGTTCTTTCGAATGGCCGCTGCTTGCAGGACGGTGAGTAACAAGAAGGCGTACACGTGCAACAAGGGGAAGCAGTGCGCTCTCCACCTCTCCGATCCCCGCTACCTCTGCAAAGCGTGCAGGATGCTGGCGTGTGTGCGGGCGGGCATGAGCATCAAGACGGCCATCGAACGAATCCCCGCCGCGAAGATCGCCGAGTTCGAGCGGCTGCCCCGCCTGAAGCAACTCGCCGGCCACCACTGCGACGCGTACGTCCGCCGCTTCCAAGCAGCCGTCGAGGTGCAGGGCGGTCGTTCGGTGAGTTCTACCGTCTGCTGCTCTATCTTTATTCAATCCCTCGCTTGTTCAGGCAAACGTTATCTGGGGCCAACTAAATCCGAGCTTCCGCGAGGTGATGAACGCGACGAAGGGCGAGTACGTTGTGCTCACTCACTTTCTGAAAGCGACCGCCTTCCGCCAGTTGGGTGTCGAACAGGAATCGATCGTGAGTTCGCAGAGAAAATCATTCAATTTTTAATGTTTGCAGGACGAGCTCGTGTGTGCCCTCTTCTACCCGTGGCTCTGCTTCCAGTCGATCACGACAACGGCGCGCAATGGGGGCTTCCGAAAGAACGTCGTCTTCTACGTGGACGAATCGCATCTCTCCGTCGACTTCCACTCGGTCCTTTCGTTTTTCCGCTCCTGTCCCCGCTTGTTCGATGCGGAGACGTGCACAAAGTGAGTTTATTTCTTCCTTCCGTTCATCATCTCTTGGGATGCAGGTCCGCTCTGGAGGTGTTCAGCGAGATGCTGAACGTGGCCGGGCAGCTGCACTTTGGCCGGCTGGACGAGGACGAGGCGGCCGCCGTCTTCCAGTTAATCGTCTATCGAGAAGGTGAATACTTGCTCATTCTACTCAACTCACTCCTTTGCTTTTAGCCCAACGATTGGCGATCGGAAGCGGAGAAGCGGTGCAAGAAGAACTGGACGCTCTTTTCCGATCCCTCCGCAGCCACTACGAAAACAAGTTCGATGACACGGCCGTCCGCCTGGACGCGTTGATTCGCCTGTCGGAGAGCATCGAGGTTCGTTCGATCGAAGGAAGTCTTTAATTGCCGTCGTTTGATTTCAGGCCGTCACTCACCGCTTCGGCGTGTTCGTAACACTCCTTTCGCTGAACGGGCACCAACCTGTCCTCTCCGAATTGCAACACAATCCCGCCTCGTGGATGTGCCCTTACTCCTGCTGAACATCCGCTGATTGCCTAGACAAAAGCATAGATTGCTCGCTGCTTGGTGCATTGTACGTAGTGTGTTGATAAAGTGACTCAATACACTTGTTTGGCTAGTGGGCAGAGGTACGGTAAAAGAAAACGGCTTTGAAAAAACCGAGCAGCACGCAGAAGGGCTGGCAGAAAGCAGAGGAACAAATGCAAGAGCTTACGCACACACAAACGAGTCGCACTAAACGCATGTTTTCGCATTTGGGGAAATGTTTTGATATGTAAGGACTTGCGTCTTTCATTGACGTACGTGGATTAAATGCCGAACGTGACGGCATGGCCGTAGACGCGGCTGTTTTGTTCGAATGCACCTGCTTGAGTCAAAATAACTGACCGGACGACGAGCCTATAAAAAGGGATGTCTTTTGCGTGAGAAGTGAATGCAAAAAAGCTACCGCGCGACTATCCGTTCTCGACTTTCTTTGCGACGATCGCCCGAAATGCTCGACAGCTTGAGCAACGTTGCCGTCTTCTTCTTCGACGGCCTCTCGTTCGCCTTTCAAGCGTACGTGCTGTGGATGATCCTGCGCGTGAGTCCGCACGCGATGCGCAATTACGTCTTCTTTCTCGCCTGCCAAGCGGCAAGTACTCTTTGCTCTCCCTCCATTCATTAGTCTCGTTCAGATGTGGGACCTTGTGTTCTCGGTGGTCGAAAGCGTGGTGCTCGCGCCGCGTTCGTTCTACCCGCTGGGCGGCATCGTCGTGCGGGGGCTGGGCCGCTGGACGCCGCAGCTTGCTTTCCTCCTCTTTGTTTTTTGCTTCCTGAACGTGCTTCTCTCCCAGCTATATTGCCTGCTCCACCGCTTCGTGATGGTCCAAAAGAACACCCGCCTGCGCGCCGCCTTTCTGAGCGCGCGGTGCAAGGCGGCGTTCCTCGTGTGCTTCCAGCTGCTGACCGTCCCCTACTTGCTCGCTTTCAACAACATCTTCGTTGAAGTGGGTGCCGAGAGGTCCATTTTATGTATAGTTCGTTTCAGCTCAACATCAACCCGGCAAACAACTTCTCGAACCTCGCCTACGGACGAGAGTTCCCGGAGGAGTATCGCAAAAGCTACGCGCTGTCGATGGAGGGCAAGAACCTGGTGAACTTCCACTACGGACACACGAACGTTCTCGACTATCTTGTGGCATTCACCATCTTCTTCTACGAAGGTCTTTGCATCGTCCTGATCGTTTTCATTCTGCGGGCGCTGCGGAGGACGACGGCGATTAGTGGGAGCTCTCTAAGCTTCCAGCAGATGTTCGTTTGGCTGCTCGCCGCACAGGTGAGTGGCAAGAAGCTCGCCAGAATCCCCCTCCATTCTTTAGCTGAGCGTCCCGTTCGTCTGCCTGATCGTGCCGGTGGGTGCAAATGCCGTTGGAACGAGGACAAAGACGTTGGCCCCTCGTGAGCTCATCGACGCCGTTTTCTCGTCACTCGGCCTCTACGGCTTCACGAACGCCCTCCTCACGGTCCTCATAATCAAGCCTTACCGCGATCACTTCTTCCGCCGCGTCCTCGCCCCGCTCCTCAACTTCTGTCTCCGCAAACAAACATCGGGTGAGCCGACAAACCAGACAGGTCAATCTACATTTTGTTCAGCTCTCCACACGAATCAAATCGATACGTCGCATCCATTGCGGTCACTCCCGAGCCGAGCGCCTTGTTCGTACCGTGAAAAAAGGGGCAATGTGCGCAGTTATTGGAGGGAGTTAAAACATTCCACCATTTTCTTTATCGTCAGTTCGTATCGTTTGCGATGTTGGTTTACACGCAAGAACCACATTCAAAAATAAACGTTTGCTCGACCACCAATGTCTTGCAGCTTGTTCATTCAGGCAAACTCTTCACCACACTTGTCTTAACTAATGGGTGCGTAGCCGAATTGTTGCTTCGCGTAGTCGAAAACCCCGCAGAAGTGGCGGAAGAACGGCGATCCCAAGACCAACTGCCCGTCGAACTCGTCGTAGTCGTTGTCGAGGTCCAGAACACACGTGTCGGCGTCCCATTGCGCGGAAAACGAAGCGAACGGAAGGGCGAGCTCGCCGACAGCGGTGGTCAGCTTGAGCGGAGTCCCTTGCCCGCACTCCACCACGTACTGGTTATTCGAGTAATCGAACTGCAAACGAATAAGACGGGATCCATCATCTCGTTTGATCACTCACATGAGCACCAGTGGCCGTCTTGATCGCCGTGTACAAGGGGGTCGGGACGCTCAGCTGGTCGAATTCCACCATCACAACGGCCTCAAATAAACGAACGGACTGATGGAAAGAAAAGGACGAGATGAACGCACAACCCACGGATTTGCGAAGTCGAACGTTCCGATCTCCGCCTCGTCGATCGCGAATTTCCACTGGACGGGCGAAGTGACGAGCGGGACAAATGTGAGCGATACGCCGCACCCTCGTGGTCCCAACCGCCGACCGTCAGCTCGCCGTACGCCCACTGCCGGCTTGCGTTCAGCCAGAGGCCGACCAGCGGCTTTTCGATCGCTCCTCGCTCGAAAGCCTGCTGGAAGACCGAAGGGGTGCCCGTGGGACTCGAGGCCGGCACTCCGAGACCCAACACGCCGCTCACATCCCCGCAGTCGTCGAAACAGGGCGAAAAGTCGTCACCCAAAGAAGTCACTTGAGCGAAGCTGACCGCTCCCAACGGCACGCTTCCATCGACGGCCGCCTGGTCGACGCCCAGGAATCCCGAGAGTCCCTCCCACACTTTCCATTCGGTGTTGTTCCCCTCGTAGGTGAACGAAGAGTGGCTATCAAAATGGCCGCCCACCAGGCACTCCGTCGGCTGCTCGTGGCAGCACTCCTCGCATCCGAACTCGTTGCAGTCTGCAAGCGGGAGTAGAAAGATGGGCTACAGTTGTTCAAACACACGGCACGTGTTCCCGCAGCCCGAATAGAAGACGCAGGACTGGTCGGCAATCCAGAAGTCGGAGGTCGCCGATTGGAGGGCAACGTCGAACGTTTGCGTGGGCGTTCCGATTTGCATTTGCACTACGCGAACACAAATGAAAGAACGCTGGCGCAGAACTCACCGACCAAACCAGCGCCCATCCGTTCGAGTGGGCGGTTGCGGACGTTCGAGTGGCCGCTCCGAAAACGTTCGAGGATCGCCGCAAATTTCGAGCGGTGACGGCCAATGGGAACACCTGCCGGCGAATGAAATGTTAGAGCAACGAAGACAAATTCTCCTGATAACCGGCAGAGTCCAGCGCACTCGATGGCTTCCGCTTGACCAGCGACACCCGGAAAGCGGCAGTCGCAGCGATCGCAAGGAACACGACGACGAGAGCCGGAAGGCGCATTGTGTGGCGAGAAGTTGGACGCCAGTTGGTTTTTCTTTAAATGAATCTACCGCTGACAGATCGATTATCAATCATCTATTTGTCATCAAAATCGTGACTGTTCGTTTGAGAAGTCCGCCCCTTCCGAAGAAGCCCCACGTGTTGGAGGGAGAACGCAAAAAACGTTGGGAGTTGATCGGCCCAATCACTCGTTGCTTCCGTTGATAAGGAGCGCGGCTATTCTTTTATTCCGCTTTGTTCCGATCTCTTCAAAGAGTTCCGTGTTGTGAGCAGAACACGATTCTATTGGCTCGGAGCTCGTGTCATCGATGTTGCACAACCTCGTTCATTTATTCGTTCATCTAGTGACCGGTCGAACAGCATTAGACTGGACGAAACTGACGGTCATTTGTGGTCTTTTTCCTGTTCTTTGGAGGCTGACGGGAGTGTTTTCTCTTGCGCACAATCTTTTGAAGAAGCGGTCGATGAGGGGAGAACGACGAAGCAGGCGGACGATCGAAAGAACGAGAAACTTGTGCGCATGCTTTCGGTAGGGCCCGATTAAGCTAAAAGAAGACCTGATGACTGCTCTCCTTCAGCATGTCGCTCACACAATGGTGGAGAGTGCGTTCAACGGTCCGTAAGCCCCGAGCGGCGCGTAGAAGGCTTGCATCACGAACACGCTGGTTTTTGTGTCGCTCACGACGCAGAGCCCAATGAAGACAATGGGCACGAGGATGAGAACAAAAGGGAGGGCCAGTTGGACGGAGAGGAGCGTCACGAACTGCAGGTGAAGTTTCCGCGTGGCCCGCGAGAACACTCCGGCCGACTGCTGGAGGATGCGCAGGATCGCGTAGACCGTGAACGCGGCCGCAAGCGAGACGACCAGGAAAACGCCGGCCATTGAAAAGAAGTACGCCCGTTGGAAGGGCGAGTCGATGAACACGAGAACGATTGGATCGCCCGGCTGCATCGTCGAGTTGTCGTGCGGGACTGCGCGAAAGAACGCTTCTAATTGCTAAAAAGAAAAAAAGAATACTCGCAATAATGATGTGCTGAGACCTCTGTTGAAGCAACCGTGAAGTAGCTGCCGATGCCAATGAGCGTGCACACGGACTGATAGAACAAAAACATGACGATCTTTCCCCGAATCGAGAGCAGCAAGTTTTGCAGCCGTTTGTCGAGCAGAATGGCCGTGAAGCGGTAGAGAAGCGAGTAGATCTCCACCGCTACGACGTTCGCTCCCGCCCACACCGTCAAACTGGTCTGCAATCCGTCGGTGAAAACGAGTCACTGGATCTCTCCACTCACCACAATCCTCGCTTGCTCGTTCGTTCGCACCAGTCCCCGCATGGTGCACGCCATGAGGGGGAAGATTCCGTAAGGCTGTAGACACAAGCAGTAGAGGAAGGAAAACACGACATCCGAAACGATCAGGAGGTTCATGAAGAAGCGGTATTTCTGCAGGTTCTGGGGAGTTTGCCACTGGACTAGGTAAAAGACGTAGAGATTGGAGACAAAAGCCAAGAGGGCCAACAGCATCTCGCTCAATTCGAAAGACGAAGAAAACATTCTCGTGAATCCGAAAGAGTCATTCACCTCCTTTCTTCCATGTGTCCGGGAAACCGCTGGACATTCGAAGAACTTCCTGGATTTCAGAATACACCTGCCCGACGAGCGGAAGTCCGCTTGTTCGTAAATGCACACCGCACGACGAGTAAGAGTCTGAAATGACGTGAGACTCTCCGTTGACGGCGAGTAGATCGACAATGGATGGGCAAAAAGATGATTCGGCGCCCGTCTTTTTACAAATGTTGCAGTGCGCGTAGATATCTTTAACGCGGTGGACGTTCGCAGGAACCAAAAATTCGACGTCTGACAACCGGCCGAATGCTTCCATTGTTCATCTCCTTTTTTTGTTGGAATCAATGCACGCGTATACTCATCGATTGAAAACGACCTTCAGCAAACACAAACGCCCGTCAATGTCTTTCTGTTGTGCTTTTCTTGCTGCGACGAGCGCGTGTGGTGATTAACGAACACGACCGACAAGGCGTTCGCTTTGAATTCGAAGAACACCGCCAAACTCCCTCGACAGCCGGCCCAGCATGAAGGTCGTTTCTTGCGGCGAGTGTCGATCAAAACGCAAACCAGGCGAAACTTGCCGAACATGCAGGTGCATTAGACGAAACGGAAGTCGGACTAAAAGGGCAAAAGTCAGCGAACTAATGAATACGCGAACTTTGCATCCAGAACAGAGGGTTTCCTTTTTGGGGCAGCGTGAGTCGTTTAAAACCGTTCCGAGGTCGTTCGGTCCTCAAAGTCAACCCTGATTTTGTTTTTGCTCCAAACTGACGTCTTCAGGATCAGCCTATGAGTTGCTTCCCCCGGAACGAGAGTGGTGCGGAGTTCGAGGAGCCCGCGCAAGACGCGCGCCCTTTTCTTGGTGAGTCTGAGTCGATGAGGCCTTGTTGCATTCATTCGTTTAGCCGTCTATCTGGGATTCGTGTATCTTCTCTGCACATTCGCACTTATTATGAACACACTCGTTTCGTACATTATCGCTCGGAGTAATACGAACGTTTGTCAAGTGGGTCCTCCCACGTTTTGCACGTGTATTTCGTTGCTTGAAGATGCGCCCGGTTCTGCTGCTGAACTCAGTTGTCGACGCCATCTTGGCGGCGTCGTTGTTGATCACGGGCCATGTGGGGAATTGTAGCGAGCATTAATGCCTTTCTTTCTTGTTGATTCCAGTACGGCTTCCACGGCTACCAGCGGTTCATAATGTACACGAACTCGCCCTTCCGTTTTGCTCGTCAGACAAGCGCCGTCTTAATGGCGTTTGAGATCGTTTTCATCGTGAGTCCGCGTGCCGGTCGGGGGCACTCGGTACTCATGGTCGTTGCAGGTGTTGTCGTGGGATGTGGTTCCAATTCAATGCGTCTACCGCTTCCTGCTTCTCAAAAAGTCCGCTCTTCCCGGCCGTTCTTCTGCCCACCAATTGCTTTCAGCGGTCGCCCGCCTCGCGGTTGGCGTCTTGTCCTCTTTGTTGGTGGCTGCATGCTGTTCGCTGCTGTCCACCTCACGTACACCTTCCCGGTCTTTTTCTTCTGGCCGTGGAACGAGACCGTCCAGACAGACGCGCACACGATCCTTCAGCACTACGGCTACTTGGTAGAGAAAGAGCAGATCTTCGTGGTCATTGCCGTGAGTTCACTGCTTGATTGCGCTCAACCATTGAGCGAACGGATTGCAGAGCACGAACGTCAAGGACACTTTCATCGTTTCGCTCGCCTACCTGTTCGCCGCCTTCAACTTTTCGGTCGTCTTTCTGTCGACCGTCGGCGTGCGGCAACACTTGAAGAAGGTGGTGATCAACGAGAGCACCCGCCAACTGCACAACTACGTGCAGAAGATGCTCTTTGGGCAGGCGTTCGTCACGTTACTCGCCTTGGTCGGCCCGAACATCGTCGGTTCATCTTCCGCCCTTCCGTGCTCTCACAGCCCCGCTTTGAATTTCGCCATGGCGCTCGTTCTTCTGTCCGAGGTTCTGGGCTCGCCGTGCATCACGATCTTCTTCGTGCGGCCCTACCGCGACGACTTCAAGCGGATCCTCAGCCGGGCCATCCTCGCCGTCACCTTCGCGTCCAGCTTGCAAGAAGCGCCAATAACCAGCGCGTCGCCCGTCGTCCGACCGCTCGCAAATGCCGGAACAGCGAACACACTGTCGCTTGATCCGCACGACACAACCGCGCATCCCAACTCTCTGCAGCCGTCGACCGTCTCGAATCAACCCAAAGAAACTACTCTTTAGTTCAAGTACTTCTTTTTTACACACTTACAAACCATAAACATTTTGCAAGAGCTGAAACGAAAGGAAAGTGAACGCAACGCATCACTGGGAGCAAAAAGCCGTCAGCTGCAAAGCAACGCGGAAGAACGGCCGGCGTGTAGGAGCGAGTGGAAAGAACCTACTATTCATTGGCGTTGACGGAAAGGAAGATTGTAGTTTATGCTACATTCATGTCGATTCCTCGGCGGAAAATCACAGACCGCTCGGGCTGCTCATTCGATACGACGATCGACGGTTAAATCAAGTGTGATGACTGGAGAAGTTTATTGTTCGTTCGTTCGTAGTGGTTCGAAGTAGGTAAAAGGTGTTTAAATTTACAGAACTGATCGCAATCACCTTTTGAGAAAAATGTTGTTAAACGGAGACGAGTAGGGCTTACGTTAAGAAGTCCTTTAAAACGCTGTTTCGGCTTGCTCTTCCGCGGCGGTGGCTTGCTCGCCGCTTGCCTTCGGTGAGAAGCGGGCCGTGCGGGAGGCGGCGGAATGTTTCTTTTTCCAACATTCAGTTGGTGGGGCGTCTCGCTCGTTCTCTTTGTCGCCGTTGGCCTCGTCGGACTCTTTCGCCCCGCCGATCTTCGTCGCTTGCGAGAGAGCGCGGCGAATGACGAACAGGACGAAGAGGACGATCCCTTGACTTCCATTGACGATCGTGAACAGCCAATGCCAAATGGTCGCTTGGGGAGAGAAGAGACTCAAGTATTGAAGAGCCTGCAAGAAGAAATGCATTCAAAAGGTTGAATGTGTGGCCTACCCAAGGAACGCCCAACAGGAACTGCATATTGAGGACCGCGAGCAGTTTGTCCTTCGCCTTCAGCCGCTTCCCCCTCGTGAGCGTGTTCGTGTCTCTCCGGATCAGCCGGCGCATCGGGCACCAGCAACCGACTTGAGGGAAGAACCGGAAGATCACGACAATCAAACCCGCAGCTCCGTTCAGCACCATGAAAGAAATCGGGACGACCACCGCCCACAGAACATCGGCGGCCCGGATCCAACAGAAGTCGTCTGCGCGGCTGTAGAACGAGTCGTCAGAAAGGTACGCAATCAGAGAAATCAGCATTGGAACGACTGCAAAGAACTAGTGAATTAAACGATCCAGCAACTACCGAAAGAAGCAAGCAGGATGACCGCGTTGTGAGTGGCAATCAAGAGCAATTCGTCCATTTGAGACGACCAGGCAAACAACCTCAACACTCGCCATGCTTGAAAGCAAGACAGAAAGATGCAGCTGCAAACAGGGCAGTAGTGAAACAACGGGCAAAGAAACCGACCACAGCAACAAGTAGTACGAAAGAGCCGCCACCAGACTGCAGCCCAATTGGCCCAATCCCCGCCTCGAATCGGAGAAGACGCCAAAAAAGAGGTAAAAAAAGAAGAGAGTGGTCGTGTAGACGAAAGTGAGCAACTCGACTCGAAATTTCATGGAAGGATGCTTCACAAAGAAGCTTGACATTCGAGTCCGCACCGTCTTCGATCTCAAACACGGGGAACAATATGATGAGTAAGAATCGACGTACAAATTCGCGTGCTGAATGACAGCCATCAAAAGAAGGCAAGTGCCCGAAGCGATCACGAGGGAATTTCCGACGATTAGCAGACTTGCCGAGCACAGCGCCGGGTCAGTAGACGACCTTTCCACAAGTAAAGTAAAGTCTAGGACGAGGAGATAAATAATAGATTGAGCAAAGCTCACCGGTCAAATGAGGGCACTCCGCAACGAACATCCCATTCTTTTCTGTGGTTGTGCACATGTCTGTAGAAGACCATCCCTCCCCCGTCCACCAAGAGACTTCGTGTGTGCCGTGCAATGAACGTTCGATCTGAAGAGAATAATCCAAGAAAATGCCGTTCCGCTCACATTCTTCGACGCGAAATGAACCCTCGCTTTTCCTGTTGTGTTGTGAAACACGACGGCGCTGACCACCGGCCGACCTTCCGGCAGCATTTTCACTCGACAGCCATCCTCACTCGTTTCTTGCACCTAAAGACGAAGGTGTTAAGAAGCGAACGATGCTACCAACTCCGTCTTCTGATCGAACTCGACGCATTAGACGAATTTCGGGGAGTCCCAAGCGAACATTCAAGTCCTTCGCTATTTCGGCGGCGTTAGCAGGCGGCAGAAACAGTTGAGTTCGTCGATAAACGACGAGATAGAGGGGAACCGTCTGTCCGTCAACACACGCGATGTCCGCGGGGATCTCGATGGACGCAATCGGCAGTTTGTTTTGGTCGAGTGGTCCAAACGAATCGCCAAAATCCGCCAGTCCCTCGGCCGTTCCCCCCTGCGCGCATACGAGCGAGTCGTGCCGTTTGCGCATCGCCAAACTGCTTCCATGCAACAAGTCCAGATTGTGCTCCGCGTTCCGCAAAAACTGCTCCACCGAGTGGAGAATCCGCGGACTGCAGTCGAACACATTGGCCTCCCGAAAGTAAACAGCTGGTATTTTCAGCATGTCGTCGTAGAGTCTGTAGAGCCCCTAAAAATCCTGAAAAACTTGGTTTTTTATTTTCCAATGATTGACTCGCTTCTAATTTCATGTTTTGTACGCCGGAAATCCTCGTCAAGATGTAGCTCAACATGTAAACATCTCTTGCTATCAAATTAGGCGTCGAGTCGATTGCTTTTTGTGTTCGCGCGATGTAGTCGGTAACCGTTTGACTGGTGAGAGTTCGGTTGTCGCAGTAGACTTCTTCAATTTGGTCCTGCGGGTCGTGACAGTCGATCTCATATGGCTCTGCGAGAATAGGATTAACAAGCGAAAAGAAGCCTACCGGTCGTGTTCTTTAAAATCACTTCTTCGGTTGTTGTGGGTGTCGATGAGGTAGATGTTGTGCTTGTCGCTCTCGTGCTTGAAGAGAGAGTACTTAAGTAACTGGTCGGTGCGGCCGTTGTACTCGAAGAGGTAGAAATGAAGGTTGTGGTAGAAGTAACAGTTGTCGTTGAGGTGGAAAAGAACGGCGTTGAACTTGAAGTTGGAATCGGCTTTGTGATAGTGCTGGTCGGTTGAGCTGACGTCGAAGTCTCGTCTTTGCGAACATTGCCTTGGCACAAATCGCTCCTATCATTGTCGTACTCGTTGCAACAAACGCAATAATCTGCAACCAGTGAAAGAAAAGCAAGCGGTGAACTCACCCATGTTCTGCAGTTGGCTGCTGTCGTTGAATTGTATTGACGTAACGCACTCGTCCGGCAGCCAGCTTCCTTCAATGACCGGGTACATGTAATCGTCCACGATGTCCGCTTCAAACAATACTTCGCACTGCTGTGCTAAAAAAACAAAGCAAATGGGTAGTAAGAAAGTCCTTACCCTTGGATGCCAATCCAACTCGCGAACACAGAGAAAATGCGTACGCAATAGGGCTCTCTTCAGGAGTTGATAAAAACTTGCAGTCAATGCCGTCAGGGCAGAAGCCATCGCAGCTAAAGCCTCATCTCGTGAGATTACTGGAATCGTCTCCTTCTTACCAGTCATAATTGATGACCGAACTGTGTTCTTTATAGCGGAATTCATGGCCTACGTCGTAACTAGAATTTGCGAACTCTTTGTCGGGCAGCTTTACGTCGATTATTTGATCTGAGTAAGTGAATTGAACGGACATTCGCAACGGAGGGCCAACGGCAAATCCGTGAGATTGACTGGGCAAATCGAAGAAGCCGTCGTAGTTCGCCAAAAACGTGGAGCAAACGTTTTCATCGAGTCGTGGGAACGAATAGGAAAAAGCATAATTGTTTCTGCCTTGGCTGTTCACAAAACTCCAATAAAGCAACAAGAGCGACAACCCATGCATAGCGTATAGTTCCTTTGATGAGTCGCCAAAAAAGACTGAGCAATTCGCCGAAGCTGTCGATCCAAACGCTCTTTGCGGAACTCCTAATCAGCTTGCATCGAAAGACGGAAGCTTTAGTCGCTTTTACTCCAGGTCTAACGCGTAAACAGTTACGAAAAAAGGGATTAGAACACCGCGGCGCCTTGAACTTCCGAACTTCCCGTCCGTTCTTCTCCATCTTTTTATCGCTCCTCTTTGTTTGACCGTGGCTTCCGGAACTCACAAGGGGAGGCCTTCAGTTGTCGGTGGCCTTTTGGGACGAAACCGGGCTCATTTTGTAGATCTCGGCGAGAGAAACAAAAGTCATTACTACCATTTTTGCCCTATCCTCCGTTCAAAGGAGCTACAGCTCGCCAAAGGTCGCCGTTTCTGACCGCTTGGTCCCCCCTGTGGTCCCTGTTTTTCTCCGTCCAAAACGCCCTTCGGCTCTTGGCCGAAGTTTTCATTCGATCACTGTTGTGTCGCCGTGGCCGAGTGGCGAAGGCGGTTGACTTGCACGCTGGTTCGATTTTTTGCGTTTTCGAACGCGTGTTCTTTGCGAATTTCTGCTTTCTGATCATTCTTTTTGCTTGCAAACGATGCAGTTTGATGAGACGAATCGATTGATGCCAAAATCTCGAGAATGAAATTTTCGACCAAAATCGACGGGCAACCCCCTTTGGTCCCGACTTTTTGTCGATGAAACGGCTCGTTTGAACGAGAAAACGGATGCCAAATTGAGCGCCTTTTGGCATGTGACTTCTACTCGATCAGGCAAACCTATTTGCAAGAGAAATCGGCGAACAAAACAGTGCCAGCGGGCTCCAAAAGCCATGACCTCTCCACTGGGGCTGGTGGGCGACGACTGCCAAGACGGAATAAGAAGTCGAGTTTTACACTCTGGTTTTGCGTTAGAATTGATCAAAACAAACAGAGTGCACAGAGAAACGCGTCCTTTTGGCGGAAACGCAGAAGAAATTTCGTCCGACCCTGGGGTCCCCCATTTGGTCGTTCGGTAAATCGACCTTTGGCGAGCTGTAGCTCCTTTGAACGGAGGATAGGGCAAAAATGGTAGTAATGACTTTTGTTTCTCTCGCCGAGATCTACAAAATGAGCCCGGTTTCGTCCCAAAAGGCCACCGACAACTGAAGGCCTTCCCTTGTCAGAAGCGCCATTAGTACGCGAATTAGCTCCGCTCGGACGAGTTAATCCTTTTGATAAGCGCCGTTCAGGAGTGCTGGAATGCTGGCGATCGTTCTCGAGGTTTTTGACGATTCGTACACAACTCTTTGTTCGAGCGCCAAAAAGCGGTTTATTTGATCGAACGACACACAAACAACAAGAAGAACAACGAACGAAATCAGTAAGGTGAGAACCGAATGGGCGGCAGAACTAACCACATTGCGGTCATTCCTCGTGCTTCTCGCTCACAAGTCGGTGGATTGCGCCAAGTACTTCTGGACGAGCTCCTCGACGGACAGCTGCGGCTCGTTTTGCGCATCGTCCTCGGCGTCGGCGGGAGTGGGCGGCAGTTCGATCACTTCGTGCGTGTCGCCGACGGCGTCTTCGGGCGGGGGCTCCTGAACGAACAGAAGTGATCACCCGCTTGTCCGCCCACTCACCTCCGCCGTCTGCTGTTGGATCCACGCCTCCAAGAGGGGCGCCAGCTTGTCAAACGTTTTGCCCCACAGCTCGCCGAATTCGTACATCGAGACGTACCGTTGGTCGCATTTGATGCCGTGCGCCTCGGCGATTGCGCGGGCGACGGCGACCTGACTCAAGCCTGCAATTCGGCGGAGGAGTGGGCAAACGGGCGGACGAACGCACCCAACGCGAGCCGCCGCTTGCGAAACTCCGCGCCGACCGTCTGCGTTTTGCCGACCGCCGGTCGGTCGGCTAAAAGAAGCGGGCGGTTCGGGGGGACGGACGAGAACTCACCGCTCTCCCGCCGCTTCCGCCTCTTGATCGCGGGCGTCGGCTGGCGTTCGGGCAGCGTCGCGGTTCGCTTCTTTTTGCGCGAGATCGTCGGAGGCACGACCGCAACGGAAGCTTCTTTCTGCACGGTCGGCGGCTCCACCCGCATGCCGTCCTGCAGAAAGAGTTCGGCGCGCCGTCCGTCCTCCACCATCGCCCGCAGGCCGACGAGCAGGGCGCGGCGGAAGAACTCGTCTTCGGGCTCGAGAGCGGGCGGCAAGGTCTCCTGGAAGCGGGTGGTCAAACAAGCGGGAATCTGGCGGTTACTCACCGAATCCGAGTTCATCGTGCGGACTGCTGGTTGGAGGCCTGAAATCAGCGGAAATCAAAAAAATCGAAAGAATTGAGGGCAAGATCGACCGGAAAATGGCGGCGGGGTAAGCGGCGGAGCAAAAAGCGGCCGCTACCGGCCGAAAGCCAGCGAGGCGTTCGACCGCCTTTTGCACGCCGCCTGCCGCTCCTTGCTCGCCGCCTTGTGCGGCCGGCCGGTGGGGCGAGTCGGCGGGCGTCTTGCGAAATTTGGCGCAAAGCTGAAAAACAAAACGATTTCGAGTGTGGAAGTTGACCGCGCTGATTGTGAGCTCAAGACAAGGGTGACTGCAAAAAGCAATCATCGCCCAAATAGTAGGAGGACCATCGGCAAAATGTGCAAGCAAATGTTTAACTAAAAACCACGTCATTTCGAACCATGCGAGAGTCGCCCACAAAACACGTTAATTTCGAAGCGAACAGAACCTATCGGCGGCAGGTGGAAAAGCCGACAGACCGGCATGCCAACGGAACAGACGAGTATCACCTGTCGCCGCTTCATCCACAATCCCTCCACTCCGAGTTCACTTGCCGTCGTTCGTGCGATGGTGGACGTCGAATTCGAGCGGGCGGTGGCCGAGGGCGTCCCCTCCGAACAGCAGCTCTTCGTCTACTCGATCGCCCAGCAAGTGATCCTCGCAGCAAGTGTGCTCACCGCCTGCATGTCCGTGTGGATCATCCTGAAGGCCTCGCCACGCACGATGCGCGCATACAAGTGGCTGCTGCCCAACCAAGTGGTCTGGAACTTCGCCTTCGATTTCCTCCTCTGTCTGATGCACCCCGTGGCCACGCTGCCCGCCTTTTGCGGCTTCTCCGCTTCGTTCTTCTTTCGGCATCGATCGCACACGTGGACGCGGTGGTTGATTTCGGCGATCGTGAGCTGCGGCGTGGGGAAGACCGCCGCTCTGATCGTTTCGCTCCTCTACCGCACGATGGCTTCGTTGGGCGAGAGCTCTGCTGTTTCGCGGCCATATCGTCGAGTAACCCCGTATCTGCTATTGACCGTCTTGGCAGTAGTAGAAGCCGGATGTATGGTGGGTGTTTCATTGGAATAACTTCCCTTGATACACTGTTCCAGCTGATTGTGCACCGAACTCAAGCGGATTACGAGGAAGGTCGCCGAGAGCTCGAAGCAACAAGCCCCGTTATGCAAGCGCTGTTCGAAACCGAAAGGTCGCTGGTTTGTTTGGCCATGGACGAGCGAGAGAAGATGCTTCGCGGAATTGGAGCTCTGTTTTTCGCCTGCGTTGGGATATCTTTGATGCTGTCTGGTCTCGTGTACACGGCGTACATGCTGCAGCAAAGGCGGGGCGCCTTCCACGTGAACACATACCGACTGCAGGCGATGTTGCTCAAATCGTGTGCCGCCCAGATCTTTGGTTCACTGGCAACGATGGGCGCTCCGTTCGTGTTCTCGTTGGCGATTGCTTTCTTCCGTATCTCCCACTTCAATTACACAATTTTGATCGCTCTTTCTATCTCCTCCGCGCACTCCACAATCGACTTCTTCATTTTGATCCTCTCCGTGCGCCCCTACCGCCACTACATACTCAGTTTTTTTTGCAAGAATCGTGTGCAAGACCTCCGTCCAAAACGCCTGTTTTCGAGTGTTCACGTTGTGTCTGTCGCTCGTCATTGATTAAACAACCCAAACAACTAGCTGGAAATGGCCATTCAACTGCTTTCACATAGCCAGACCATGGAACAAAACGCCGTTCTCGACACATCCGAAAAGACAGAGACGATATAAGATCGAACTGCTTTTGATTTCCGCGGATTTCATTGCGGTCCGCTTCGTCGCGGCGTAAAGAACGAAAGCGCGCGGAAACGGGCAAAACGTGCTTGCAGCCGGTGCCAGGTCATTCGCACGCAGCAGTACACAAACAAGTAGATCGTGGCATAGTCCGCGCCTGCACGCGAGCCGCGCCTTTTGTTTGTGTTTGAGAACGACCTGATGGCAGCGGCGATCGCGAGAAACAAAACCTAACCACTAATGGAACGACACGATTGAAAGCCCGCAATCAACGGCTATTCGCTTTTCGAAACAACCGAAAAACACGCGCGAACTGTGCGGGCAAGGACGAGCGAACGGTGTTCCGAATACAATTTGAGGCCAAGAAGGGCGACTCATGAGTCTGAAGCGAGCAAAAGCAATGAATCGAACATACATTGCCGTTTGCCGTCCAGCCGCGGATTTCACTCACCCGCCCACGTGTCAACGACGAGCAGCGAAATGCGGAGGCCGATCACAAACGTTGTTCGACAAACAAAAACGCAACACAAATGTTCAAAGCGATACGGTAGGCTTGTGGGCTTCCCGAGGCCACCTGTCTGTTGAAAGCCGACCCGACTGACTGCCCGCCTGCCTGTTTGCGCAGCCGTGTTTCGAGTGATCCGCAGTCAAGCAGGCAGCGGGTGCGGGGGTAGACGGGCACAATCGGGGAGGATTCTTTTGTCTCCGCACAAAGAATGAACGCGAACGAACGTCAAAACGGAGCAGAAAAGCGAACCCGCGGCCAATTTGGACGCCGTTCGACGTTTCTCGAGCACAAACATCCCCCGAGTTGCAGAAGAATTCGAGTATATAAGCGACCAAAGGGATCTCCACATTCATTCCATTCCGAGATGAAGCTCTGGACAGCGCTCTCCCTCCTTCTCCTCGTTCTTTCGGTTGTCGAGTCCACTTTGAGTCGGCATTCACGAGCAGTAAGCGGCCGACAGAGCGAAGCCTTCAGCTGCCGTTTAGGTCCACAAGAAGCGGGCCGTTCACAAGAAACAAGCGCCCGCCCATCACCGTCCCGCCCGCGCGCCCGCTCACAAGAAGCACGCCCCCGCTCACCACCGCCCCGTTCATGCCCCCAAGAAGAAGAAGGCCGCCCACTCCCATGGCCCGACCTTCCGCATGGCCGCGATGGACAAACGACGCTCACGGGCGATCCGCGCGGGCGCTCTTTGCGGTGAGCAGTTGAGAGGTTGGGGATGAGTCCATGTGTTTGCAGGCAACTTGGCGGTCAACTGTGGACAAGCGAACCACTTGTGCGGCCAAGAGGAGTTTTACTCGATCGTGAACAGATTTTGCAAAATGGAATGCGGATTCTGCGCACCCACCGGCACTCACTGCAAGGATAAACTGCCACAGAAGTACGCAAGAATCCACCTTCCCCTTATTCGTTTATTCTTTCAGATGCCGTCAGTGGAAGCGGCAGGGACTTTGCACCAGCATAATTTTCAAGAAGAACGTCGCGCGGCAGATGTGCGCAAAGACGTGCAAGTGCGTTCTCAATCCTTTGCTTCCTTGTTCATCCCTGGCGTGCTTGCAGGCTGTGCGGATCGGTCGATTGCTCCAAGTCGGCGACCAAGTTCCTGCCCGAGTGCTTGAGCAAGACGTGCAAGCGCAAGAACATGCAGAAGCGGAAAGAGTGCAAGCAGTGGTGCAAGAAGCACGCGGACAAGTGCGGAAGCGATGACGACGACAGCCGAGAAGGCGGCAAGAAGCCGGCAGACTGCGATTCGGCGGCCGCCAAGTACACGCCTCAGTGCATCGCCCAGACGTGTGCCAAACCGGAGGAGAAGACCAAGCAGGAGTGTGTGCAATACTGCCAGAAGAACCCCACCGCTCCCGCCTGTGCGCCCCCTCCGGCCGCAAATCCCTGCGATCAGCTCGACCACTTCCTCGAAGAGCGGTGTCTGGGCGAATTCTGCTCGCGGAACGCAACGACGAAGGCCACCGTTCACTGCCAGCTGTACTGCGGCCGCAATCCGGCGAACGCGACCGCCTGCACGGGCGTCACGGCCCTCGACTGCGAGAACGCGCAGGCCAAATTCCAACCGCCTTGTCTGCAGCACACGTGCCGAAAGGGCACGGAGAAGCAGGCGACCGAGTGCGTCACGTGGTGCGATCAGTTCCCCAACAACTCTTCCTGTGCGAACGTCCAGCCGACGGCCAACGCGACGTGCGACAATCCCACGGGGACGGTCACCAAATGTAGGTGGATGGAAGGAAGCCATCGAATCGTGTGTCTTCATTTAGACGATAACGACTGCGGCTTCTACAGTTGCCGGAAGACAGCCGAGAAAACGGTGGCCGAGTGCAAGACCTTCTGCGATGCCAACAAGGCAAATACCACATGTTCGATTTCTTTGCTTTCGTTCACTCTTTTCACTCGATCGTTTTGAGGTGCAAGCGTGGAGCCGACGGCCAACGCGCAGTGCGACACGCCGACTTCGCCGGCCACCAAGTACGACGCGAATTGCGGTGAGTGCGCCCTCTCGTCTTCTTTCACCTCGTCTTTAGCTCCCTACACTTGCCGAAAGGATGCCGAGAAATCGCTTGACGGCTGCAAGAATTGGTGCAAGGACAAGCCGGGAGCACCCGAGTGCCGCGGCGTCGAACCCGTGAGTTCCTTCCGTTTGATTGCCGTCTACTCTTCTTTCAGCCGGCGGACGCGAATTGCGACGCTCAAGCGAAGGCCTTCACGGACGAGTGTCTCGCGTACACGTGCAGAAAAACGGCCTCAATGGCGCGACCGGAATGCGACAACTTCTGCCGCTTCAAGCCGACGAACGGAACGTGCACCTTCTATCTTTGAGCTACGTTCGTTGAATAGTGTTGATCGAAATAAACTGTTGGTTAGCAACCTTTCATTCATCACCAGGGTTATGCACTAATTGTAAAGAAACAGTCTGCGGAATCTCCGACTCCCATTCGTGTGTTCCATGAAACAAGCCGCCGTTCTTCCGCAGAAATCAATTTAAGGCGAAACGAATGGAAGGTGGTGCCGTTAATCGAATCACCCGCTAGAAGAAGTCTAGTCCAGGAGGGAATCACGCTTCCGTTGCATTCAACGGACTCAAACCGTGTGCACTCGCCGCAAACAGAAGAAACTTTCGTATTCCTTCGAAGACGAGCGGCGGGCGGGCGCGTTCTCCGTACTCCGCGTTAAAGGCAGACGTTCCCGATCGAAGATCGACGAACCGAATTGACCGCCCGCTTTCGAACTTCTTTATAAGCAGCGGAGTGCGGAACGGAAATTAGTGCTTCCTCCCATTTATCGAGTGCTTCTTCTCAAACGATGCCCACCCTCCTCGAAAGCGCGCTGTCCCACGTGCTGGCTTTCATGGACTACAATCCGTTCGGATCGTGAGTGTTCTTCTTTCTACTCCCACCTCTCATCTCCTCTGTCCAGGAACGGAAAAGCCGCTGCTCAGCCGATGGACCGACCACGGCATCGCAAGCTCTCCTTTTGGGCGCACAAAAAGACGTCCGACTCTTACGGCCGCCGCTCCAGCCATTTGCACGCGGCCTAACACGACGGTTCATGCGCCGAATATTCCACAAGGCGGACGTCAATCGATCTCACGTTGTGTCTTCTCACCAGTTTCCTTGAGTAAAAGTTTGATCACAAAAAGCGTTGTGCACACTCATCTCACGTCATTCACAAGACGGGGCACAGGTCGTAAGAGACCAAGTCATTTGTCGTTGGGTGTGCTCGATCACTCATCAAGAGCCATGAGCAATAAATCGGGGCATGAATTCGTCTGATTGCTGCTCGCGTTTGCTCATTTTTGTCGGAGTTCACTTTTTAATGACGAGTGAAGGCGAATAAAGGGGAGTGGCGGCAGACGGCTCTTCTCGCTTGCGTTGCAGTGATAAAAGCAAACACTTTGTGTCTTTCGAGAAGCCTGGAGCTATGCTATACAGGGCGTTCATTCTGCTGCTCCTTTTGGGCACAGCGGAAACCGCGAAGGTCGTCCGTTGGACATTATTTGGCGGGGATAAACTAAAACCTTACTTCCTGATTACCGTGGGGACTCCAGGTGAGCACACGATCGAGTGTTCTCTCGTATGTTTTTTAGGACAATTGGAAGGCGTCGTTCTCATGAAAGGGACGTCTGCAGTGAACTTGATCCTCACAAACGATGCGGTCATGTTCGATCCCAAGTGCGTAGTCGACAAGTGAGGTCTCGTCATCCCTCTTTCGTTTCAGGAAGTCAACCACCTTCCGCAAGATCGATGATATCACGAACCCGGACGGCATTCGCGGCACGGATACGATCAACGTACACTCTTCATTCTTTTATTCCCGTTTGCTCGTGTTCAGATCGAAGCGGGAGAAGTGACGACCGACATCACGATCGACGTGGTGGACGTCCACTACTACACGGGCAGCTGGGGGATCGGCGCCTTCGAACTCGACCGGCCGGCCGACCGCTCGCAGGCTTCCTTCCTCGAAACGATCCTCAACAAACTGGACACGAAAGAGGCGGTTTTCAGCAACGATCGGTGGGCAAAGAGTTCACTTGACTGATGGAATGCGGAATGTTTAGCGCGTGTTTCTTCACCGAAGCGCCCTTCTTCATGGGCGAGTTCACGCTGGGCGGCCGTGCGCCCGACCGCTGCGGCGCCGACTGGGCGCTCGTGGCCGACGGCGACACGACCGGAAGGCATCAATGGTCCTTCCCGATCGACAAGTTTGTCTTCTAGATACACGTAAGACGAGAACTTGTGTTCAGGTTCGCGTTCGGAACGAGTTCGTCGAATCGGCCGGGCATCGCGGGCTTCCAGCTCGTGCCCGCGCTCATGGTCGTCCCGCAGCGATTCCGCGCCGCCATTCTGCAGCAGCTGAACGCGAACGACGAGAAGAACGTCCCGTGCACTGCATCGGAGGACTTCGTGTTCACCATCGGCGGAAGGGAAGTGCGCATCCCGCCCGGGGACTACCTGCAGGAGACGGACGGGATCTGCGCCTTGCGGGTGACTTTCGGGGCGGACAGCTCGTTCTTCTCGCTTCTGCCCTCCATCTTCAAAGACCACTGCGTCCTGTTGGATTACGGGCAGCAGAAGATGGGACTCGCTTCTCGGCTGGACGAACACGTGCCCACGAACTGCACGGCCGGCCAGCCGACGACTCCACCGCCCACGACGCCGAAAGGAAGTGCCCACTGGGGACCCGCCATGATCACTTCTTTCCTTCTGCTTCTGGTTCTCGGTTTCTCCTAATCCCGTTTCCGGGCATTACAAGGCCGTTTTCTACTCGATTGTGGTTTACGCCTTGTGAATGCGTTCAACGTTCCTTCATTTGAAACGAAGTTGCTTGCCGTTTTTTGTTTTAATCCCTGCAAAAAAGGATGACGAGCGCTGGCAACTAAAGGCAAACAAAAGTGATCAGGGAATGATCGAGTGCATAAGTCACAAGCCAAAACGAAGCGGGCGAGCGCTTGCAAAGTCCAAAAGTACGCGATCGCCAAGAAAAAGCTTCGATTAAGTGCAGTCGATGCTTCACGTGCGGATCCGTTCTCCGACAGAAAGCACCCGCCGGTCCAAATGTACACTTGGCGGCGGCCTGTAGTTTGTGGGGAACGCTGGACTCGGCAAGTGGAGGGCGGCCGCTTCGCTTCGCTTTTTAACGAACGGTTGGGCGATCGAGAAGATTCATTTCGTTTCCAACCGCGATGTCGATTGCTGTGGACTTGCTGGGGAAGCGGGAGGAATTGAGCGACGAGAAAGCGAAGTACGCGTTCGCTCTGAAGGAGGGCGGTCGGGTGTTGCGCGAAGTGCACGAGATGTTCAACTCGAGCGAGTTGGGGCGAAAGGAGGGCTGGAAGAAGGAGGCCGAGAAGGACGGGAATGTCGTGTACTCGCGGGACGGAGAGAACGGAAAGATTTTCTACATGAAGGCGAGTTCTCCCCGTCAACCCAACATTTCGCTTGTTTGATTGCAGTTCACGATCCCGATGGCGGTCGACGACTACGTGGACGAGGAGTGGAATTGGGTGAGTTCTCCTCCGCTTGCCGCTTTCACTCCTCCAGCAGCTGCACGAAGCGCACCTCTGGAACGAGACGATGAAGAGCGGCCGGGTGGTCGTGCGGCTGACGGACAACGCGGACATCGTTTACGTAGGTTTCTTTTCTTCCTCATTCAATGCTCTCTTCCACTTGCAGGTTGTGAACAAAGGAATGGCGATGATCTCCGGCCGGGACATGGTCCAAGTGCGCGTCAAACGGCAGTTCGACGACTTCCTCTACTTCGGCGGCCGTTCCGTCGAGCTGCCCGAACTGTCCGAGCGGGAGGGCCTCGTGCGGGCGACCGTCCACTTGGCGGGGATCCGCTGCCGGCCGCACCGCGCAGACGCCGAGCAGTCGGAGGCCGAACTCGTCTTCTGCGCGGACATGGGCGGCTACTTGCCGATGGGAGTCTTGAACAAAGTCCGTGCTTTCAACTTGCTTTTTTAATCGTCTATTTCAGTTCATGGGGACGATGATGCTGAAGTCGGTCGACATGCACAAAAAGCGGGCGGAACACCGCGCTCAACGACCATCTTCTCGAGTGTGATTCCAAGACCTCTTGTTTGTCCGTTGTCACAAGCGATTCAATAAACCAGACTGAATAAACGAACCAACGAAAACACGGCGTTATCGACCAGCGAGAAAAAAGTGCGACCTCCGAGCGGTCGAGCGAGCAAGCGAGCGGCAGGAACCCCCTGCACAGACTACAAGTGTACACTCGCCGCTTCTCTCGCAGAGTCCAAGTGTACCACAAAATACACGAAAGGCAGACGGATTTCCGCTCTTTTCGGTCGACAACGGGCGTCCGCATTCCTCTTTGCTCCTCGGGCATTCCCGCCTTCTCTCGATTTAAACAAACGCGCTGTTCCGGGTTCTCGTGGCGGAAATGAAAGCGAGCGCCCTTTTGTTGCTCTTTGTCGTTCTTTCGTCCCAATGGAGGGCCGACGGGCTGAAGTTTCTCGTGTACAACCCGCGCATGAACTGCAAATCGCACACCACGTTCATGGGAAAGCTGGCAGACACGCTGGCGGCTGCTGGCCACGAAGTGGTGAGTTCCGGTTGCTCATTCGTTCCATTCGATTGTTTGAGGTCTCCTACCAACCGATCTACACGAACGACTTCAACGCGACGGGCGTTCGGTTGGCCCGGACGGTCGAGTGGCGGCCGTCCTTCCCGCCGCCCTTCACCGCCGCCTTCATGCAGGAGATGCTGTGGGGCGGGGTGACCTGGAGCGGGGCTCTTTCGATGGCCAAATCCGTGTGTTTCTTTTTGTTCACCCATGCACTCCCTTTCATTGCGTTCAGTTCGCGTCACTCTGGCCCAACCTCGTCAAATGCTGTGAAGGTGCGTGCAGAAACGAGAAAAATCAGCATAGTGTAGTTTAGAGCAGCTGAGCGACGAGACGATGATGCAAGAACTGGAGGACGAACACTTCGATTTGGCGCTCATGGAGATCGTCGAACCGTGCATCTTTGGGATTTTGGAGAGGATGCGGGTGAAGGTGGGTTCTTCCGCTCATTTGGATGACCTCTGCTCGTTGCAGAAGTTCATCCTCGTTTCTTCGTTCCCGCTTCCACTGGCCGTCTCCGAGTGGTTCGGACTGCCGGCCGCCTCGAGTTTCGTGCCCGGTTCGTCCAATCGATCCTCTCCTTTATTCCTATTCTTCCGTTGAGCCTCGATCGCCCCGTACGGCGAGCAGATGTCCTTTGCGGAGAGGGCGGCCAACTGGCTGATGGGCAAGGGAATGGGCCTCCTGTTTGGCTCGTTTGCTTCGTCCGTGCAGCCGGTCATTCGGGCGAAAGTGAACTCGACCTTTGACTTTCACGTGGGTTCTTGTGATTCTTCTTGTCTTTCACCAGTGGTTGCAGGAACGAGTGGCCGAAGCGTCGTACATCTTCGTGAATCAGGACGAGTTCCTCGACCACCCGCGGCCGCTCTCCGCGAAGATCGTCCACATCGGCGGCGTTGGGATCTCCCGCGAGCACGTGAAGGCGCTTCCTTTGGTTCGTCCTCTTGCCGTTGTGCAGCTCAATTGTCTGTTTGTAGGCGCTGGAGCGGCGGATGAACGAAGCGGAACGGGGCGTCGTGTACGTGAGTTTCGGGACGATGGCGCCCGCCTCCGCCATGCGCGACGAGACGAAGCGGGAGTTCGTGGAGCTCTTCGCGCGCTTCCCCGACGTCCTCTTCCTCATGAAATACGAGAAGAAAGACGACCATTTCGGGGAGGGAGTGCCGAATCTTTTGACCGACGAGTACTTCCCGCAGCAGGACGTTTTGGGTGGGCGGTCGATCACGAGCCTTTTCTTCACTCACTTCTTCCAGCCCACTCCCGCACCCTCGCCTTCATCTCGCACGCGGGCATGTCGTCCGTGAACGAGGCGGCGGTCTTCGGCGTCCCGTTGCTCGTGATCCCGCTGCAGGGCGACCAAATGCGCAACGCCCGGCTGGTCGAAAGGAAAGGACTCGGCGTTCAGTTGGGCAAAGCGGAGATGACCGCCGACCGGCTGGCCGCGGAACTCCGCCGGCTGCTCGAAACTCCCGACTTCCGCCGCAACGCCCGACGGATGGCGGCGATTTTGGCCGAGAAACCGATGAGCGCCGACCGGAAAGTCGTGAAATTCGCCGAGTTCGCCGCCAAGTTCGACGTCCACGAACACTTGGACCTGTACGGGCGACATCTGAACGCAATTCAATACCACTCACTGGACGTATTCGCGTTCTTCCTTCTTTTTTCGGTCTTCCTCTCGTATTCCACCTACCGTTTGCTGAAATTCGTGATTGTTCGCTGTTTTTTGAGCCGACCAAAACACGCGAAAGAGGAGTGATCCCGGACTGTTTACGATAGTTTATTTGTGATTAACAGTGGGTAGAATAAATTTGTAAACACGGAGTGATCAGGACGATAGAACGGCCCGTCCACTCGCTCACTTGCGGACGTGACGGCGGGCGCGGTTGTTCTGCAGAGAGGCCACGTACCGCTGCCATTGCGTGTCGACGGAGGCCGCAGTGACGGTCGTCCACGTGTTGGCCGTGTAGGTGCCCTTGCGGAGGGCGACGTCCAGCTTCTTGACGGCGCCCGGCTTCTGCCGCTCCAGCCACGCGAGAAACTTGCCGGTCACCCCGTAGCCGGCGGTGAAGTCCTCGCCCGGCCCGGGGTTTGAGAGCGACCAGCCGGCCGCCGCGTTGTCCACCCCGTACACGGAGCGCACGTAGTCGGCGATGCCCTCCGTCAGCCAGCCGGGCGTGTTCGGCGAGCTGTACGCCTGCACGATGTGCATCAACTCGTGAGTGGCCATGTCCACGTCGGCCGGGTGGGCGCGCATGTACGCGCCCGTGAACCACACGTGATCGCCGGACGCGCCCGCCACGCCCTCGTCCGTGTCCTCGAACACGAAGGTCACCGTCTTTGGGGCGTTTGGGTTGAAAGCGGCCACCAACTGCGGGTACACTTGGAAGAAGACGTCGGCGAAGCGGTCGGCCGTCGTCTCGGGGATCTGCGGGTCCTCGTTCTCGACGATCACCGTGAAACCCTCCGACGAGTACTCGTACGTGTCCGCCGAGACGAGCGTCGAGAGAAGGAGGAAGACGAGAGAGGTAAAGGAGTGCATGCTTGAGAGGAAGGAAGGGGAGCGGATGTCCAACTGCTGCTCGCCACTCGCTTTTTATAACGACCGTTTCAGTGGTTGGAAGCGCAGAGTAATCGATACTTCGAACTCTTCAATGCAGTATTCTCGCTGAACACCCGGAGTAGTGGGAACTCATTGCCTATTCTCCGTGTTTCTGAAAGGATTAACGACAAAAAATTACTCCTCGCTAAAAATCGACTCTTGCGGTTCCCGCGTATTTCGACGTGTAAGCCGACTGCCGGCCGTAATCCTCGAGTTCTCGCTCCGACCTTTGTGTGTAGTTCGATTGCAACGAAAGAAAGAGTAAGGCATGCGGTAGCGCTTTTTTGTTTGTTTCTAGCTGGTGTTCTCTTGGTTTCAAGTTCCGCCGGACCTTTGAAATGTCAGTGCTGGTAAGAAATGCTGCTATTTTCTTACGTTGTCTACGTGTTTGAAGATTCCAGAGTAGGATGATGCGAGTTGGTCCGAATGTTAGCGTCCTTTAGTCATCAAAATAAGCGGGTGATAAGCGGGACCTCCTTGCGAGTTGCTGTTTTCGACGGTCGCACACTTTTTCTAGCTTTTTTGACGAGCTGCAAGTTCGATGATAGAGGAAACGAGTTTTAAGCATGCTTCGCTGAACTTCACGTGTCCAGCAGTTTCCATCAAACGAACTCTCGGATCAACTTACCCTGCCGCTTCATTTGATTGTTGAATGACACGAGAGCAAAAGCACAACGACGTCACAACGTTCCTCTCAATTGCATTCACTCCGCATTGATTTGATAAGCGAACATGCGGACTAACAAATCGCAGAAGTGCTCATTGCTCGCCGAGGAGCCGAAAGTGGAGGCTAACGGGCGGAGGGATCCACGCCCGCCTAGTTGGTCGCCCGCTCGCTTTTCGCCGCTTATCGTCCGCATCAATCGATTTGTTCAGCGTGCGAGCAGACTAGAACGGAGCGAGCGCGGAAGCAAACACACTCGCGCTTTTTGCTTGTGTTTGCATCGGCCGGTGGGAACGAAAGGTGCTTGGCCGCTTCGATGAACACGAGCTGAGAGCAACGTCCGAATCGATTGTTTGAAGGCTCTGTTGGAGTTTGTGACAAGTGGGTGGCCTCTACGTGCGGCTGCCTAACACGCGACAAAACGGGCAGAATCGACGACACTCCGGCGATCAACAATCCGCCTTCTGCTCGCCGACCACGCGCCGCGCTCGCTTTCTTCCGGCTAGAATCGTTTGTTTGCTCGCGTGGAAGACGTGAAGCGACCGAGAGGGAGGACAGAAAGTAGACGACTAGCCGGGCAATGTGGAACACTTCTTGCCGCCTCTCTAATCGCTGGTTTTAAAAAAACGTGCCGTTCGGCCCCATTTCATCGACTCGTTTTCAGCTCCGATGTTCTGCGAGGTTTGTGGCGCAAAAGGAGCTGCAAAGCACTTCAACGGCATCTGCTGCGAGTAGGTTCAATCCTCTCCTTTTTTCATTCAGTCTTGTTTGCAGCCGCTGTCGGCCGTTCTTTAGGCGCGTCGTGCGCTTAAACCTTCGCTTCACGTGCGCGAACGGTGGCCGCTGCGAGATCACTCCGGACGGACGGAAGTCTTGCCGGGCGTGCCGCTTCCAGCGATGCCTCTCGATCGGAATGGACCCGAGACGTTCGTCCTTCTCTTTTTGCCCACTGATTGCTCGTGTGTTTAGTGGTGCAATCGCCACGCAATCGGGACGCCGACTACCGAAAAAAGCGGCCGGTCGATCTCCCCGCTGCATCTCCGGACTCCTCCTCGCTGATTGATTGTTCTTTCGTGAGTTCCCACGTGTTCATTCTGCCGTTTGAACGGAGCGTTCAGTTTGAGAAGTTCGAGGGACCGTTGGGTTTTCGGTCGCCCGTCTCCGCCGCCCCGCTGACCGCCGACCTGCCCGCCGTCCTCCGCTTCTTCCGCGACGCCGACCGTTTCGTGGACGCGTTCGAAGAGGTCGGCAGTCCGCAGTGGACGCTCGAGATCAGCGTGGACGAGGCTTTCCTGCACGCTCCGCGCCGTCTTTCCACTCGAACGAAGGTGAGTGCAAAAGACTGCCCGTCTATCCACTCACACCTTCGTTCATTTGTTAGGTCGCGTGGGCGCCGTTGAAAGTGATCGCTGGGGACATGTTCGTGCCCGTTTGGTGCAGGAACATCGTCCACTACACGGATCTCGTCTCGCACATCCCCGAACTCCGCCTGTTGGACTCGAAGGACCAAGTGCTGCTGTTGGCCAAGCGGTGCATCCCTTCACTTTGGTTGCTGCTTCTCCAACGAACTCTGCGGAACACGAAAAGGAAGTGCATTCTGACCACCACGGGCGACTACTTTCCGCTTGAGGCCGAAGAGCTGAAAAAATTCAAGGGAGAAGGGTGAGAGGCAGCAAAAGACGAACGATTGATTGTCGCTTGCTTTCAGCTTTGCCACCTACGCGTTGGAGATCGGAGATCGTGTCTACGATTGGCTGAAAGACCCGCTGGAAGAAGTGGACATGGACGACGAGGAGTTCCTCTTCCTTCGGCTGTTCGTCTTCTTCACCAGCGGTACGGCAGAACGGCCACTCCAGATTCACCTCCCGTTTAGTGGAAAAGCTGAGCGAGCAGGGGCGAAAGGTCGTGCGGAAGGCCCGCCTTCACTACCAGGCGCTCTTCATCCGTTTTCTCTGCACTCGGATGGAGCGACGAGTGGCGGTCGAACGGATGGCTCAAGTGTTGAGCATCCTGCCTCTGTTTGAAGTGGGGACCAGTTCGTTCTGTTTCTTTGTTCACGTGTTTGTTTGCAGCAAATCGCCGTCTTTCAGGACAATCGAATGATCTCCGCTCTCCTCTTCAACGTCGACCAGATTCGCGGCACCTTTACCCATGATTTCTACTTGGGGTCCAACTGGCGATGAGGTGTTCGATGAGTACAAATGACTTCCAACAGATAAACGCCATATTTGAACAAACACATTGGCTACTTGAAGAGCGAACGGGAAGTAGGCGCTAGCATCGAATGATTTCTGTTTGTTTCAAAAGAACTCGCCCGTTCGGTCGCCCCGACTACACGCCGCTCGCTCGCTCGGCGGGTGCAGAGAACACTTCGCTCCCTTCTTCCTCGCCGCCGCTCGCCGGCTCTTTTCGTTGCAAGCAGCGGGCGGGCGGGCGGCTTGTTGTTGTTTTCGCGCTGTTTGCGAAAAAGGGGCGAGTGGAGGCTCGCGGGACGTGGCGTGTTTTCGCCGCTTCTACTCGCTTTTGTGGTTGAATTTAAGGCCGAATTTTGTTTAAAGAATGCGATTGCCGTGTTGTTCGTGCCCATTTGAGTAATCATTCGCGTAAAATCAATTCGTTCGCTTTAGACTCCAATCCAATCGATAGAAATGAGCGCGCAGTCGGAATCTCTGGGCGGGAAGGTCGTTTTGGTCACCGGCGCGTCGCGGGGTATCGGCCGCGGCATCGCCCTCGAGCTGGGAGCCGCCGGGGCGATCGTCTACGTCACCGGGCGCAAGGCGGAGCACAGCCAGAACGCGAACGTCCCGACGACCGGCAGTTTGGAGGACGTGGCCAAAGAAGTGAGTTCTCCGCGCCTTCTCCGTCCACCCCGCTCGTTTGCAGGTGACCCAGCGGGGCGGCCAGGGCCACTTCGTCTACTGCGATCACTCGGAGCCCGCCGACATCAAGCGCCTCTTCGAGCGCATCGAACGCGAGCAGAACGGCCGCCTGGACGTGCTCGTTAACAACGCGTACGCCGGAGTGCACGTTCGTTTCCTCCCGCCTTCGTTCACTTCCGCTTTCTCGCTTTCAGTTCGTGTTTTCGCACATCGGAAAGAAGTTCTTCGAGTACGAGGAGGCGCCCGAAGTGGCCTTCGATTTGAGCAACGGGGCGGGACTCCGCGGCGCGTACATCGCCGCCTTCTACGCCGCCAAGCTGATGGTCCCGCGCAAGTCCGGAGTGATCGTGAACATCAGGCACGCCCCTCCTTCCGATCTTCTGTCCACTTGCTTCTATTCAGCTCGAAAGGCGGCATCAACCACATGCTGGACGTCGCCTACGGACTCGGGAAGGCGGCCATCGACCGGATGAGTGCGGACATGGCCTACGAGCTGCATTCGGAGGGCGTGACCGTCTTCTCGCTCTGGCCTGGTGCTGTGAACACGGAGATCATCGCCGGAGTGAACAAGACCTCCCAATCCGTGAGTCTCGTCATCTTTTTCCTTCCACTCTTTGCTCTTCAGCCGAATGTGCGCAGCATGTACCAATCGCTGTTCTTCGCGGGCAAATGCCTCCGCAAGCTGCTTGCCGACCCGCAGCTTCACCTCCGCACCGGCCGCATCCTCACGACCAACGAGCTGGGCGCCGAGTTCGGCGTGCAGGACGAGGACGGGACCACGCCGCGCGACTCGAAGATCGACGAGCACCTCGACTTCGTCCACACGCTCAACAAAGTGCGCTGCGAGCCCATCGAGAAGACGCAGGCACCTTCCTCGTGAATTCACTTGTTCCTCGTGTGTTTGCATTCCTTGATGATCGCCGATAAATGGTTCCTTCACTAACCATCAGTGTTTTATTTCGAAGCAAGAAAGTCAGCAAAGCCAGCAAGTGTCCGAACCACACGGGAAACTCACGCAGCCGTTGCTTCTAGCCTTCAGTTGGAATCTCGCTCGTTTATGACGAGAAAAACAAAAGCAGTCGTTTTGCTGGCACTGGCCGAGTAGCTCGTCCTTGGCGAAGCACAACTGGTCGCACTTCACCGGATCACACGCGTCCACGAAGCCCGCGATCAAGACGACCAAGGAAGACAAAAGCAGAGGACTGTGCAGCATTTCACAAGCGACTGGAGAAGACTGAAGCAGAAACAATTCTGCTCCCAGTTCATTCGGTTTCTTCCGAGAAGAGATGCAAATGAACGAGGAACATTCCCGGTCGTTCGTTTGCAGCCGCACGCAGCGATCTTTTTTCACCGGATTCAAGCTGTGGACCGAACTTATGGGAGGAACCAGAGCGAAGACCAGCAGAAAGTGCACTCTGGTGAGTCACGTACGCGTCCTCTGCGGGGTACAAAAGTGCATGGCCGGTCGTTGATCACCGCGGGAGTTCCACGAGGTTTTTGTGGAACGCGAGCAGGTGGGACAACAGACGGCGATCCTGAACTTCCGAGAACGGGGGCGTTCGAACGAAAAGCGGAAGGATTCGTCCCACTCGGACAGCTGCGGGAACAAACCGGAGGGCGTTCGGACGATCTCGATCTTTCGTTCCGTCCAAGGTGCCGCGTATAAAAAGAGCTTTTGATTCGGCTGTCTCATTATCCACTCGCTCCTCTCATTCTTCCACTACTTCCTCCTTGCACTCGACAGAATGCGGCTGACTCTCCTGTTCGTCCTTCTCCTCGTGGTCGTCGGTGCCGGTGGGTGTCTTCGAGTGATCCCTCCCACTCATCCCTCTTCCTTCCAGTGATGGCCCGCGGTAACCGCCGAGAGCGTGGCGGCCAGGGCGGCGGCATGGGCCGAGGAGGCGGCGGGATGGGCCGCGGGCGAGGCGGCGGCGATCAGGAGGGCGGAATGGGCGGCGGACGACGCGGAGGTCGCGGCCAGCGAGGCGGCGGCGGCGGCATGGGTCGTGGCGGTAAGTGCAACGATTACTCTTGGGCGCGGGATCCTCTGCAGGTTGTTCTTGTTTCGCCTGCACTCGCGAGTGTGCTGTTCTCTCGTGCAAACGACTGAAACAATCCACTATATTCTGCATTTACAGGTGGTGGTCGGGGACGCGGCGGAGAGGACGGCGACGAAGAAGGCGGCATGGGCGGCGGTCGGCAAGGCGGGCGGCAGGGTCGTGGAGGTCGCGGTGGCCGCGGCGGCCGTGGAGGATCGCGCGGCGGCGATCAAATGGGAGACGACGAGTGAACATATGTTTGCGTGATTTAACATGTTAACTTCTGTCTTGAATAAAAGCCGGCCGAGCTCATCAGACTGACACCTTCACTTCAATCAACGAACGATATTCCTTCATTCGGGGATGGCTGGTTCAACATTCAGACTTTTCAGCCGAGAACGATCGCGGAAGAAATGCCGATATCACTACAAGCCTTTCTTTTCGTAACGAATACCGTGATCGATCGAACCGGAAGATTCTCGACCGACGATCGTCTTGGTCCCGAAGCGATTCGCGACCACGTGGCTCGCCGTTTCCGCCCGCCGCTCGCGGTCCGCATTTCTTTTCCGAGATTTGAGGCGACGAGTCGGTGGATCAGCGAGCAGCCGAATGGAGATTTCGCGCGAGGACGAGCTGCTCGAGGGCTTCGAGGCGGCGAACTGCGGGGAGGAGCGGGAGTTCGGGAAACTCGTCGGTCTGCCGAACGAGCCGCCGTGCGGACAGCAAGTGGTTCGTTTCCCCTTCCTTCTAGTTTCTTTCACTCCTCTTCTTCTTTCAGCAGAAGACGCCAGTGCCGACCTTCGTGCAACAGGAGCCCCAAGCGGTGTACGCGCAACTGCAGCCGGCGGCGCCGTTCGAGGGGGCGGGCGGCCCGCCGGAATTCCAGCCGCCGCCCGTCTGGCCGCCGCCCACCGCCGTCGTGTGGGACCTCGCGAACCCGAACGGGGCGGCGGGACGGCCGATCAGCCAGAGCGGCTACGCGTTCCTCATCCCCGCAGCCGGCTGCCCGAACCCTGCCGACCCGAACGGCCGGTCGCTCTGCTTCGTCCCGTCGCCGGCGGAGGCCCGCTTCGTGCAGCTCCTCCCCGCGCCGTCCGTCCAGCCCGCCCCGCAGCCGACGGACGAGAAGTTCGAGGTCACGATGAAAGTGAAGAACTTCCTCAAACGTCGCAAGGCGATCCGCCGGCGACAGAAGCGGGCGGGCGGTGAGTCTTCCCTCTCTTCCTCATCCTCTTGTCTTCTTGCAGTCCTTGACCACGACTTGGACGTGACCGACGACCTCGAAGAGGAGGAGCGGCAGAAAGAGGCAAAGAAGATGGAGGAGGCGGACGACCTGAAGCGGGAGGAGCGCGAGCAGAAGAAGCGGGCCGCCGTCCTCAAGGCCGCCCGCACGTTTCGGGAACGTCGCATTGCTTTGGGTTCGTCTTCCCGGATGCTCTCCCGCAATCCCCCTGCAGACTTGTCGCAAAGCGAGGTCGTGCAGTCGGTGAACACGATCTTCGACGCGGACTTCTCGCAGACGACCCTCTCGCGCTACGAGAACGGGGCGCTCTCGCTAGACACGATGGACAAGGCGGGCGTCGTGTTCGGCCTGTGGATGAAGCGGCTGTTCGCCTCGCTGGCCGTCGACCAGAACATCCGCCGCATGAACAAGGAGGCGACCGTGAGTGGCCATCCTTTATTTTACTCTTCGCTTCTCGCTTGCAGGAACACCGAACGATGGAGGGGCAATCGGAGTCGTCGGAGGAAGACGACGCGCAGGACGTGGAGCCGCTGACCGGCGAGAACGCGGCCGCCCAACTCGCCCGCCTGCGTCGCTGCAACACGCGCCGTCGCCTCGCCCCCCGCCAGCTGGCCGTCCTGCGGCAGGAGTTCGACGGCAGTCCGGGCAACCGCGTGACGAGCAGCCGCGCCGAGGAGCTCGCCGCCGAGTTGGGAATGCGCCGCAAGGTGGGCGGAAAGCGAGCGCAAGTTCATTCCCCGCCCGTTTGCTTTTAGACGATCCTCACCTGGTTTGCGAACAAGCGCTTCAAGCGGTCGTTGCGCCAAAAGAAGGCCGAGCGGAAGGCGGCCGCCGAAGCGCCCCGGCCGGAAACGAGCAGCCAGTCGCCGGAAGAGGCGCCCGACGCGTGTGCTTGAGGACTCGACGGAGCGGACGGGTCCATGATTGATCTTTTTATTTGAAGTAGCTACTGGTTTTGTTTGTGCTTATTGTTATTCGGTTGTTAACGGTCAATAAACTAATTGTGAGGAGAAATGGGCGGCAGAAGGTGACAAACTGCAACAGGCTTCCTCTCACGACTGCGAGTTTCTCCTGCTTATCATCGATTTCTTGAGAAGCGGGTCGATAAAGGTCGTCATTGGGGAACGAAGGCGAAAGAAGCCGTTGATTGCTCGTGAACTGAACAATTCTTCTCTTGAGATGCGGTTCATTCTACTATTCCTCGCTCTCCTCTTCGTTCGTGCCTGCGCAAAGCCGTACGACGAAGCGGTGGCCAAACGGATGTTCGTCCTGTCGACCGCCGCCCTCTCGCCGCAGCCCGAAATTTGTTTGGGGAACCGCTTCTCGAATGCTCAAGTGAGTTCATTCAAAGAAGGAGTGAGTGTTCGTTTGCTGCAGTTGGTCCAACGGTACGAAGTGGATTGCGACAGTTCGGGGCTGGACACGTGCTCCGGCTACTTGGCCCTGCTGAACGACGACAAGGTGATCGCTGTGGTCTTCAGGTGAGCGGTTGGATGAGGACATGAGTGAAGTGAAGGGTTGCAGGGGGTCGACGAGCGAACTCCAGGCGAAGATGCAGCAAGTGGACTCCGTGCTAAGCAAATACGGCTTTTTGGGGCTGGGCAACGTGAATCGGTGAGCAAGAAAGCCTTCCACACACCTCCTTCATCTGCTTCTTTCAGCTACTACCACCGGGCATTCTGGACGCTGTGGAACGGCGGGATGGGCGATCGATTCACCCAACTGACCAATCAGCATCCCGACTACGCGGTTTGGACGACGGGCCACTCGCTCGGGGCGGCTCTCTCGTCGCTGGCGGCTTTGAAGATCGTGAACGACGGGCGGTACAACGACAACAATTCTCTGCACTACAACTTCGGGTCCGTTTCCTTCTTTTGCCCTCGGGTCATTCATTTACTTTTTTCTGCTGTAGACAGCCGCGTGTTGGGGATCAGACCTATGCGAACAGCCACAAAAAACTCGTGAGAAAGGAGATCAAGCATACACAAAGTAATTTCTCGCTGAAGATCCCCGACTTCTACCGCGTCACACACGCCCAGGACGAGGTCACCACTTGGCCGACCCTCAACCTCGGTTTCGTTCACCACGCGGGAGAAGTGTGCACACAAACATGCGCTCGATTCACTTTCCTTCCGTTCAGATCTGGTACAACAACACGATGAAACGGGGCAGCAAGCACGTGTTCTGCCACGGGGACAACGAGAAGGCGTGTCGGGGCCCGCGCACTTCGAAGGCCGATCACCTCACGTATTTCAACTTCCAATTTAACGACTACGCCCTGCAGGGTTGTCAAACGGCCATCAATTGAACGGTTTATTGGAAGTGAAGGACGAGCAAAAGAATCCCGACGATTGTCGAGTGGACGTGCCGAAGGGCCGAATTGCAGTAATCTGAACACGAGTCCGATCAAAAGAAGGAAAGAGAAGGACACCGACCGTTGTTGCAAACACACGCCCGGGCTTTCTCGTCGGTCTGGACCGTGAAGCAGCGGCCGGGCGCGAAAGTCGTTTGTCCGCAGCCCTGAAGACTCATTTGAGCATCCCCTTTCTCCTCTTCTGCCCACCACTCACCCGCTCGACATCCCCGTTCTCGTAGACCTCCTTGTAGCAAAAGTAGCCGTTAAGACAGGTCCCGTTCACGTGTTCTCCCGGCGGTTGCTTGCACGCGGGCATCCTGACGACGCCCGGCGGGATCTGCAGCGTCTGACCGGCCTTGCGATCCGAGCAGTAGTGACAATTCAAAGCGGCATTCGTTAGAGTAAAGAAAGAGATCAAAATACTGGCAAGAAAAAGAAAGCGTATCATTCCTTTCAGTAGCAATAAATTGGAAGGAAGTGGAGAAAAGACCGACTGAAAGCACGTTTTTCAGTTGCACTGATAAGCGGCACTCTTTTGCTTTTTGGCGTTTTTCGCCTTAAACGAATAAACTCGTTTATTATTCCTTTCGATTTCGAGGAGTAGCCAAAGCGCAGGGAAACGATTGGGGAGTTTGTGTTCGACAACGCTACCCGTTTGCTTCGAGGAACGCGACGATGATCAAATGAGCGCGTGTTTCCTTAGCGGTTCCGATGTCATGGCGTGCGCTCGCTCGTTCTGTTCGGAGAGAGCACAAACTCAAATGGACTCGTTTTTAGTCCTCAAAGCTAGCAAGGTTTATCGTTCAAGCGTTCACTTCTTGCTCCTCATCTTTGCAACGAAGATTTCGGTGACGAAGATGCCGGCCGCTGCAGCCAATGCGCCCATCACGACGACGAGAAGACCGCAGTAGGGGGTGATGTCTAAAAAAGAACCGCTTGATTAAACCTTTTCCGACTGAACGAACGAAGCGGCTGGTTGGCGGTCGGTTGGGCGCAATTCGTGTGCTTCTGGGCGTACGCCGAGTACCTGCCCACGATGTTGTCGATTTGAGTGCGCGTGAAGCGAAGGGCGCGGTTGATGGCGGCCGTCCACCGGCTGCCCCTCTGCAGGACGAAGAAGGCGGGCGCCACCGGGAAGTCGTCGCCCATCACCGTGAACTCGCAGTTGGGGCCGGTCGGGAAGAAATCGAGGTCGTTGATCTGCATCGTGATGCCCCGTCGGGTGCGAAGGCTGTTGCGAAGTTCCTCCGCATTCTTCACCACGAGCATCGGATTCGATTGGAGGGCCGTCCGCAGTTGGAGGAACGGGAAGGTGTCGGCTTTGTTGAGCACTTCGTTCACGAATTCCGACCGCGAAGTGACGCTGAACAATCCAAAGAATAAATGAAGGTGAAAGAGACGAACAATCGGTATTCCCCGCGTTGCAGATGTCTGATCACCGCCTCGACGTCCAGCGGCTCGGAGCTCGGCCGTTTGATGATCGCCAATAGAACGAACGACGAGTAGATGCCGAGGATCGCGTATTGCAGCAGGGAGAAGAGCATCAGCGAGAACTTGCCCGTTTTACATTTGAACGGGAAAGGGGCCGGCTGTTGCAGAAGAATGCGGAGAGTCTGCCACGCGCACTGCAACAAGCGACTAATTGGAAGTAGTGGACTACTCACGGTGGCAATTCCCGACCGCTTTTCTCTGTTGAGCGAAACTTCTGCTCTACAGACCACCGCGCACGCCACGAATTGAGCGATCCACACGACTCCGATGGCCGCCCACACCCACACGTCGTAAGGGTAAAAGAAACTCCACAGCTGGTCGAACTGCTGGACGGTCTTCCCACGTATGAAGCGAGTGTTTGCCTTCAATTGACTGATGTGGTTAAAAACATGAGCGGACTTGCAAAGTAGACGCGTTCACTAAAATCGAAGAGTTCCGCCTGTCGTTTTGTCTTCTGCCACGGGCGGGCGATCAGGTCCGCTTTGCCCTCCAAAAGCATCTTCTCACCGTACGGGCCCTAAACAATTGGTCCCGCGTTGGAAGGCGCCACCCACCACTTGGCTGTCCGAAAGAGAAGCGGGAGCAACCAGCGGAACGATCGTCAACCCCAGATTGTTGGCGATTGCGTTCAAAATCTAAACAGTCACCCGTTTAGATGAAGGAGGAAATGTGTTCACTTCGACGAGCATTCCGGGATACAAACAGCGAGCAGAGACGTGCAGAGGAGGGTAGTGAGTGCAGTCTTTGCTGAGCAGGAACTCGCGACTTCGTGGGAAGAAGACTCGAATGGTCTCGTTCATCGAATAAAGCAATTGAAGGAAGTAGAAACAAGAATTCATAGCTTGCGCAGAAGACTGTTTGTTTTTCGCACGTGCAACGAGCAATTCGATCTGAACCCGTCTGTATTTCCGTTCTGCACGCTTTGTTTGTTTTTGCACGAGCAAGAGCTCCTTTCGTTGCTTTGCGTGGACATGCACATCGGTTCGACTGGCCACTAAACAGGAAACGGAAGGAACGACTACTGCGCTTCCCTTCAGTTCATGACTCATAGCAAGGAAAAACCGTCAGAACTCCCTCGCAACCGGAGGCGCGCTCACTCACGTGTTTGCCCAGCGGGACGGCCTCTTCTCTTGCGAAACGACCGAACCGCTCGCAGGGCTTTTTGCGGCGAGCACTCGCTGTTTTGCCAGCGTTTCGGCTGCATTGCGGGTTTCCACCCGTTTTGGAAGATTATTCAAATCGGTTGGATGCATTAATTTGATTTCAATTTAACGTCGTCAAATTATTTTCGCTTAGAGAGGAGAATGTCCACGCTTCGAGTTGCGGACGGCGGTCGACCACGTGTCGCCCACAAAGCGCGGCTTCTGCTCGCGTTCTTCCACGCGAACGTCCACTGGCGGCGTCGCGACCTGCCGGCCTTCCGGGTGTTGCTCGTGAGCCGCCGCTTTCTGGACTCCTTCTTCGACGATGCGGACCGCTCGGCCGTCAGCCTCCGCTTAAAATTTTACGAATACACGAGGTTTGTTCTCCGTACCGACCTTCCTTTCATTCCTTCTCGTTGAAGTGCGTACAAGGCGGTGGGCGGCAAGCAGGTTGTCCTCTACTTCGAGAATCACCAGCCATTCGTCCCACTCCTCCGCATCGCCGCCATCCCGTCGATCAAACTGCTCGTCTGCTGCAGGCCGATGGACCCCGAGCGACTGCCGATCGAAGCGGGCATCTGCAACGCTCTCAGCGGTGAGCACACGCGGGATCTCCTCCTCGTTCACTTCTTTCGTTCTGCAGACAACCCCCGCCTGCTTTCGATCCACTTCCGCGTCGGCTCGTGGTACGACGAGGCGGAGAGGACGCTGCAGTTTTGGCTGCAGTCGCTGGAAAAGAAGATCGTTTCGGCGTCCCTCTTCGATTGGGCCTTCTGGAGACCGCCGGCCGGACGGGTGTTGGAGCGCTTGAGTCTCCACATGGACCCCCGCAAGCACAAAGAACTCGGTTTGTTGGATTGCCGGGCGGTCATCCCTCCTGTTCGTTCAGAACTGTTCTCGGCGTTCGAGTTCCCCGTTCGAAAGCTCCGAATTGCCCTGCCGGCCGAGAAGAAGAGCGGTGAGGACTCGAAGACGGAGATTTCGTTCGTCCTCACCCCCTCCGTCGACCACGTGCTGCCGTAAGAAATCTTCGAAAGGAATACATCGGTTTATCTCTCGTCCTCTTGTTCAGGGTCACGTATCATCCCGCTTTGGAAGAGTTGACGTTGGTCTCCAACGTGCAGATCGTCGCGATCAGCCGGCTGGCCGAAACTCTCGACCGCAACTTCACGTCTTTTCTCCGCCGGCTGCCGCCCACCAACATTGCGATACGACTGACCCTTCTGAACTACGCGCGTCTCGTTAAACACCCAATGGTGAGCGAGACGAGAGAAGCGAGAATGAGTTGCCGTCCTTTTTTTTACAGAAAATGAAAGATTTTGCTTCCATCTTGGCGCCGGTAGTCGACGAGACCAAGAAGTTCGTGGACGGGGCGGTTGACCAGCAGTCCAACTTGAAGAAGATCGAATTCAAGCCATCCCACGGGTTGATCGTGAGTCTCTTTTTCTGCCTTCCTTTTACTTTTACCGTCGTTTCAGTACTTTCAGTCGACTGCCGCGAAGAATGCGGAGGTCGTCGCCCACTTCTCCTCCGTTCTGCCCGAATGGACGTGGACGTACGACGCGGAGAGGCGGAAGTTCTCCGGCTCGACCGTCCATCGCGGGATTCTCTTCACGTTCAAACGGCGGCTTCTGTTGGGCTTTGACGACTGCGATGCTATGTACTGGTAGTCGCCTGTTCGGTTCGAATAAACGCAATCCTTCTGCGAGAAGAGTGGAGCGTTTATTTCCGGCAAGAATCAGCATCGATATGGCGACAAGACAAAGAACGCTCGTGTTCACTCAAGGTGGCGGACGACGATCGGGCGCATTCCCTGGTAGCGGCTCTTGAAGACGCTCTTCTGCGGGGCGACGTTCATCTTCTGGTGGAAGCCCTCCTCGCCCTCGATCTCCTCTCGACTGCGGTGGACGGCCATCAGGCTCATCACACGCAGAGAGTCCACGTTCCTGCAATCTAGTGCAGTCCACATGAGAAATGGAGAAACGAACCGAAGCATCACGCGTTGGAATTTGTAGCGAAAATCAAACTGACGTCGGAGGTTCTTGTTCAACGTCTTTAAGTGGACGAGCAGGATCCCGTCCTCCTCGCCGCTCTCCGCGTTGACCAACGGGAAGAGGTGCTCCACGTTCTCCGCATCGACCGTCATCTCTTCCCACCGCTTTCGCTTCAGGTCGCAGCGGAAAAGAACGAAATCCTTCGGCGAGTGCTCCTTGGGGTCCACCTTCGCGTAGAGCGTGTTTGCCGTCCAGAAGCACTTGTCGATTACAAACTGTAATCAAGAGTGTCAAACAAAAAAGAAAGAATGGGGACTTGCGTTCGATTGCATTGCGTCGGTGTTCAAGGTCGCTTCCGTCCACATCTTCTCGTTCATCCAGTACACGTGCAGGACATTCGGGTCTTCGCCCATCGCGTAGAAATTGCGGCCGCTTTCGCTCAAACAGCCGGCAAAACGGGCATTTTCGGGCAACTCCACTCTGTTGCTCTGCGCGATCGCCCGGGGCTCATCGACGTCCAGGTGGTAGAAGGCGGGATTGCCTCTGTTGCCCATCTTCGCCTGCTTCACGTCCACCTGCTGCCCGGTGATTGGCGAGAACACGAGCGTCCAACTGAGCGATCCGCCTGTGTGTGGTACGGCCATCCATTCGTAGCGTTTGCCGTCGTCCGGGAAGCGCAGTCGGTAGAGTGCTTTGTAGCAGCCGAGAGCTCCGCGAACGCACCGTCGCCCACTCGTCAGGAAGAGGATCGTGTTCGGGTCGACGACCACGAAGTCCTCGAGGCTTCCTCCCCACTCGGCAGTCGGTTTCAGGACCCTGCAAACGAGCACCAACTCAAAAAAAAACAAAAGAACGGGGACGTACTTCTGCATGCTTCGGTAGAGGTCGACGATCAGCAGGTTCTGCCCGTACACAAAGCTGTACACGTAGCGGCCATCGGGCGAGCAACGGATCAATCCTTTTAACTGAAAGTGCATGAATGAATTGAAAAAATGAATGATCGATAACGAACGTCAGGCGTTTTGTACACGAACGAATGCTCGCCTTCCTTTCGTTCGTGGTCCGCTGTTCCCAAAGGCTTCCGCCTCTTGAGAGGCGGGCGAGCGGGCGCCGATTCGCGCTTCCGCGATCTCCGCTGCCTTCCGTACTTCGCGCCCTCCGGCATCGGAGCCGAAGGGAGCTGCTCGAAAGGCAAACGCTCGGCCGGCTCGTCCACTTCTTCTCGCTCTTCCCCTTTCAGCTCGCCATCGCTCAACACGCCTGTTCCCTTGCGCTTTGAGCTCGGCCCGGAATCCATGCTCGCTCCTGAAGCAAAAGTGTAAGAAAAGGAACAAAACAAAACGCGAGAAAGTGAAACGGACAGCAAAAGGAAGCGATAAGAACGTTTTTGTGGCCTTTTGCGACGCAAACAAACATCCGGAAAGGGAGTTCCAAGCGAAAGCACCCATCCAATGCGGCGAGACGACGAACGCGCCGCTCGCCTTGTTTCGGAAAGCGAGAAAGAGACAAAGTGAGGGGTTTTAGCCGCTCAGCTGGCACGACTGAACTCTAAGCTTTTTTGCTCGCGTTGTTTAGCGCGTGCGGGGCGCGATGCTCGAAGGCAGCCGATCGGCGGCCCACACACACGATAGCAAGCGCCTGTCACAGCGGGAAGCGCGCCTGTCGCCGTCTTTTCCGTTCGCTTTTGAGTGCTCGCGGCAATCAATAAAGTTTTTGCGTCCTTGAAGGTGCGCGCCAGTAGGAGAGACAAAAGGCACTTATTCGTGCAGAAATCCCAGGCTACATTCTCGACGGCTTTATTCGAAGTAAAAAACAACCAGAACAATGGTCAATGCAACGAACAACCGAGCAGGCGCTCCAGTTGGGCAACGGCCGCCTCGCTGTCCTCTCCGTTTTGCTGCAAACGAACGAACGGTTGACTGGAGGGCAGAGAAGCGTACTCACGTGAATGCCGACCATCCCCTCTCGCTCGGCGCCCTCGACGTTTAGGCGTGAGTCGTCGACGAGGACGCACTCCGCCGGTCGGCAGCCGATCGCCCGGGCGGCCACCTGCAAGCAATCCTCCGATGAACTCTCTCTTCTTTCCGTTTGAATGCACGTGATAGGACTCCGGATCGGACTTCCGCAGCCCGATCCTGCACGACTCGACGACCGCGTCGAACAGCCGGAGGTCCTCGGGGATCATCGACCGCTTCCGCGCCTCCGTCCAGAAGCCGTTGTTGCAAAAGAGGCCCACTTTGAAGCCGGCTTCCTTGAGCTTGCGGACTGCCCGCTCGATCGTCGGGTCCTGCAAACGAGCGAGTGGAAGCCGACAGGCAGGAACTCACATTCCCGTCGACGATCTCCTCCACTCGGGCCATCTCCCAGTCCTCCACGTGCTTCTGAACACACTCACTTTCATCTCCCCGACCGATTGGAGGACTCACGAGTGCGGGGTGGGAGACGAGGGCGAGTTCGGGCATCCGATTCAACGGGACTTTGCCCCGCTCGTAGTCGAACACCAGCTCCCGCAGTTGGTCGTCTTGCAGAACTGAAAGCGGGGAGAATTTCTTTCGGTTCCATCATTCGAGGGCTCACTCTGCCGAATCAAACCCAACGAGATTTCGTTGTTGGTGTACTTCAGATACACGCCAAACAGATCGAAAAAGACCGCTTTGATCGCCATTCTTGCCAGCAGCAACGATCGAGACTGGCGAGCAGGAGAAGAAACCGAACGAGAAGTAGAAGGCTGTAAATTTCCGAATGCTTGCAGAAGAAAGTGCAAGCTGTAAACAAGCGGGACGAAGCGAACAGCAGATAAACGGTTGATAACGCGGGTGCAAATTGAAGTCGGAGTGAACGGAATGTTGCACTTAACATCGAACCGAAGGGAATTCTTTCAGCTCAAGTTTTCTTCGGGCGAATCTCTTTTGTTTATTGACGTCCCAACGAACCCTCCTCAACAAACATTAATGCGAACTGGCTTGCGTTCTCCAAACGGTGGTGGAAACCTGCTGAACGGGGATCGTCGTTCGGCAGGAACCACAAGGATTCGTGAGCATCTGGACGAAAGCCCGGTGGTAGGCGGTGAACAAGAGGAGGGTGGAGAATGAGGAGACGAACGTCGCCCAGGAGAGCACGAATGTGGCGACAGTCGAGATGTACGGGAGGTTCGTCCCGAGAAAGTATGAGATCGCGATCGACATGAACGGCAGAACACTCGTGAACAGCGGGATCAGCACCTGTAAATGGAGTGAGTAAGCGAATAGAAGCTTTGCTCAAACCTTCACTCCAAGGGTCCACGAGAATTGCCTGAGTAGAAGGCGGGTCTTCTTTGAGAAGGCGCCCTCTTCCCGCTTCATCGCGCGGATCGAAGCGACTCCAATGATCAAGGCGAGAACATACGCCGCCACGGACACGGCCGTTTGGAGCAGGATCGTGAAGGCGGACCACGAACTGCCGCTTTTTATGAGCAACACGTTCGTGGGTGTCTCTTTTCCTTCGATCCTTCCGAATTCGTCGGCCGTGCGCGTGTTTGTGAAGGCCGTCACCATCGGCAGCATTTGAAGAAGTTGAGAGATGGCGACGATGATCGTCGCACGTGCGCAAATCTGGCGCCCGTTCGGATGCACACGGCTGCAAGATAAGAAAGTGTTGACAAAAAAGGATGGATGGCTAACGTCTTGACGAGTGACCAGCGGAACCACAGCTCCAACGGCAAAAAGAGACACGGAATGATCGGAACGTTCAAGCGATGGGCGAGGGAGATCCGCTGGAAGGTGGGCGAGAGGTAGCGGACGGGACCGTTTTGCTCGAAGATGAAGTAGCCACTTTGCAGGCGCGAAATCTGCAACGGAAGAAGCCTTGATTGTGATGTCTTGCAGGAATGGAATTGTTTACCGAGTCCGAGAACCAATAGACGAAGAGCTCATAAAAGTCCACCGCAGCGGCGATCAAGAGAATCGGCCGATAGGAGAGCATTGCGGCTTCCGTCTTCCGGAGGATCACCACAACGAGAATGGCGGTGGACAAGAAGCCGAGCAGGTATGAGAGAGAATTCAAGGTGGATTGAGCGTCTTCCCGCGGCGTCCGCTCGTCCATCGCGGCGATCGCTTCTGCCACCGACATGCCGTCAATTAACTAGAAGCCAAAGAGTGAAAGTTTGGAGTGACTAGGCGGCTGTGAGTGGTTTTTTGTCGTCGTTACTCAGTGTGGGGTGAGTAGGAAGTTAAACGCGTGTAGAAGTGGGCGTTTTGTACTTGTCTTAAACGAAAAAATTTGTCTTCTGCGGGCACATGACTTCCCTCCAATTCTTTTGGAAATTGTTAGAAATCGGCATTGACGTCTGTTCTTAAGCATTATTTCTACACAGCCAAAGGCATCACGTCAGTTCCTCCTACGGAAACGAATGAGTCGCAGAGATGGTCACTCAAACTGCTTGATCGCTTCTTTTAGGTTGCGCAAAACCTTCGTCAGTCGGTCTCATTACTCACTGCCTTGTGCTATTGAGAGCCGTGTTTGTTTTGCCTTGAATTGTAAGAAATTTTTGACATTCATTTATTCCGTAAACGTCAATTCTTCAAGCAATTATCCGTTTGAACTCCTGAAAGTAGCGGTCGCTGGCGGCAGATTCGGGAGCGACGGGAGTTCGTGTCGAACGGTAGCGGTGGAAGAGGCAGAGGCTGAAGAATTGAAAGAACATGCTGCTGGTACGGGCTGGAAAACGGCAAAGTAAAGGTCTTTGCGTTCAGTCCGCCCACTCACCGAGGTTGACGGTTTCCTTAAAAAAGACTTCTTCCTCGAGGCCCAGCCCCGCTGAATTGAAGATGTAGAGGAAATTGTAGAAGGTTTGCAGGGAATAAAGCGAGGAGTGGGCGACGGAGAACGGAAGGATGAGGTCGATTGAGATCTTCGACTCGTGCAGCAAGAAGGAGCGATTCAGCGTGTACGCCCGGTTTGACGAGCTGAAACCCCAACTGTAACTCTTGTTATGCCCCCTTCCCACTTGCCGGTAGTGGACAAGCCGTTGGCGATTCGCGAACAAAAGCCACACATCGCCCGCGCTGATCAGAACGTCGAGGACCAACGAGAACACGTTAATCCGTAGGGCGAACATGCGGCCGAGTGATCGGTTAGAATTAACGGAGGCGCAGTAGGGCGAATCCATAAATGCAGGCATTTCGTGATAGTGCCAGTAGACGTACGTGTAAGGAATAATCAGCTGAACGCTTTTTAGTTGCTTTTGAATACTCTTTTTCCTACCAAAAAGAAACACAAAACAAGGCCCAACCACCGGCCGGTTGTCCGTCGCCCATTCGCGCAGACGGCGATTCCCCGTTCGAGCAGCAGGGCGAAGTGCCAGAGCGGGAATATGAGAACGTTTACACTCGCCGTTTGAATGTACGAGAAATAGCATTGGTAGCCGCTCCACACGTACGAGCAAGCAGGCAAGTCGCGAAGAACGCTGATCTGAACAAGCCAGCATCAAGAGTCCCGGCTGTCGGCTCTCACCAGTCGGTAAGCGCAGACACTAACGGGTGTACTTATTCCTAGCACGTAGTAAAGAATTCCCATCCAAAGGATCATCTAAACAAGCTATTGACAATGCGAAAAAGTAGTGGCTTGCCTTCAAGTTGCCTCCCACCACCCCGAAAACGCGGGAGATGAAGGGCGTCCGCAAGTAGGCGACCATAGCGACGGCAGCGAGCAGGCCGACCAGCAAGTGGAGAATGTTCACCACGAGAATGCGAGCCGATCGGTTTGTTTCATACGCCAATTCGCACAAATCGGAAGAATTTGTCGCCATTTAAGAGAATCAAAAGAAAGTATTTCCTTCGCTCCCCTTGTTTCAAAAGCCTTCGATGGATGTGTGATCGCGGTTCGTACTTTCGGAGACGCGGGAGGTGGCCGCCCGGTGTTTAGTGTTCCCGCACTGCCCGAAAGAACAACCGAGCGGCCCTTCTGCCCGTTTGTAGTCGGAATTCGGCCTCGAATCGAGTGGGGACACGACGCCCACAAAAGGTCACCCGACCGGAGGTACAAAACGAGATGGCTAGTTTCAATAAATCGGTAAAAACAAACACGATTCGTCATTGCCGAACCGACCGCTCAAAAAGCAGTCGTCTAATCTATGATCGGTCCGCTTGAAAAGTTAGAGCGGGTAGTTCCGCATTCTCACCACGACGACGAGTTTGCTGCAGGCAGAATTCCGCAAGAGTAAGAACGATTGTAATGAAAACCCCGAGTTTCCTTGCAGTCGCATGACCGCCTGTTTATTCAACCTTCTTCTGCGCCTTTTTCGGGTATTCAAGCACAATCGACGAGTAACAAACAATCGATCGGAGCAACGAGCGAGCAACCATTCCACAGATCACCAGAAGGACGAAGAAGAGCAGCAAGAGGTCCAAGTGGAAGCGAGCGATGGTCGTTTGGTTGGCGGCTGCGGGCAGTCGGAGAGCGGCGGCCACTCCGCCCGCCTTGGCCGCGAACTCCACGTGTCGCACGAAGATTTCGGCCGGCCGTTCGGGCGCGGCGGCGATCAGGCGGCGAATCCGAGCCGCAGATTCGCGGTACCTGAAGTCACTCGAAAGTAATGAGGAGATCAGGCGGAGAATACTGCGGATCGTAGGCGACCGCCCGAATGGCCTCCACCAATCCGTCCGCACTCAAACGGCGGCGGTCGAGCGAGCGCCCGAAGTGGCGGCGGACGGCAGCCGCGATGTTCACGTGTTGATCGGAGTAGAAGGGAATGCCGACCAGCGGCATTCCAAACATCGCCGCCTCGTTCAGGCTGTTGCACCCGCCGTGTGTGAGGAAAAGGCGGGTGCGGGGGTGGGCTACAAGCAAAAGCATTTATCAGCCAGGAAGGATGAAGGAGACCCAAAATGGCCGTCTGGTTCATCCACTCGACCACGTGCACGTTCGGGCTCAACGAGCGGCGGAAGGCGGCCGGCGCACTCAGCTTCCAAATGAACGTGAACTGCGGCAGGGCGGCAAACGCTCGAACGAACGAATCGCGAACTGCCGGCGGCATTTCGCCCGTCCGCACGATCGACCCAAAAGAAACGAGCACGACGCCCTCGTTGCCCTCCTTCCCTCGCATCAACTCCTCCATCTCCTGCAACAAAATTTGAGAGACAGGACGAACGAATGGTCGTACGGGGCTCAGCTGGCCGGGCGGCCGGACGGCGATCCCGCCCACGTGTTTGAAGCGAGCGGACAGCGGGCGGGGCGCGTCCACGAACTGGTTGGAGTTCAGCCAATAAAAGTCCACTTCCCGCAACAGCTGGGCGGTCGACGGAAAGTCGGGGCCGAGTAGGCGGCGGGTGGTTGCGTCCTGAACGAAACGCTCATCCCTTTGCTCTGTCACTCAAAAGACGAACGACGGCCGCGAACTGGCGCGGGAGCGTGTGGAAGTGGAGCTGCAGCCACGTGAGCAGGTTGAAAGCCCGCTCCCAGAGACTCCCGACCGGCGTGTGTTGGTGGACGTTCAGAATGGCTGAACGAACGAAGAAGTGCAAAGAAGAGAGGATTGCGCTCACTCGGCACGTGAGCAAAATCCACGGGCTCCCCGTTCGCGACGGCCGTCTGCTCGTCGAGCGGGACGATCGAAAGCACGTGTGTGGAGCGGACGCCCACGTGCCGGAGGACGGCCAGCGAGCAGGGATCGAAGTACTCGACCATCCCGGCCTCGTACACCACCGCCCGCAGTTCGGTCAACAGGCGGCGGTCGGTCAGGATTCCTGCAAACAGGCGAGATGAACGCCTTCCTGCTCGCTCACCCACCTTCGCAGTAAATCGAGTCGATTCTCCCGTACTCGATGCGGGTTTGGGCGGTGATCTCCGCGCGGAAGACGTCGTTCAGCATCGCCATTCCCTTGAGGGCGGCCTCCAACTCGTCCACGTTCCGCAGAGCCACTCGCCGCACCTTCGCCTTCTCCGTCCCGTTGCCCCGCACAAAGCGGTTCCATTCGGGGATCAGGAAGTCCTGAGAAATGAACGGACCGAAAAGAACTGAGAACTCACCACTTGGTGGCCGGCCTCCACGAGCAGGTCGGCAAAACGGCCAGCGAACGACAAGTGGGAGAAGGAGACGTTCGGGGCCACGATCAACACTCGCAGTCCGGTCGAGAGTTCGTGCAGCCCGATGACGAGCAGGAAAAGGAAGCGGAGGGCGATCATCTCAATAGAATCGATGCAATACGGTCATTTCGGCTTCCTTTTAAACGGTAGAAACGGTAGGTTGTTGCGAGTATCGATTACACCCCGCGGTTTGCACTTTCTGCCCCCCGTTCCACTCAAAAGTGCACAAATCGCAACATTTCGGTCTTGATTGACGAGCCACCCGCGCGGAAGTGCGAGCTGTGGGCGGCGCGTACGCGTTGATCTCCGAACGACACGAGTGCAACCGTTCGCCTTGCTTGCGCTCAACACATGCACTTTTACCCTGCACTTGTGTCCGAAAGGAGCTCGAAGCGATGAGTGTTGTTTGCAGGAAGCGGCAACTCGTTTATTTCATCTGTAAAACGAAGTTCACTTGATGAGGCTTCGCACTTCTGGCGGGAATGCGGAACCGACAACTTGTTATTGTTTATTTAAACCATGCAACGCGAACATGAGGTGTTGACAATGAGATCCGCAAATCAAAAGCTAAACAGACGACAACCCCAGCCGTCACTCCGTCCGCCGCTCCTCGCGTTCGTCATCCCGTTCGCGTCGATAAGCCGCGGGATTCTCGAGGTAGTGGGCAATGATCGCGTGAAGCAGGAGCGAGAAAAGCAGCAACGAGACGTCGAGCAGTGAGGGGCACATTCGAGAAGATAAACGTAAGGGCTGACACGGCCTTGGCCCCGGTCCAACCGCCCGCTTAAATCTTACTAGTCCCTCTGCTACCACCCATGCGTTTGTTTGTCGAAACGTCCACCCGAGCAAAAAACTCGAGCATGATCGTCCGCCTTCGTTTTGTCGCCAATTCATACGCGTGAAGTTTGCAGAGCTGCCGGTAGAAAAGGAGGTTTAAAACGGAACTGATGCTGCTTGATCCTTCGTTCGTTGTCGCTGAACTCGAAAAGAGTCTTGCGATACGCACTCGTTTTTATTGCACTTGTGAAATGAGCGGAGTGAAGCAATCTTTTCATACGGCGGTTAGACAAAGAAGCAAAGAATAGAGATCGGTTAGATTAAAATGGAATGAAACTGGAGCGTGCGTGTTTGTCTAAAGATCCCGTGCGGTTCGTCGATCACCAGCCGCAGTGCGAAGTGTGCTCCAAGTTGCCGATCAAACGCTGCCGTTTGGCTTTTGGTAGGCACTTGCGGCAGGTGCGGGGACACGAGAGTTCGACGAGCACTTGGAACTTGCGGAAAGGCGTCAGTTGGTCTGCAGACGGTGGATTTCTTCTGTAGTTTGGAGTTCACCCACCTTCACAGCCGATCGGCCGTCGTTGTTCCGTGCGCGCGCCGGACAGCCGCTCGAAGGTTTCTTGGATGCGGGCGTGCTCCTCGTACGCTTCGATCAGGAGCCCCGTCTCGGGCAATGCCGAGTGGCCGCAATACGCGGAGATCTGCGAGCAGAACGGAAGGGAGTCCTTGCACGCTGCAACCAACGAACAATCGAATGGTGGTGGGTTTCTGTGTGCAAGTGCTCAGTGATTCGTCTTGTTTATTCAAGTGAGTAAGTGGGCGTGCAATACGGAGATCCAAAGCGGCGAGTGGTGTGCGGTGAGTGGTGCGAGCAGAGTTCCCGTTCAGTTGTCGAACTCGGCAAGTGCTAAACGGAAAAGTGCACGTGAGAACTCCCGCTTCAATCCCCATTGGGTGAAGAGAACTCACACTCGTCGGTCGGCTGGTCGGCGGCCTCGTTGGGCGCAGGAGACGGCGGGGCGCCTTTGCCGCCGCTGCCGAAGTACTCGACGAGATTCAGCCGCAAGGTCTTCCGCTTCACGTACTCCGCCTCCTCGGCTTCGTTCAGCTCGCGCATCTCCAGACTGCCGCCCGCCGTGGACGCGCACTTGAGGAGGTCGCCGTTGGGCATCTGGACGATCTTGTTCAGCGGGATCTCCTCACTCTCGATCACGCACGCTGAACGAGCGAAAGGAATAAGTGTGTTCATTGAAGTCACAAACCGTAGCTGACGATCTCGGCTTTGAAGTCGCCGGTCGGCGTGGTCGTCCAACTGCAGCGTTTCTTCAAGCGGCCCTCCTGCCACGTGTCGAGGAATCTCTTCTCCGTCCCGTCCTCCAGCGTGCAACCCTCCGCAAAACACGAATAAAAGGAAGAAAGCGGGAAAAGAACGCACTCAATGGACCGAAATCCCCGATCTCGTCGGCCTCGCCGCACAGCAGCGGGATCCCACGGACGTAGCGCACTTCGCCCACCGAAACGACCTCATCCTCGATCAAGCAGCCTTCAATTAGGAGTAGGAGGTGGAATGAATCGAGGAAGGAACCTTGTTTGTTCACCACCCCGTAGTCACAAACGAAAGTCGAACGGCCGCTCTTGCTGCGGAACACCTCGCCGTTGTCGTACGTCTCGTTCTTGTAGCGGCAGTTCACATCTGCAACAAACTATCAAAGGATATATCCTCGAGAACTCACAGTCACTCGTCACGTTGATCAACCGGCATCCCTCTGCATACTTTCGGCATTGCGTCCACTGCCCGCCGACGTTCGTGTACGCGGTGTTCGACACGTGGACGCCGTTCGACGCCACGCAACCCGTGCACTTGAGAGCGACCTCCTCACCGTTCCGCTGGCACGAGATGATCTCCTCGGTCTGCAGGGGAGTGCGCAACAGTTCGGGCGGGACGGGTTCCGTCAGGAAGTTGCCTTCCGTAAGCAGGTCGCCCGACTTCAAGCGGCATTTGGACCCTTCAAACGAAAGGAGGTTGAGGGAGTGAGAGAACGGCAGGACTCACATTTGAAGACGACCTTCTTGGCCTGCAGCTCGTCGCCCACGCACTCCATCGACTCGTGCTCTCCGTTGTCGTTCTTCTGCATGAAGTACTCGCCGAGAGCGATCGCCGAGCCCGAACTGTCGATGCAGTGCGTGATCTTCAGGGTGAGCGTCTCGTTCGCGCGCCGGACACACGCGTAGCGAAAATGCTCGCTGGTGAACGTCTGGCCGGGCGCCACGGCCGTTCCCATCTGCGAGTTGGAGGACGCAGCCTACAAATAAATGGGCACAATTGAATGAGCGGAAGAAAACGAACCGATCGGCCGCATCCGCAGCTTGCCGCCCTCGTCCACGTGGCATTGGAATTGGATGAAGTCGTGGACGAAGCGGTGGCCGCTGTGTTTGCAGGCGGGCAGTTCGGCGGTCGCTTTCGGTGGAGAGGAAGTGGACGAGTTGGTCGTCGGTTTGAGGGCAACAGCGAGGTCAAGCAAGAGAACGGGGAGTAGGACGAGGGGAAGCACTGACGGCCACCGCCCGAGCCGTCGCCTTTCGTCCATCAGCCCGATCGAATGGAGACTGAAAGGAGGATGAAATGAGTGCCGAATGCCCGAATTGTTTAAGAACACGGAAATAGACGGAAAGCGGGCGCCGTCTTCGCTCCCGCTGGAACCGTTCAAGTGTTCCACGCGAAAGAAGACGAGCAGCCGAGAAGATGGGCGAGCGAGTGGGTGGATTGATCGAAGAAAGGCGATCTTTTTGACGGCGATCCGACGAGAGCGGCGGGAATCAAGCCGCCGTTACGCCATCCACGGGATTCTCGTTTCGGCGAGCCGCTTCACGTCCACTCGTTTGCGCAACGAACGCGGGCATTGCGAAAAGAAATCGAAAGAGATTCGAGTGGAACGAACGGTAGTAAAGAAATTAATTATTTTACTACGCGTACATCAGCGCTGATCATCGCTAATACGAATGGCCAGAGTCGTCTTCAAGCGAGTGAAGAGATGCCCGAAAAACTCCAACCGGGTGCAAAAGCCCGCAGCGAGCGGCGACGTGTGCGTAGTCCAGTGGCTTTTTGTTTGGCCTGCCGCCGCCCAGCGGAGAGGTCGGCTTCGGACGGGCGACCGAATTCTAATGAGGATTCGGTCGCGCGTTCTTCGATCACGATCGGGAGCCAAAAGCAACAACACAAAAGGTATCTTCGCAAACGCCAACCCCCGTGCGTTTGAGTTCGTCGCGTGTTTACACTCCTCTTCTTTTTGCAACGAAAGGATAAAAGATCAGGGTGGTTGGAACGAAGAAAGAAGCAACAAACGGATTGTTCGAAGGCAAACGCTCTAATTGGATTGATCTCAATTGTCGAGAAAGAAGCGACTGATCGACACGCACGCATCAAACGGATGACTAATCCCCGCGTTTCCACCCGCCGACCGCCGAGAAGCGAGCGGAAGTGCGTGAGGTCGACCACATTCGTCGTTGCGGTCGATCCCGCTCGCAAATTGATTCGTTGAGCTCGGCGGGCGGCGGAAAACGGGATCGGCGAGGAGCCCGCGGAGAGAAACGAGTCACTTGGCGTCTTCCCGCCCGCCGGCTTCCGTTCGGCGCGGCGTGTCGCGGAGTTCGAATCGGAAACCAAACCGCCCGTCCGTCGACGGCATCCGATCGGAAGGCGGGCGGGCGGGCGGCACACTCCACTCCTCCGTTTGGTTCGTGGCGCCAACGCTCGTTGAAGGGCGCGAGGAACGAGAAACGAGGAAGGCGGCGAAAGTGAAAACTCCGCGGAATTCGAGCGAAATTCCGCCGTCTGCTCTTGACTTTGCAACCGCCCCGCAAGAGACAATTCATTAGCTTTGTCGAGCACTCGTATGCAGCTTGGTTTATTGTCGTTCGTTCACTTATTGTGGGCAACGGGAAGGAGGCGCGAGTACCCGGCAGTTCGGAAGAAGAGTGGTGAACAGAAGAAGGCCGTTAAAAAACGGAAGGAAGGGTTAGTGCAATTCGAGTGGCAATATTCGACCGTTTGGAGTCACCGGGCAGCGATCAGGAGGGTAGAACTGAAAAAAACGGTCAGAATGAATACCGCCATCCCGCAACCACTCATTCGTTCAGTGGGAGGGCGCCTTGGTGGTCGGGGCGTTGGCGGCGTTCGCGGCGTCCGGCGAGACGACCGCAGCCGAAGCGGAGGCCTGGGCGACCGGCGGGGCGGGCGTCTGCTGGGTGGTCGGCTGGATCACGGCCCCCGACGGGTAGGCGGAGACCGCCGGCTGCTGCCCGTTGGCCGGGGCGGGCTCGAAGCCGGCCGATCGCTTTCCGTAGTACCTGCAGAAAATCAAGGGATAATTCAAAGCACACAAACAAGAGCACTAACGCGTAGTTGTAGTACCCGGGCCATCCATAACCACCGAGATAGCCGGCGTAGGGCAGGAATTGGGCCTCCGTTTCGTGCACGGCGACGAGGCCGAGAACGGCGAGCAGAACGGCGGCCTTCATCAGAGCGGACATTTCGGGCAGGAGAACGGCTTGAGCAGACGGGAGGAAGCGAAAGAAGCGAGTGGAGGACGATGTGGAATGGAGACGAATTGGCCGCCTTTTATATCGAACAGCAGAACGGCGGGCGGGCGGGTCTCTTGGGAAATCAGCCGGCCGGAAGATGAAGGGGGCGGCCGGAACAAGCGAGATGTTTTCCGTGAATCCCCGCACGTGTTTGTGCACGCTGCTCATCAAACACTTCCGCTCGTTCACGTACCCGCGGCCGACCTTCCGATCAGTTTGCGGAATCCCCGTGCGGGAGGACGAGGAAGCCACTCGCCGCCGTTCCGCGCAAACACGCGGGGGTCAACACTGCGGACCGACGAGCCCCACAGCCGGCCGGCTGGCGGGCAAACACGATCCGTACGACTGTTGACCCGCCGGCCGTCTCCTCCGCGATTGTTGTTTCCGGATGATCGGCGGTCGGGAGACGAAAATAACCGCCAGTGAATGGAGAGTGCATTTGGAGCGCATTACAAGGAGGAACTAATGATCAGGCGACCGGAAACAACGGCGTTTATCCAACAAACAACAAGAAGGAACTCGTTGGCAGAATTCGAAACAGTGAAGAGGAGAAGGCGGGCGGCGATCACATGAAGTCGTCGTCGGGAGCGTCCTTGTTCGTCCGCATCTTCGAGGTCGTGAACACGCGATCGTAACTCCGCTCCTCCTTCTCCTTCTCTCGCTGCAGCCGCTCCGCTTCTTCCTGCTTCATCCGCTTTCGGGCCTCTTCTTTCTGAACGGAGGAACAAACGAATGGAATGGATGGAAGGAGAACTCACTTCTTTAGCCCGCACCCGCTGGTCCCGCTCTTCTCGTTCCACCTGATAGTCGACGTTGTCGTCCACGACCTTCGTCTTCTCCAGCCGCCGGATGATCTCCGAGCTCTTCGTTTCCACGCGGACCTGAAAAACAGCAGAGTGAACGGAAAGAATGAAGGAAAAGGAAGAACGCACCTTTTTGACGGCCTTGTCTCGATGGAAGCCCACCTGGCCGACCACCATGTCGCCCGTCTTCTTCAGATTGGACCACATCGTGTACACGACGTCCACGTCGTTCTGCTTGCAGCCCTGAACACTCGAATCAACGAAAAGCAACGAAAAGAGTGAACGCACCTCAATCGAGTTCTGCTTCACCAATTGGGCGCAATCTTTGATCAGTGCGGGCGGAAGGTCGTCGATCGTCTGGCCTTCTTGCAGTCGGAGGTACACGTGCGCCGAGGAGAGCTTGTCGACGTGGAACCAGACGTCTTCCGGCCAGCCCCATCTGAAAGCAGAAGAATAAAAAGAAACGTGTGAAATCGACGATAAATTTTTGTTTTTGGAGGAGCTCAGTCAAAAAGCTCCTTTATTTGCGGGTACACGTGATTGGAACGTCGTTACAAACAAATTTACTCAAAGACAAACTCAAGATCGAACTTCAAACGACGTTTAGTCAGAAATTCCTCGTTCTAACGGAAATCTGCACTTACCGGATCAACTTCTCGTTCTCGTGTTTGTCCCGGCCCATGTAGATCAAGGCAGGCGGGTCAACGACGTTGGACGTGAATTTGATCACCATTTTCCTTCAAATTGGAGGCTAAAAGCAGAAGAATCAGGAAGCTTCTGCCCAAAGATGCGAGCAACAAGCGCGTGAGCGGAGTTTTCTGTTATGTTGATCTTGATGCCGCTGGACGAAGTTTTCGAAACGAAACAATCGTACGCAAAGTTTTGCGAATCCGCCCGCGGGGTCGGATTGTAATCGCGGCCGATTGGCTTCTTTCATGCTCGTTCTTCATGGTAGCTCTTTCTTTGGCTTGCTTGCTGCATGTCCTTCCACTCCCTCAATGCAATCAACGAGCAGATTCAAATCGATCCTGACCGGCGGCATTCCGTAATCTGATTAGTGCTTGCGTTCGCTGTTCCCAATCGAGCGGGTCCATGAGAAAGTCGGTAATTGCGCGTATTGCTCGCGGTCTTCGCGCCGCCCCACTCAAAGTCACTCGCAAGTGCTCGGCGCAAGTGCTGGGAACGAGTGGACCGCCCTTTTGCGTCTCGCTGCGCTCAAGAGCCGCCCGATCGGCAGTTTGTGTTCGGTCCACTTTGGGCTCGGCCGGCTTCTTTCATCGCTCTAATCCAAATGAATCGCCTTCCCTACCGCTTGTCTCAATTCCTTCAACGACCAAAGCGAACCAAAGGCCGCAAGCGAACGAAGGCTGAGCGCATCGAAGAGGTGAGTGGGGCTGTAGACGGGTTGCTTGCTGGATAAAAATGGGAGATTTGTGGCCGACAAAGGCGGGACGCAAGACCGACGAGAAGCTCGCGAGACCGTTTGAGCAGTCGAGGGCTCGTCTTTGCGGCTAGTCACTCGCCCGTTTTCCCGTCGTGTCCCATGCGGGTGGAATGCAAATGAGATTGGGTGAAAGGCAGCGGTGAAAGGGCGATCACGTGCTTGATCACGAGATTGCTGGACGAATGTATGCGAGAACACAAGCGTTCGGTTTATCGCCCACTCACTCGTTGATTTGCAGAGCATGACGGTCAGCGAGATCTCCACGTTGAATACGAGCAGCGACGACGACGACGAGCGGCCGCGCGGCCCGTGGCTGCTCGTCGATCGGAGCAACGCGACGAGCTCCGTTTCGCTCTCCTCCTGCTCGTCCTCGAGCACCCTTGACTCCTTCTGGTCGGCGGACACTCCCGTTCGGGCGGCCACAAGAATCGCCGACTTGGACGAGACGATCAGCGACTGCTCGCTGAATTCCACGAACCGCACGAACTCGACGATCGCAAGCGAGGATCTCGGCTGCTTCAACACGAAGGAGGAACTCGTAGTCCACGAGTTCGAACTGCGGCGCGACTCCAACGTCGGTGAGTTCCCTCTCATTTGTCTACCGGCAAACAGTGGTTGTTCAGCGGACGGGAACTACGGCTTCGTCCTCAACGACACGCGCTTCGAGCTGGGCGCCGTGGTCGGCAAACTCGTCGAACGGAAGGACGGGGCGGAGATCCCGCTGAAAGTCGGCGATCGGATTTTTTCCGTGAGTTTCCACTCGCTCCCTCCTTTCAAATATTCACTCTCTCGTTCAGATCAACGGCCGGAATGTGATCGAAGAGGACCGCATGGAGATCGTTCATCTCTTCCGCTGCACCGGCCGCACGTGTCGCGTCCAGATCGGCCGGATGGTCCGCCGGTTGCCTGCTGTTGATCCCGTGCGTCTTTTCCTTTTTCATCCTTACCTTAAACTTTCTTTTTGCAGGCGGAGCACTTCATCAACGAGCGGTTCGGGAACATGGTCACCGTGGAGCTGGACAAAATGGGCGCGGCGAGGGCGAACGCCGTCCGGCAGGAGATCCTCAAGGTGCTCGGCGGCTAAACGGCCTCGCTGGACTCCGCCGTTTGGATTGGGTATGCGGGTGTTTCTCACGCATTTGTTGTGTACATAACGGGAATAAATTCTACGTTACTGCCCTTTGATCATCGAGCTTGCAACATTTCTGCTGCAAATTCGTACGAATTGAGAGTGGCGGGAAGACGGATGGCCGGCGCTTGTTGTGATCGCAGAAACCAATTGAGGGTTCATAAATAAAAGAAGAGCCGCCTGCAGCCGAGCGGCCAATTGGTTTCGTTTGATCGAGTGCTGATCGCCCGCCGAGTTCGTACTTTCGGGCCCTAAAAGCGGTCGTTCGGGGCGAGAAGTGGACGAAGCGGAGCGGTCGGCCGGCCGTTCGGACGAGCGAGAAATCAGCTGAGCGATCGGCGGGCGGGCGGATGACACGAGTGGCCGAAAGAAGTGATTAATGAGCAGACTTCGGATCAAAGCGGGGGGCGGGTGTCGGCCGAGGAAACACGAGGCCGGCGTGTTTTCGCATCCATTTCGCCCCGCCACTCACCCGCCCGCCCGCCGGCCGCACTTCGCAAAACAAATCCGCTCGCTCGGGCGCTCGCTGATCACTTTTGATCCGCCGGCCGCTCTTGATCGGCGGAATTCGAGCTGCTGATTCGAGGCGCTGGAGGTGGGAAGTTCTCGGGTTTCTTTTGATCCACTGGAGGGATCAAGGCTGCAGACTGAAGCGAGTGACCGAGGTCGGCGGTTCTAATTGCGGAATTCCAGTTGTCTGTCTTGCTCGGCGTGTGTTGAGTGCGTTCTGGTCAACAAATACCGCCGGTTCCGTAAAAGGATGCAGTTGTTGTTCCGCCCTCAATCGGCTCGCTTCTTTTGTGCACCCACGTGTTCTGAAGTCTTGTGCAAACAAACAACGCCAATTGGCCTCTGCGGGACGTCATGATTTCCGAACTCTGCGGAGGACGGTAGACGGAAAAGGAAAGCGGACATGGTGGACGGCAAATGAACTCACAGTGGTGGTTCAGCTTGTCGTTTGGTTCACTTGTTATTGTTTTCACTTTTACCCGTGCATTCGATCAACCGAACATTCACTCGACGGTAGACTTCGTTTGGGATTTAAATCCTCCGCTTTGCATCTTTCGCTGTACTCGCACACGTGTTCCCCTTGTTTTGCTGATTCAAACGAACGATTCGAAGATCAACTGATCGTGTTGGCGCGAATATAAACCGCAAATTCAGCCGACCTCTCCACTGTTCGTGCGATCGCCCGCAGAGCACCCGGGTCGCTCGTAATCCACTTGTCTTCAGCGAACAGAATGCACTCGACATTCGGCCTCGTGCTGCTCGTGCTTTCCGTAGGGATGACCGCGGGCACTCAATTGCTGTATCCAGTGGAGCCTTTGGAAGGGGAGTTCTGCGGCCCGTACAAGGAGTGCCCGCCGGGCACCGAGTGCATGCGAACATTCGAGTGAGTCGCCCGCCTGTCCATCCGAACAATTCTCACTTGCTTGCAGCCGGACAGAGCCCTTCTCTTGCTTCCTGCCGCAGTTCGGCTCGACGTTCTCGTTCGTCGAACAGAAGTACGCCGCCAAGCACGCGTGCCCGAGCCCGACCGCCCCTCCCACGTGGCTGCTCGCCTTTGCTTCGTTCGGCGTCCTCTGCTTTGTCGCCTTCGTGATTTGGGCGGGCTTCTGGGGCACGCGCCGCCTGCTCGTCCGCTGCGTCCTCCCGTCGATCAAGGGCGAGAAGCGGACGGCCGAAAAGCCGCGCAGCCAGTGGCCGACCGCCGAGAACCCGGGCTACGACGGCAGCGAGGAGCAGCCGACGGCGAGCGGCAAGACCGCCGGCGTGATCGTTTGAGCCGAGTGCACGAAATCCCTCCAACCGAACGTCTTTCCGCATTTCCTCCTCCTATCCTCCGAGCAGCGACTATTTATTCTTCGGTCAATAAACACATTCATTCGAATAAATTAGGAAACGGAGGGATTAGTGGGCGATTTCGTCGAGTTCGAAGCGGAACGCCCGCTCGTCCTCGTCGCGGCGAACTCTGAAGAAACAAACGGCTCTGTTGGGTTGATTATGATTCAGTTCGAAACAACCGACTACTCACTCGATACACGCATTAGACGGGAGGATAGGAAGAGTGCAGGATGAAGAGGAACGACAAACGAGGGAAATGCGAGGAGTCGGGGGAAAGAAGGAAGAAGTGAACGGCGGGAAGCTCCGAATGGCCGGCGGCCGGGTGGAATGTTCGTCTGTTGCTCATGCCACGTATTTCATCAGGTTGGACGAGGAGTTCTTGTTCCACGGCATGCTGAAACAAACCGGAAATCAATCGGGGAAGGTGTCGGGAGGAAGCGGAAGGCTCGAACGGAATCTGCGGCAAGCCTCAAGGACGATTGACCAGAGCCCGAACCAAACGAAAGAAAGAAAGGAAAATTCCGCACCCAACAGCTCACAGTTCTTTACGCGGGGCGTTGATTATGAGTCGGTAGTCTGAAGAAGAACGGAAATTACAGCCCACAAAACGCCCGTTGCTCTCAAGAGAACTCTAGCAGTGGCCCGTTAGAAAGCAAGGGGTTAGTCAGCACACACCCAACGGGTTAGTTCGAGTTAGGAAGCAAAGTAGCCGTCTTGTTCCCGCGGGGTTTGGACAAAAGAGCGTTTATTTTCGCACGAAAAGAACGAACGAACAAGATGACGGTTGGACAGGAACGTCGATCAAACACAAAAGTGGACGGACGCCCTCGGAACGAACGGAAAAGTGAGTTCTTTTGGCCCGCAAACCGCCGGAAACCGTCGACCACACCGCTGATTGCACTCGAAGGAAGGAAGGCGAACCCGTGGAAACGAAAGAAAGAGCAAACGGAAGAGTGTGAAGTGAAACGGCCACGTGTTAATCGAAAGAAGATGCGGCGAGTGCCCGCCCCAGTTTGCCCACCCGAACGAACGATCGAAAATTAATTACAATTTGTAATCGTTGAGATAATAGAACTTCTTCCAGAACTTGGACCGGTTCTGCTTGTACTTGAAGTAGGCGAACGCGATCAGCAGGCCGAAGATCAGGATCCAAAGCAGCGAGTAGGTGTTCCGGTCGGCCGACTGGGCGTTCGTGTTCACTGGAAGCACACGAACAAACGAGTAAAGAGAATACTTACGTGGAGAACTCACCGTAGTTCCCGTTGCCCCACGGCCGGGCCTTCTCGCCGTTCAGCCGGGCCTCCGCCTCCTCCAGCCGATCCACCTGCAGCACACGTGAAAGAAGTAAAGGAAGAAAGAACTCACCGATCCGTGGACAGCCGCAAACTTCGGATTGAGGTGCTTGTCGGAGATCTTCTTCAGCTTCCCGTCCGCGTACTCGTTCACCTTGTAGCCGGGCTCGGGCTGCAACACGTGTGGGTACAACAAAAAGCAGTGCAAACGGGTACCTGGACGTTCATCGCCTTGATGTCCGCGTAGTACTCGGTGAGGAACTTGAAGACCTCCGCCTCGTCGAACTCGCCGTTCGGTTGGCGGCACTTGGGACACAAGACGGACGGCGGGAACTGCTGCTTCGGGAAGTGCGGGTCCTCGGAGGCGCCTCCGGCCAGCCGCTGGTTCGCCTTGTTGTGCGCCCGCCAGAGCCACAGGACGGTGTCTTCAGGGGTGCGCACCGACGACAGCGTCTCTTTGGCCATCTTGTCGAAGTTTTTCGCGCACTCCACGCAACTCAGGTAGTTGAACACGAACTGATGGAGCGGCTCGAGCACCTCCTTGTTTGGCGAGAAGTTCGGGTCTCGAAACGAACGAGAGTACAATGAATGCTCGATAGGAACTCACTGTGTTTGTTCTGCTTGAAGGCCTCGACCGTCACCACGTGGAAAGTGGACCACAGGCCGCACGTGTAGCCGCGGAGGTAGGGCTTCGAGCCTCGACAGGCCACGTACTTCGACTCGGCAGGCAGCGGGTGGCCCAACTCGTCCTGGAACCGCCGCACGTGCGCGAGCCACTCGTCGGCCGTCAGCGTCGCCAGCGGGCGCACGAACTCGTCCAGCCGGAAAAAGAGGCGGCGGACGGGCGCGGAGAGCGGGAGGTATTGCCGGAGTACGTGCATCCAATCCTTCAGCACCTTCAGGTAGTGGCCGTCGATCGTGTTCCGGCGCGGGATCTCTTGAGTGAGCATGTAGTGGAGGGCGGAGGTCAGGTCGAGGTATTGCACTTCGAATTGCTTCCACGCGACCTCTTCGGCCGTCCGCTTCGCGTCCACGACGACCGGCGCCTTTTGGGCGGGCGGTTCGGCGGCCTGAACTCGAAGGAATCCAACAGGAATCAATGAAGAGAACGCACTTGATTGGGGACGGCCGGCTCTTGGAGGTGGGCGGCCAGTTTGTCCACTTCCTCTTGGATCTTTGCGAAGTCCACCGCCTCGCTCGACGAGAAGGACGGCGAGTGGGGATTCTCGCGCTTGAACACGAGCAGCGCGGGCACCGCCACGCCGCCGAACTGGGCGGCCAGCGGGTGGTCGGCGCTCACAGCCGCCACGTGCACGTGCGGCTTCGAGTGGAAGTTGATCAACGCCTGCAACAAACGAGCAATGAGCAGTGAAGAAGGTGGAAGCGAACCGAAAGCCCGTCGCCGAACGGCTCCTTGTCCACGACCACCGCCAACAACGAGGCCGAGGAGGCGGCCGACCACAAATCGGAGAGCGTCGAAGTTCTGCAAGGAGCATTCGTTGAAGAAATCGGAGAATAATGAACGTACTTGGGCGTCAACTCCAGCTTCGGCCAACCGGCTGGGTGGTCACGCTCGAAGTCCTTGCGCGCCAACTCGGCCACCGCTCGCGTCATTTCGGGCAGGTTGTACTTGTCGCCGTGGAAGGTCTCGCCGTCGTCCTTCGACTTGGAGCCCACTTTGAAGTACTGAAGAGAACGAGTGAACGGAAGAAGCAAGGCAAGGACGCACTTTGACCGTCGGGAAGGCGGCGATCGCGTGTTGGCGGCAGAGCGGCGAGTTCTCTTCGGACGCGCAGTTCACGACCGCCACCTGAACGGTCGGCGTCCACGAGCGGAGGTTCGTCGCGAACTGCACCCACGTCGGCTTGTAGTGGATGCAATGCCCGCACTGAACTCAACGAGCAATGTAGTAGAACAAAAGAAAGAAAGGAACGAACCCAGGAGGCGTAGAACTCGACAAAAAAGGCTCGTTGTTGGTTGTAGACCGTCTGGTCGAAGGTCGTGACGTTCAACTCCAACACGTGGTCCTTGTCCGTGTACAGCGACTTTTCACTTTCCGCTGCCACTCCATCGGAGAGCAGGAGAACGGCGGCTAAGAGGAGAAGAGCGGCAGGTGGTCGAAAGGTGGATTTCCTTCGGATTTTGCGGCTGGCCGACGAGTCGCTGGAGGTCGAGCAAGTGGAGCTCATCGGAAGGCTCTCGTCGTCTAAAACAAACGCAAGAATCAACGAAATAACAATGAAAAACTATCAATAACAGTCAAATGTAGGAAATAAAGGCTGATCGAAGAGAAACGAACCTGTGCGTCGTGCCATCGCTTCCTTACTTCCGTCGTCTACTCCAAATAATGGAAGCTTGCGAGTATTCCGTTGAATCCGACGAAGAGGCGGCGTTTAATCCAAGAACATCCGCTCGCAAGCCGAAAATCCGCCCGCCGTTTGAGTGCCCGTCTGAAACAAGAAGAAATTGATCAAATTCGAGGAAACGCGAGTATCACGAGCAGACGACCAAAATCTTGTTGCTATTGCAGGGACACCGAAATCGATTGTAAAAGCAGCTAATCTACGTAGTCCCGACTACTCCAACACGTCTGCAAGAACGAAGTTTTCGCTCATTGATGGGCAGGAGAACAACGAGCGATTGATGAGTGCGGTCGTTGAATTAATCTAATGGCTTCTCTTGACATTCGCGAACGATAATCTTGAGTTCAGTTAGGCAGGAATAGCAGGGATGTTAGTCAAAAAGCAATCGAAGATCTCAATCGGCTACAAAGACGGGATCAACGCTTCCACTCATGAGCAAAAACCCCAGAGGGCTGAAGGCCGCCTAACGAAAGGAAGGAGTGGACGTGCGGGGATCACAACGAACGAGCGACCAGCGCAGTGGAGAAGCGGGAAAACCGGTCGGCAGCGACTCCCGCGCGTTCTGCTCGTCGAATTTTGAGTGCGAAGATTGCGGAGTTGAAATTCTGAAGTGGACGAAGCACGAAACGATTTGGACTCAAGGGCCGCAAGAGCAAGTGGACGAAAGGAGTGCAAGAAGTGCGACGAAAGGAACGCAATCGATCGGCGCTTATCCCGCAAAACTCGGGCGTGTTCGGCGCCCGTCGTCTCCTGATTGCAATCAATCGGCGGGAATTGGCGCGTGGATTTCCGGCTGCTCCGTCTGCTCCACGGACGCAAGACACACGAGCTCGAAAGAACTGCTAGAACTAATAGGTCGATTTCTCCAGAATAAAAGCGGTAGTTGTCGTCAACGAAGAGAAGCACTGTTCAGACATTGCAGAGGGCAGACAATTACCGATCGGCTCGGTAGTTTTTTTTCTCAACGACCCTTACCGTTGTTCCTAGAAACCCGAAAGAACCCACAAACGAAAGGAAGATGGACGACCGACCCGAAGGAGTGGACACGAACGACGAAAACCGGTCGGTTCGCCCCGTTCCTTCATGTTCTTCGCCGATTCCGCGCGCTCCGCAGCGCTTCGTGATAACAAGCAAAACAAATCGGGCTCTTTTCTGTTGGTTTAGCGAAGTGATGGATGCCCGCCAACACGTGGAATAAGCGGGTGATTTGATTGGTCTTTTGTTGAGCGCTATGAACCACATCATTCTTGAGTTGGACTCGAACAGAAAGACTGAGAAACTGTTGAGCAAACAGGAGCCAATGGCAGAAGTGAATTCAACCTAAGTTCGTCGACTTGCGTTCATCTTCGAACGGCGAACGCATAAAAGCAGACGGTCGTTCGGAAGGGAGGGTGTTGGGCGGTCGGACGGAAGAGCGGGTGGACGATCCGAAAGTCGAAAAAAGTGGACGGCCGGCGCGCGGTCGCTTCGGAAAAACGCGGAGATCGAGCGGGGCGAAAGAAGTCGCGCACGCACGAAGCGACGGCCGGCGGGCGGGCGGGCGGAAGTCGACCGCAAAGCAGGAAGAAGAAGGTGGAAAGAGGATGACCTCCGAACATCCCGACGACTTTGCGAAAAAAAACAATCGACGATGAAGGAACGGCGAACGCAAGACCTCCAACTTCATTCGAAGGCTTCGTTTTCACGTGTTCTTCACACTCCCAGCCGCTCGCCGCTTGCTGTTGAAGGCTAACTGTGAGAACGGGACCACGTAGAAGAAGAAATAAAATCCGAGTGAATGTGGAGGAAGGCGAACGGAATTCAGGACGCCGGCCGGACTAATTGGCTTCCCACTCCTCCTCTTGTACCTCGTCTGCCCGCTTGTTCGCAGCGAAAAGCAAACAAATCGGGAGCTTTTGCTCGCCGACAGCACACAAGCCGCTGCGATTCCTTTCTGCCGAACAGACGACGCGAACTTCTGCTAAAGCATTTCGAATCGATCTCTTCACCGCTCATTTCTTACATTAACACGGATTTTACTCGGCATGGAACAACAATCACCGGGGAACATTGGAATTATTCTTGGACGTTCGCTTTCAGCAGCCCGAAGCGGTGATTCACGTACTCGGCGAACTTTGCACAGGCGGCTTCGAAGCGAGTCTTGACTGTCGTCAACTCGTCGAATGTGAAGTGCTCCCGTGTGTGTGGTGCCTCGCCTCGGACCTTCAACTCCAGCTCGGCGCCCTTAAAAGTGGCCGAGAAGACGAGACGGACGCATGGGAATCGCTGAAAGCACCAGAGTACCAATTAGGAGCTAACCGTTGAACGAACGGGATCCTCGAAGTGCCGGAAAGCGATTCGAGTCATTCGCATTTCGAACGGCTTCTCGCTCGATGTGGCGAGCGTCTCGTGGAAGAGCGATCCAAAGTGGCCGTTTCCTTTGAACAGCCAGCAGTCGTGTTCCGTCGATTCGGCCTCGTTCGGGTTCCACGTTTCTTTTTTCTAAAACAAAAGAAGTGAGAACCCTAATGAGTCGAAGAAGGCCTAACAGATTCTGCGAACCGCAGCTCAAACTCCTTCAGATTGGGGGCATTCCTGGCCAGAAAGGCGTAGTAGTCGGGCAACACTCTCGGCAGCCAACTGAACCCCCGATGGCCGTAGATGGCGGAGACGAGCTTGCGGACTGCCGGATGGAAGGTGCAGTCGCCTCCCCGCACCTCTCCGGATTGACTCCCGCTCAGGTCGATCTCTTCGACGGGCAGTTCGAAGATTCGCTTCAGCGAGTGCTTCCCTTCGGCTGAACAAAGGAAGGCAATGGAATCAATTGAGCGTTGCGGGCTTACCGGCCAGAAGCGTGAACGTCGGACCGGTCGAGTAGTAACGTTGGAGTTGGAGGTCGGGGAAATCCGCGTGTTGGGTGATCGTGTAGGAGCATTCGAGATTCCGCAAGGAAGAAGCGAAGTGCTGGATCAAACGGAGGCCTCCGGCATCAGCTTCGGCCGGCAAGATCAGGTGGTGAACGGCTGAAACGAGAAGAGTTTATTCGAGTACAATAATTAGAAGAAATTACTCGAAAACAGTCGGATAATTTCGTCCGTGTGCTCCTCGCTCAAACTGTCATGGACGCCCAACTCGTCCACGTGCTGCTCGACGATTCCGAGGCGCCGAAGGACCGGAATCGCGTCAAACGGAAACCAAACGACGTCCCCGTTCCGTTCGTGGAAGGCGATCCGCCCGTGATCTTTCCTGTCTGATGGATGAAAAATGAGTACGCGAAATATGGAGGAATTTATAGGACAAATAAAGTAGTTTAGAAGCGAGACGCGTGGAAGAAGTGGCCTTGCAAGTGATTGCCCCGAACTAACCGGTAAGCGGCGTGCTCTCCAATTCCATGAACTTGGATTGGTGATCTCTCCAATGGTCCCACTCGTCCTTCGCGCCCTCCACCTTCGGCCATTTGATCTCCAGCCGACACGAGTGGAAGAACTGGAGGACTGCCGCCCGGTAGCGAGTGTTCACGCACTGCAAACGAGTGGAATAATCGGGAGTTTCTAGCTGGGAAACGAACGGAAATCGAGCGGAGGAGAGCGAGCGGGGGCGACGTGACTCGCCGCCGATCTTCGGCAAACATTTTCGGCTCTTCGGTCGGGAATCCGCGGAGGATGGCGGCGACCAGCTGCCGTCGGCCTTCCATCCTTAATTGCGGCGAATTCGTGGCCATTTGGAGCGATCTCAGCAACGAGTTTGTCGAAAGCAAACTCGAATAAACGCAAGAACCGAGTGGCGTTCGATTTTCAAGCGAAAACCGAGCGAGTGTTCGGCAGAGGCGCACCCGCCTCGCCATCCGCTCCCGATGCCCAGCGAGCAATTAAAAGACGGAACTGGGGGTGCAGCAAGTGACGAGTGTTGCATTCATTCGAAATCGAGGTGTAATTACCGCTGACAAAATGTAATGGTCGTTTGCATTCGGTTATCTGCTGCTTTCAACCCCATTTATTCATCAACCGCAAGTGAATGAAAAACGGAACTCACTCTTCGTCGTCGTCGATGCTTCCGTGCCGTTGCACGCAATCGCAAGTGCCCTTTTTAGCTACTGCCACACCGACAAAAAGGAGAAAGAGCAAAGCGGAAAATCCAGACGACATTCCACTCCTCTACAAGTCGCACAATCCTTTCTTACATTCCGCTTTCCGAACAAGAACCGAATGCTGACGTTGCTCAAGCGCCCGCTCGAACTCGACGATTGCTTTGAGACCAGGGCTGGGCGGATTGTCCGCGGTCTCAAGGATCGTCGAGTTTCTCCGCTTGATAAATGTTACCCTATTCGAATCCGTTTCGATTTGTTCGTTGCATCAAACGATCGTTGAATGGCCAGTTCGACACGACGGCCAGAAAATGCACACTCGAACATGTTTATTCTTCAGCGATCGTTTGTGAGAACATACAGAAGTGAACAGACCACTTGCAACAACTGAGAATAACAACAACAATTTGGAGGGGTACAACGGATAACAGATGGAAGGAAGACACTCGTTTTGCTCGACCAGCAGCAATTGAAGAAGAGGGTGGGCATCAGTCGATCTCCTCACTTCTTCGCCCCGTCCTCCTCGTCGGAAGACGACTCGCTCAGCTGGAGGCCGGACGGTCGGAGGAGCGCCGGCGTGCGAGCGGGCGGCGGCTTCCGCTTGGCGGCCGCCGATTTTCCGCCAACGGCCGGCCGTTTCGCTCGCGATTTGGTCGCCTTCCGAGTGGCCGCAGCGGAGGTGGACGGGCCGCTCTGCTGCTGCTGGAACTCGAGATCGAAGCGGTCGTCGTAGAAATCGTCGGCCGCCCGCCGGCTGTTCGCCGTCTGCCGCAGGGGCGGGAGTTTGGCGGCGGCGGCGATGGCGGGCGTGATTTCGGGCTCCTTTTTGTTCGAGCGGGCGCGACTCTCGCGTTTCGCGCGATCGATCAGCGTGGCCAGCTCGCGGTCGTCCTCCTCTTCGTCCCCGTTCTCCTTCTTCGGGTCGTCTGCTTCGTCCTTGGAGTTCTTCGCTCCTTTTCCTGCAAGCAAGGAATACACAAACCATTCATGCATCACAAACCTTTGCCCTTCCTCTTCTTCAGCCGCTGCAACGCTTGCTGCACGCGAGACGTCGGGGCGAACGGCCTGCTCGTGGCGGGGCCCAAATCCGTCCGTCGGAGGAAGGCGGTCAGGCGCGTCTGGTAGTGTTGGGTGGGCGAGCGGATGAACTCGTCCCAAACCCGCAGAGCGTCGTGCGTGTGCCGGCGGAGCTCGTCGGCCGACCAGCCCAACTGCAGCCACACGAACTCGTGGACGGCCTCGAACTCGACGGGCGTCCACTTGAAGCGGTGCTCGTCGGCGTCCACCAGCGGCCGCATGTACGCGGTGAACACCTCCTCGCTCGGAAACTGAACGAACAGCGGAATAAACAAAAGGAATGGATTGAAGAAACGAACGTTTTCGATCCGATCCTGCTCGTTGCGCGTCTCGATCAGCCGGCGCAGTCGGATCTTCTGCTTCGTTTCGAAGAACTGCGGCGGCTTCCCGGCGGCTTCGGCCTCCGCCTCGGCTTTCGGCTTCGCGTCCAGCCACATGCGGATTCGTTGCAACCTTTGGAGGCCCTGAACGAAGATTGAAAGAAGGACGAAAGCCGCCGTTCACCTCGCCGTACGCGTCCTCGCTGTTCTGCACGTTCTTCTTGGCCGCCTCGTCGCCCACCCTCGCGACCTCGGCGAGCAGCTCGAGGGCGGTCACGCAGCCGACACCCTCGAAGCCGCGCGTGTAGTCGCCGCCCGCCAGCATCGCCAGGATGATGAAATCGAGGCGGCCGAGGCCTGAAGCAAAGAAGGGATGAATGAATGGTCAAAGGAAAAGAACAAACCGAGCTCGTCGTATATCTTCGCCGCCTCATACTCGTGCACGTGCTCCCGTCGACTGGACATGTTCTTGTACACGCGCTCGCCGCCGAACAGCCACACGTCCGAGTCGTCGGTCACGATCCCGTCGCAGAGGCCCAGGCGCTCCAAACACACGCACTGGGCCTCGGCCTCGGAGGGGGCGACCATGTACGGAAGGCCGAGGACGGCCAACAGTCGCTGGCACTCCGCGTACACGCCCGACTCGGCCACCTCCTCCGGAGCAGCGGCAGCGGCGGTGGCGAAAAGGAGCGGCTCGCGCGTCTCCCGGCCGCTCTCCTCGACGCCCGCCGCCACCCACGCGTCCTCGTCGTTGGCTTCCGGCCGCGGGAGAACCGACGTGGCGGTCATCTTCGGGTCGCTGGTCGGCGGATTGGCGGCCTTCGACACGACCGGCGGCTTCTCCTTCTTGCTCGCCTTCTTCGGCGTCTTCTTGGGCGTCTTCTTGGGCGTCTTCTGCTTGGCGGCGGCGGTCGACGCGCGAGTTTTGGAGCTGCCGGCCGGCTGTCGGGCGGCCCGTTTGGCCGAAGGTCCCCGCTGCTCCACCAGCGACCGTTGGAGGGCCTCCAGCAGCCGCTCGTCGTCCGAAACCTCGACGAAATCCTCGTCTTCCTCCTCGCTGCTCTCCGAGCTCCGGAGGATCGGGTCCTGGACCTCGACCTCGTCCTCGCTTCCGTGCACCGACTGCTCGGGGGTCCACGAGTCCCTTCGACGAGTGCTCACTTCTGAACGAGGAGCGATAGAAGGGGCGAGAGAATTCACTCAAACCTGCGGGATTCTCGTCCTCGTTCTCCTCGTCGTCCACTTCCATCCGGTCGGCGGCCGTCGAAGAGGCGGGGCGGCGGTTCTGGAGGCGCCGTTCGCATCGTTTCGCCTTGGCCACGACCTCCGCCATCTCCTGCTCCTCGTCGTGGATTCCTCGGCCGAGCCGTCCGAAAGGCCGCCGGCTTCTCGTTGGGCGAAGCGCTGGAGGAGACGGGCGTAGTTGAAGCCGCCGCTCGTGCCCTCCGCCTCGCCGCCACTCTCCGCCTCGCCGTTCGCCTCGTCCTCGCCGTACTCGTTGCGGATTCGCTTGAGGAAGCCCTCCCACTCGACGGTCAGTCCCTCCGGTTGGTGGACGTGCGGCGGCTCGTTTTCGTACGTGCGGCGGAGGACGTGGCCGTGCGAGTGGCTGTCGACGATCACCATCTCGCCGCCGCCGCTGTCGTCCAACGACGAGGTGAGCGGACGGCCGACTTGAGCGGCTTTCTCTTGTTTCAACTGCAAACGGGAAGAAGAAACGGATGAATCAAAGGAAAGAGGCCCACCTTCTCCAGCTCCGCGTTCACGGCATTTCGTTTGCACAACCGCTGCAGCTGGAAGTGGCTGAACTCCAGCGAGTCGTCGGGGATTTCGTGCGGATTGACGCGGTCGTTCTTCGCGCGCTCCTTGGCGTCCAGCAGGAAGGTGATCCGCTCGTCCTCCTTGAGCAGTCGGTTGTAGCCGCTCAGGTAGTCGTTCGGCTGTTCGTCCCGCTTCTTGCGCGGCTTCCGAGTGCGTGGCCTGAACGCGAGGAACGAATGGGTGGAATCCCTCGAAAAGAACCCACTTCGGGACGTCGACACCGGCGGCCTCCGCTTCGAGGTTGGCCACTTCGAAGATGTCGTCCGAGCGCCGTCCCTGGACGAACTTCTGCTGGATCTGTGCCTCGAGAGCGGCCCGGTCGGCGTCCTCCGCCTGGCCGTCCACCTGCTGTTGAGCGAATTGGGTGAGCAGCGCCTTCTGCCGCTTGTTCAACGTCAACTCGTCCACGTGCCGCTTGAGGGCGCGCTCTCGCTGCAAACAAACGCAAAGAATAGAAAAGGCGGGTGGAAGGAACTCACGAGAACTTGCTTCTTCAACGCGGGCACTTGCTCGCCGTCGAACACGAAGATCGGGCGGATTTTGTAGAAGAGGAGCTTCGCGATCCGGTGCATCAAGAGCGCCAAATGCGGTGACTTGGAGCTCAGGCCGTGCGCGCTGTACCCTTGGGCCGCTTGGTGCAGCCACAGCGAGATATCTGAACGACGAATAAACGGAAGGACGGGAGATGAGGGACTTGCCGACGGCCAGCCGCTTCCCCTCCAACGCGTCCAGCGTGATCGGCTTGGCGGTCGGCTCCAGCAGCGGCCACAATCCCTGGACGCCCATGGCCGCTGCCGATTGCTGGCTGCAAAAAGTCCGAATTCCTTGCGAACCGACCGAAGGAAAAGTACGTGGATGCACGTTGATTGGAGAACAGAAGTCCTCTTCGCTTGATGACCGAAAGCCGACCGGATCAACAGAAGAACAATCGTTTACTGCCGCTCGTTTAAATTAACAACAACAAAAAGAAGAGGGGTTCAATTAGAAAAGCAATCATAAGAGAAGTGGGATGTCGGCATAGAAGAGAAGGAGGAGGGGAGAGACCAAACGATCCCGTCTCGTCGAATTCGCTCGGGACTCACGCCCGGTAGCCGCCTTGCGGGGGCGCGCCCGCACCGCCGCCACGGCCACGTCCCGGAGCTGAAACACGAGCGATCATTCGAGTGGTTGGAAGGCGGAAGAACGCACCTCCGCGTCCGCCGCGTCCTCCGCGGAACGCGCCGCCGCGGCCGCGAGTGGGCGCCGACTGGCCGCCGAGGCCCATGCCGACGGCGCCTTTCTGCGCGCGGCCGATGTTCTTGAACATCGGAGCGTTCTTCAGCATGTCCGGCAGGATCACGAAGCGGATCTGCGAGCCGCGCACGAACACGTTCTCCAGATTCTGCGTGCGGCCGTCGCGCATCGTCATCGTGATGTCTTGCCTAAAAAATGAGGGGATAGACGAGTGCGGGAAGAAGGGGACTCACATCTGGCAGTTCATGTTGTCCTCGGCCTCGATCAGCTTCCCGCGGTACACCTCGCCTAAACGAACGAACGAGTGGACGAAAGGAAGCGGGCGGAACTCACCGGTCGCCGTCTCCAGCGTGATGATGTGCCCCTCGGCCTCGTGTAGGATCTTGATCGGCACTCCGATGGCGGTCATTTTGCTCACAAGTTCTGGAACACGCAAAGGATCAAATTATTGCACCCGAACAGGCAATAAATCGAGCAAACACTCCAATTTTCCGGCTGATAGGACGCGCGCAAACGCCCGCCGAAATAATTCGAAATCCTTCCGTTTCTTTCGCTTTTTATCCCGCTCCAACCCGCCGATTCAACCGAAAGGAACTCACAGGAGAGTTTCGGAACAGCAATCAACTGCACCGTCCAAAAATTCAACGAGACGTCCGTCGAATCGAAATCCTTCGAATCAAACGCGAATGGCGGGAAGCGGCGGCGAGTGGACGCGCCCAAGCCGCGGCGGCCTCGAACGGAATGCCAGACGGCGGCTGTCGAAATCGGAGGCGATCGCGGCGGGTGCTCGCCGGCCGACTTGCGAGTGGATTTGCGCTCTTTCGTTCGATCACCCCTGCTTCCTTTTTGTTCCTGCTCGAATCTAGCCAACGAAAGAAAATAATCGAATTTATTGCAATCGCAAGAGGAGGAACTAAGCGGAAGAGAAGCAGAAGGAAGCGGAAGGTGAGGTTCACCGTTGATTCGCCTGCTGATGCTCGTGTTGGCGCATGCGGCCGGCCTGCCGCTGCTCGAGCTCCTTCTGGTAGAGGTAGTCCTCCATCTCCTCGTGTCGGGCGATGTCCTCTTTGCCCCAAAAGCGGTTGGCCCACTTGCCCGCGCGGTAGGCGCCGTACAGGAACGCCCCGCCGCCCGCCATCACGCTCACAGTCACCAGGTGGCTCTTCAGGCGTTGGTTCATCTGCAACGAAAGAAATTGATGAGCGGAAGAGGAAATGCGATGGAAGACAGTGGAAGAAAACAAGCGGAAAAGCGGTAAACAACCGAAAACCCGAGGGAATCCTCGAACTTGGCCAAGCGGGAGAACACACGTCCTTTCGGGTGCCAACTCTCCTTCTCGCTTGCTGTTGTTGAAGCTGTGGTCAAACAACATTCGCCAATCTTACACTTTGTCTTCGAATAGTTGAGTTTCGATCGAAGGAGCTTCCATTGCTCTTTGCAAAAGATGGCAGTCTACGAGGACATGAGAGAACAATAAATGAAGTTTTACTTTTTTTAAATTGCTGCTTTTTCGCTGTGTGCACGATTGATTACGCAAATCCCACAAAGGGTGAGAACAAGAAGAAGGGTTTGAGTGGGTACAAGCGATGCAATCGTGTGAAGAATGATCAGCGCAGGTTTCCCCGGAAGAAACGCAATCAAAGGATGCGTTTGCAGTGGGAGGTGTGGGAATGGCGGCAGCACGAAAGCCTCTCGCAGTTGATTGAAAGCAGTCCGTTTGTTTGCTCCTTCTTTCTACCGTTTCCTCGTAGTTTGATCGGAGGTAAGTCCATTGCTTGTTTCAACACCCATATTCTGTTGGTTTCTTTGCAGACGCCCAGAAGAATGGAAGTGCAGTGCTTTCTGCTGTGCTTTGCGTTGCTCGTCGTGGCCGCCGTGGATGCGAGCAAAGGCAAAGAGAAGAGCTGTGAGTTTTGTACACGTTCTTTCTAAATTCGGCAATTTTCCGTCGATTGCAGGCAACGGAATGATCCTCGATTTCGGCCATCTGGAGCGGAAGATCCAACCGGTTTGCTTGGAGGGCGACGTGCAGATCTCGCAGCTCACGCGACACCTCCAGAAGAAGGGATTCTCTTCCTCGCTCAAGCTTTTCTACAACGGTCAGTGATCATCAGTCTTTCTTTTTACTTGTGTGTGTGTGCACTTGCAGACGAACTGCTGAACGAGTCCCTCACGATCACCGACTACAAGATCGACGGCCAGAAGCCGATCGAAGTGCGCGAAGACCAGCAGTGGCGTTTTTGGGTCCGCCGGCTGTCGCTGGACGAGGAGGAGTGGCTGGGCGCCAACGAGAACACGACCGTCGGGGACGTGAAGGAGCAGCTCAAGGAGATCAACTCCTACCCGATTTACATCCCCGCTACCGGCAAGGAGCAGTGCGCATTCATCCAGCAGCTCTACTTCCGCGGCGTCCTCCTCGACGACGACCAAAAGAAGCTCGTCAAACTGCAGGGCATGAAGGAGGGCGCCAAGATGTTGCTCTTGCTCAAGGTCTGTGGCCACGTCTTCTGAATGCGATCCCTTTGTTTGTTTGAGTGATTGTGCAGAATAAAGATTGAGGTCTTGTTGCGTCTTTGATCGTCCCCGATTGCTAGCAAACAATTGTTTATTCCCCAGTGTGATGAGAAAAACGTTCAAGCCAAAGCGGTCGCAATGGAAACAGTTCCATTCGCGTGGTTGTGCAGAAGGCAGTGATCGCGGAAGACGGTGACAGGCAGCGCGAAGCAGGTCTCGCAGTCCCCACTACTGTAAACGAGGAGGTCGCACTGACCGTCCGGCCCCTCGGTCTTTCGGTCGATGAGGTCCTCGTTGTTCACTGGGAAGTCCAGCCCGTTGATCGTGTAGACGAGGTCCTCGGCGAAATCACACGCAACCGTCGCCTCGTAGCCATACCGCTTTCCGTTGGCCATTCGAATGATCGCAGCGAAGACGGCGTCCGGAACAAAAGCGACGTCGCCGGCCAGCCGGAAGTACGTTGTGCCGCCCGACGCGAACGTGTACGCTCCGACCGTCACTCTGCAACGCGCAAGCAATAGCCGAAAGAAGGGAGAACTCACTCGTCCAGCACGATCTGCCAGTCCAAGTCGAGCCAGTCGGCGTTCGGGAGTTCCGTCCAGTCGTTCGCGCACTTGGCGGGCTGCCGACCGCCGATTTGAACCGAACCGTTCAGCCGCAAGTAGTCCTGAGTGCTGGCACATCCGATGCTAAAAAGACTCTTTGCACGCAAGAAGGAAGGAGAACTCACTAGTCGTAAGCGAAAGAGACCACCTTGTCCTCCTCGTCTCCCAGCAGACTCCAGAGGAACGAGGGATCGTCTTTCTGCGCGAGCTGGCGCCCGAACGGCAGCCATCCGTCGCGTGGGAAAACCATGTGCGAGTTGTTGACCACAGTGAACGCGATAGCGGTCTTGCTTTTACCGTCGATCTAAACGGAGGAATCAAACGATGAGGAATCTCGGCACTCACAACGAAAGTCTCGGTCCCCGTCCAGCCGTCCGGCTCATCGTAGAGGTCGTCGAAGAAAAAGCCGGTCTCAACAAACGTGGTGGAGTTTCTGCAAAGAAGAAGCCAGGGATAAAGCTGGGAAGTGATGCACTTGCCGGTAGTTGTAAAGACCGCCTTCCGGGACGTCCACCACCTGCAGATTGCTGCCCACCGGCTCGTCGCTCACTTCCACCTTGCCGAGCACCTTGAGGCTGACCGGCGGAGTGCCGATCTGCAGTTGGAACTGGAGGATGTCGTTGGCGAAGGACTCGAAGTGCCAGTCGACCGCCGCGTCCAGTCTTCCAACGGAACACAGGAGGAAGAAGGCGAACAAACAGAAACCACTGGTCATCTTTTTGCCCTGATTGTTCTTTCTCCTTTTGGGGTTCATCCGTTTTATATTCGGTTTCTTCAGAGGACAGAAGCATCTCTGGACGAGTGGGAGAAATCTTGACTTCTTATCACCATCTGCTCGTTGCTCACTTTTTGTCGTTCTTCCTGATAAAACCGTTGAGTTCAGACGCTCGAGTAGTCGCTGGTCGAATGAAAGTAGCCAAGCCAAGGGCGTTAAAACGTGGATTTTTGTCGCGATGATTTGCAAACCACTTTCGACGTCATGTGGGAGCAATCTCCGACAAAAATTGACATTGAACTCTAGAGAATAGCCTCCTCTACTTGTCCTTTATTCCATCGAACGAAATTAAGGTGATAGTTGAATGATGAATGTGTATTGTATCGATTGCACTCGCTCAATGATTTTCACTCTTGTTTGTCGTCTCGATTCATAACTGACCGATCATCTCGTTGTGTTTTCGTGGTTGTCTACTGTACAGCTTGGTTGAAATCGACGGTCTACTGCCATGTGCGGAGTAAACACGCCGTCGGGTGAGTGATCAATGGCTTCTGCCCGCTGGAGTGAGGACGGCGGAATGATCGAACGGTTGATCGGAGAACCGCCGCGTTTACGCCCGCACTTTCCGGCGGCGATTCCCGGAATGCCGACCGCAAAGCGAGCAGTCGGCTGTTCGATCAACAGGCCGAATGATCGTTGGTTGGCGACAAGCGGGGGCATTCGGGGGGCCGCGCGAGAACGTGATGTTCGCCGCTTTCGTTCGTTCGGAGTGCACAGAGCGGGTGGTCGATTGTTAACCGGAGTGCACTCATCACTCGCTCGGTCCAATTGGGAGCTTTTCGAGTTCGCCGAAGAAGCCAACAGTTTCGGTCGTCCCTCTCGTCATTTCCGCTCGTCGATGAGTGTTCGTTCGCTTCGAACCGAACGGAAACTCCCCAATGCACTTGGGCAAACGCACCTGCAGCCACTTGTTTTCCGTTCGGTGCGTCGATTCGAAGCGAAAAGACGTCAGCCGTGTTGAAATCGGTGGCGGGATGCACGCACCGTCTGCTTATCATTCGGAAAGGAATGTGCACCGACCCACCGCCCGAATGACCGCCGAGTGCGACGAGCGGAGATTCCGATCGGCCTTCGTCTTCCCTCTACGATCGGTGGAAAGCAGGCGGAGAGTGCGGAAGTGCCGCTCGCAGTACACACTCGGTGCAATCGAAAACACCCGCTTTACAGCAAGGAAGGACAGTCGGGCGAAAATCGAATCGTCCCGAAATTTCTCTGCTTTTCGTCGACATCCCCCAAATTGGAACGATCGTCCGCCGTCTGTTTGTGCGGGTGTTGTTGGGGGAGTGCGTGATTGATTGCAGTTGCGTGATCACTTCGGAACTGGGTGATCAGTGGAGCCAATTGCACTGTAAATAAAAGTGCCTGTTTGTCGATCAGACTGAAAACAACCCTTGTGTTTGCTCCGCCCCCATCCAACGTGGTTGGCGACTTCGGGAGCAAACGGTGGGGGTTTCCTGCCGATCAAAAGCCCGAGGTAACGGAGGATAAAAAGCAGCAAGCAAGCGACAAACGACACGCACGCTTCCTACTTCAGCTTCTTTTCTCGAGCGGTTTGTCGGCTACACGCGATCCTCGAGCTCAACAGACGACATGCTCGTCTCACGCTCTTGTCGTTCTGGATGAGCTCAAGAGTGGGAGCAAAAAACAAAAGGGATGAAACGCTCGATGTCGTCTCCATTCTTCTCGTCGTTTCTCTCGTTACTGTACGCGTTCCTCACTTCTGCACGTGTGTCGCCCACTTGCCGGCGGCGCCGTTCGCTTTCGCCCCGCGATCAAGTGGGCACTCGAGCGGGCGGCCGAGCGAAAGCCACTTGTTCTCCGCGCTTCCACGAACTTTGACGTCAATTTTGCTCGTTGCTCTCCGCACGCCGCTCATCTCAATTACGCTCATCAATTGGGCGTTGTTGGCGGGTAATTAAACTGCTTCGAAATGCGGAGCGTAACACTCCGGCAGGTTTCGATTGTTTCAGCCGGTTTTTCGCTCACTTTTGACTCCTGAAGCGGTATGAAACTATTTACCCCAACTTTGTTGCTGTTACACCCGTTTCTAACACTTCCGAGTTTACCGCTAACATCTCATTGCTTTGCATTACGATTTACTTCTCATCATCGCTGGTTTATTACGAACATTGATCGACATACTCGTTTGGTTTTCGCCCGTTCAGCGAACATTCCGCCCGCTTCGATCAAATGGCCGCCCTTCGAGCAGCCGGCCGATCGGTAGACACTTAGCTCTCGGGTATTCCGGGGCGTCTGCTCATCAATCGACATCTTTGTGGCTGGAGCACGTGGGCGGCGGGTTTCGAAACACGACTTCCGCGGGTTAAAAGCACGTATGGGCGCGCACAAGTGATTACTCATCCGCGTCTCCTTCCTCTTCATCGCCTTCTTTATACCTTTGCTGATTGAGGAGTGACTCCAAAATCCACGGATCAAAGCGATGAGTAGCTCGCGAGTGAGTGAATCCGCCACTATCCTTCGGAGCTCCGATCGATCATCCGCCCGCTCATCAGTGATTAGCGGGAGATCGGTGAATGAGGAAGGGAAGACGGTGTTCCTTGCATGCCTTGTTCTTCGCGCTTGAACGCGGCCGACCAACACAAGAGCAGCAACGATCGCCGTTGCTTTTTGGTCAATTAGTGATCGAAATTTGCGGACAGTTCACTTGATTTCTGCAAAGACGGTGGCGCGTCACTCACCGCCCTCTCGTTTGGTTTCTGATCGGCGAGACGGACGGCGAGGGATCTTCGGTTTAGGGCGTGATTTCCGAGTTGTTTTCCACGTTCCCCGCCATCGAATTTCGTTTTTATTTTGCAGCGAACGGCGGCAGACGTCAGCCGACTGCTCTCGACCGAGCGGCTCGTAATTCAAATTGGATTGAACGACGCCGAACGGTCGAACTAATTGGCTTAACGAGCGGCGGGCACGTTCGTCTGCCCGTTCTTGCGTTCTCTTCTTTCAGGTGATCTCCGCTCCATCTGCCCGGAGGAGGAGCCACTTGAAGTCCCTGTTTTCTGTTTTGCTCCCGCCCCACCACTCGAATGCTCGAGGTACCCGCTGAAGTTTGTGCGGTATTCCGGCGGTCGTGCGGTCGTCCGGACGCCCGTAAACGGGGGCTAATCGTCTTCCGACCGCCGAGTCATCACTTCTTTCAGTCGTCTTCATCGAACTGCTTTCTGTTTGGCGCGTTCTTGCATTTGTTTTCGCTGCATGCTGTCGGGATGTTTGCGCGAACCGATTGAATAAGCCCTCATTCTCGCCTTATTTCAGCCCTCTCGCTTATCGCAAACGATGTTCAACTACCGCAAGTACTCGGACGATCGGTCCTCGACGTCGACCAGCAGCAGCTGGGAAGAGGAGGAAGTGGACGACAAGTGCTGCTGTGGGTTGGTCGAGATCTTTGTGAGTTGTCCACACAATCGCTTTTCCGCTCACTCACTCACTTCAGGACTGCCTTCCGATCCTCGCGGGCTTTGCACTGACCGTGGACGTCGCTCTCGCCTGTTTGTCGCTCAAATCGCCCGTCTTCTACGCCTTCTTTCCGTTGATCCTTGCCGCCGTCCTCTCGGTCTGCCTGACCGTGCGGGGCGTGAAGAAAGAAAAACGGGCACTCGTGAAGGTGGCCGCTTTCATCACGGTTCGTTCACTCCTTTGACTCAGCACTCCTCTCACACTTCACTCTTTCAGTTGGCCAAGTCGATCGCCGTCACTCTGATGCTCGTAGCCGTCGTTGTCATTTTCTTTAACTTTGAGGATTTCCGGAGATTAAGTGAGTTCTCCCTTCACACGGCCCTCATCCACTCTCGCTCATTTTAGCGAACAGCTCTGCGGAACACTCGCTCTTCTTCCAGCTCCTCTGCGGCCTCCCGCTCTCGCTGCTCACGTTGGCCCTCCAAGCGTACTGCTCGCTACGAGCAATGGAGATCATCGAGCGACGGGACGAAATCTACGTGATCCCGCCCGCAAAACAGCCCGCGAAGCTCCGGCCGTCCATCAAAGTGATCCTCGAGAAGTACAAACTGCAGAAACACCAGTTGGGCGTCGAAGTGTTCGCTTATCCCGCTTGATCTCCCCCCACTAGATCTCACTCCCTGTACAGTCTTGTTGTTGTTTGTTTGACAACGTTCTCCTCATGGAACTGCAATATCCGACTGCCTTTCACCTGTTAGTCCTCTAGACCACTCGTTCACGCAATGAAAATAAATAATTCGACATGAACACGACCGATTCCATAGTTTAACGTCTGCGATGCGGTACCAAAAGTGTCGCACACGCGCAACAATGTTAGAGACTCGAGCGATACACGAAGACTAAAGAGAGAGCATCAGATGAGAATTCTTCAACGCCTTCAGTCAAACAAATAGAAGAACAAACAAGGGCGCCTTTCGTTCATCATTCTGTTGCGTAATCTCGTTCCTTTGGACCGGAAGAGGCTCTGCCCTTCATTTGGAGCAAAGAATGACGCAATAATCTCGTCCAAGAACGAAAACAGAAAAATCGAATCAAACACACGAGGAGAAACGGCCGCCAAACGAACGTGCCGAACGCGAGACCTCGTCGCTCCGCTAAAAGCAAAACTTCACCATGTTCGGTCGACAAGGCCGGAACTCCACTGAATTACGGTCGTTGAACGCAAGCGTGTGTACGGAAGTGGAGGGTTGTCGGCCGACAAAGGGCGACCAAAAGGATCGCCCGATATTTTCGTTTGTTTGACGCAAATGCTACCGGTTTTGCTTCAAACTGTGGGGGCCGCTTTTGCTCCTCGTTGTTGAAAACGCAGCCCCATTGTGCGGCCGGTTTGCGCAGCCGGCCGGAGGAGAGCGTTCGCTCGTGGCTACCGGGCGAGCAACCGGCCGCTTCCGGTCGCCACAAACGAGGACGTTCGTTCACGCAACGAAAAGCTGCCCAAATCCCCGCTTTTGTTCGCCGTTCGTCCATGAACGACCGTATAAAAGACGGTAGGGGCGAAGGGGAGGACATCCGAACGAAGCGAAATGGCTTCCCTCTGGCCGATCGTCTCTCTCATCGTCCTGTTCGCCCTCCTCCACGAACTCGGCGACTCCAAGCCGTCCGCCCACCGCCCGCAGCATCGTGGAGTTGCTCACCGCTCGGCTCCGCACAGGAGCGCCCACCATCCCGCCCACCATCCCGCCCACCATCCCGCTCATGCCGCCCACAAAGCCCACCACCCGACGGCCCACAAGTCGCCGCACAAGGCGGTTCACGGACACAAGAAGCCCGCCCACAAGTCGCCGCCTCACCACGGCCACACAGCCGCTCGGAAGAACCGCCGGAAGCCGAAGAAGGCGCCCCGAAAGAAGAAGCCGGCCCGCAAGCCGACCAACCCTTCCGTTCCCGGCCAATCCAAGCACTTCGGCGTCTTCTTGCGCGCGTTGAACACGTCCGCCAATCCCTGCACCGACTTCTTCCAGCACACCTGCGGGCGCTACATTTCGGACCACCCGACCGGAGGGCCCGACGGGCGAGCGAGTTGGATGAACCACGTGAAGGACGTCGTGGATGAACGGATGCGGAGTGAGTTCAACGAACAAACGGGTAGCTGATCACTCCTGCTTCTTTCAGGCCTTCTCATGAGCAACGACAAGACGACGCAAACGGCGATCACGAAGATGCGCACCTATCGGGACAAGTGCCTGAATGTCGCCGCAATCGAGTTGAACGGCCCCGCCCGCACGCAGGAACTTCGAGCGGATCTCACGGCGAACACGGCCTTCCCACTGCTGGACGCCAATTTTGATGCGACCGCCTTCGATGCCGATGCCCTGACCGAAATGCTGTACCAGATCTCCACGCGAATGGGGACTTCCCTCCTCATCCACCTGGAGCCTTTCAAGATGTCCGACGGGAAGGTTTACCTCGTCCTCATGCCCGCCCCGCTCCTGCTCCGCGACCTTGGCGACTACACGAATGGGGCGGCCGCCAACAAGCGACAAGCATTGAGCGACTTTCTCACTGAAATTGTCCACATCGTCGCAAGCGATGGGTCGTCCACGAAAACCGTCGCCGAAGTGAAGGCTTCTGTGGACGGCGTGCTCGACTTCGAACGTCGCCTGGCCGCTCTGATCGTCGCGGCGGGGTTGACCACAGAGGTTGATCCTCAGACGATTGAGTCGAAGAGCAACAAAATCCAGCGGAGCGTTCTGGACACCACTGTTCCGAACGTAAGCAAGCACCCATTGAAAAGAAGGAAAATCCTCGTTGCAGATTGTCTGGACCGACTTCTTCAATGACACCGACTACCTGCCCGATCCCGTCCGCTTCGAGCTGAACAAGCCGACCACTGAGATCTTCCTGATGAACACCAACTTCTTCACCGCCCTGAACGCCCTGATCGGGGACAACGCTCGCAAGGCGGACCTCGCCAACTACCTCCAAATCCGTTTCATTCTGGCCAACCTAAAGTACCTGGACCAGCGGTTCGTGAACGCCGCCAACGAGTTCGCCCGCCGTATCGACGGAAGCACGCACGTGTCCAATCGGCAGCAGGATTGTTTGGAGGACGTCGTCGAATCCTTCCCTCTGGTAAACGACCACTTCTACGTGGCCAACCACTTCTCAGCCGACATGAAGCGAGCGGTTGAGGAGATGGCGGAGAACGTGCGGGTGGGCTTCCGGGAGGCGTTCACGCTGCGGAACACGTGGCTCTCGGCCGCTTCCCGCACGGCCGTCGTCGAAAAGCTGAACGCAATGCGCGTGGTGGTCGGGGCGGTGGACGACGCGGCCGACGGGAAGAAGCTGGACCAGCGGTACGCGAATTTGGACCTCCTGCCCGCCGACTCCTACCGCCGGATGGGCGTCAAAGTCCAGCTGCACGCGCGCCACCGGAAGATGCTCTCGCTGGTTCGTAAATCAACTGCATCTCCTCATAGATCGTTCTTAGGTCGTTCCCGAGTACTACTCGTCTTCGGCAGTGGAGACGTCGATGCGGGCGACGGACGTGAACGCCGCCCACGTGCTCAGCGAGAATACCATCTGTGAGTGGAAGAATCCACCTTTCACCTCACCTACTCGCTTCTCTCTTCCAGTCATTCCGGTGGCCATCACCGACGTCATGAAGCTTCAGATGCCGGCCGCTTACAACTACGGAATGCTCGGGACTCTGATAGCGCATGAATTCGCGTGAGTTTCTTCTTTTCATTGCCGTCTTTCACTCGTTCGGCTTCAGGCACGGCTTCGACAGCGTGGGAGCGCGTTTCGACAAGAACGGGCAGCCGGGCGGCGATCTGTAGGAACCAGAGGGTATTGACGGAATGCAGGAGTGTCGTTTAGCTTCGATGCCGCCACCCGGACGACCTTCAACGACCGCGCAAAGTGTTTCGTAGCTCAGTACAACGCCGTCCAGGATCCTGACCTCAAATTTCGCGTGAACGGGCAGCAGACGTTGGCTGAAAACGTGCGTGTTCCCTTTCCGTTGTTCGTATCCATGCCCTTGTTTCAGATCGCCGACAACGCCGCCGTTCGGGCCGCCTATTTCGCCTACCAGAAGGCGCTGAAGGCCAAGGGCGGGAAGGACGCTCCCGTTCGCGGCTACTCGCAGCTAACCCACGAGCAAACGTTCTTCGTTTCGATAGGCGTCGCCTTCTGCGATCACCAATCGCGGGCCAACCGCCTGTCGTTCCTCCAAACGAACACCCACTCACCGAACTTTGCCCGAATCGACGGCGCCCTCTCCAACTTCTTCGCCTTCACGAACGCTTTCCACTGCGCCGCGGGCACTCCGATGAACCACCGGCCGAAGGACAAACAATGCCGAATTTGGTGAAGGGGAGAGCTCGTTCATGTCTTGTTTTGAATAAAACTTCTGCCTACTCATGTTCCTCGTGTCTCCCACTGCTTTGACTGCCGGCAAAGAAGAGGAGTGTCAACGAACAAAGTCCTTCTCGCTTTGCGTCAAAAATTCGAACTCAAATCCGTGCTTTCGTTCGCCTTTTCGCCGCCGATAAGAATTTCGTTCGTTTCCGTTCGATTCGAACGAAAAGAAGTGATTCGTGCGTGCTCGGTTTGAACGTTCGCTCATGCTCTTTCTGCTAATTTTCTCGTTTGTGGGCGCCTCCCGTGCGGTCCCAACGCCCGCTCCGAAAGACGACAAGTGCCACCCGCGAACGATCATCGTCCCGCTGCTGCAGGAGCCATGTGCGAGCACCACCTGCACGGCCGTCATGGACACACTCACCACTTCTTGCTCCTTCAACTCTCTCGCGTACACAATCGATTAAAAGAAAGCATTCAAGCGGGTTGTTTGCAGCCGACGGCCGGTGATCCTCAATCCGGCCTTCAACAAACCGCTGGAGTGCGAAGAGGCGTACACCTGCCCGCTGGCCGACAGCTACGATCTGGTCATGACCCCGTAAGACATCTGAAGAGCGCGCAATCTATTCTTAATGACCCCAGGCACCTCAACTTCCTGCTGGAACTCCAACTGAAGGCGTACATCCACGAGAACGTTCTGCAGTGCGTCGACCAGACGTCGCTCGTCTTCTTCTTCAACATCCCCTGCACGGACTACGAGTTGTACCCGGATGTGGCCCGCCTGTTCAGCGACGAGAACCTCGAGTACACGATTCGGTACGTGGAGGAGGTGCTCCACGTGCACACGGTCCTCTACTTCATTCCGGCAAGTCCACCGCCTTCCACCGACTAGATCAATGCCGCTTGAAGGACAACTACAACGCCGACATCCAAAACACGCCATGCGACCGGATGGCCGAATTCTTTCACGAGAACGTCACCGAGTACTTCCACTTCTACAATCTGACCGCCACCGAGGCGGAGGACGCCGAAAACAAGCGAGTTCCTCGTTGTTGTTGGAATCATCCATCTTTTTTGTTCAGCTTTGTGTGCAACATCACGATCCCGCAACCAGAAGTGAAAAAGAGAGGACTGACCCGTAAACAAGAAGGAGCGAGGATCAAAGTCAAAGCCCTCGATTTCAGCTCAAATCATCGCCGTCATTTCGATCTCCTGTCTGTTCGCCGTCTTCCTCATCGGTCTGATCATTTGGTTCGCGTTTCGAGTGAAGCGCCGGTACAAGGAAAGCCAAATCGAGTGAGCACTCGGCCATTGAATGCACGTAATTGTCCCACTTGCAGGTGGTTCGCCGAGCAACACCAGCTGAACGCGCGACGACTGCTCTTCGGTCGTGATCGCAAGATGGACGAGTGGGAGCTCATTCCGCGCGACATGAAGGTGGAGCTGGACACGATCCTCGGCAAGGGCATCTGCGCGACCGTTTACTTGGGGCATCTGAAAAAAGTCCGCGGCGAGGAGGTGGTCGAGGCGGACGTGGCCGTAAAGTCTGCTCATTCGTACGCGACCCGCGCCCGGAAGGACATGATGCGAGAAATCGAGTTCATGAAGACGATCCCCAAGCATCCGAACCTCGTCAACATGCTCGGCTGCGTGAGCGAGGAGGACCGGCCGGTGATCGTGACCGAGTTGTGTGAGAACGGCTCCCTCCACGACCTCCTCGCCGCCCACACACTCCACTACACGGCAAGCGGGCGGACAATCCACCAATCAATCCCCTCGTTTAGTCGGACGAGCCCTGCAACGAAGTGCCCGTCTGCCTCCTTTTGAGGGACCTCTTGAACATCGCGATGGATGTGTGCGAAGGGATGGTGGGTGGTGGAATTGGGATAAGTGGACAAAGAGATGCTTGCAGCTCCACCTGTCGTCTCTCGGCTACGTTCACCGAGATCTTGCCGCCCGGAACGTCTTTTTGACTCGTAATCTCGTGGGAAAAGTGGGAGATTTCGGGCTGTGTCGAACGGAGAAGGAGGCCGGCCGGAAGGAGAAGGGCGAGAAGCTTCCGGTCACCCACATGCCGCTGGAGGCCCTCAAGACGGGCGTCTTCTCGGAGAAGTCGGACGTGTGGGCGTTCGGCGTCCTCCTCTTCGAGCTCTTCAACGGCGGCCGCCGCCCGTTCAGCGAGGTCGAGAACGAGGACCTCGCAGTCTTCTTGGAGGACGAGCCAAAGCCCGCCTTCCCGCCCGAATGTCCATCGGAAATGTGAGTGGAAAGGAGGCTCACTAATGATCGCTTGGTTTCAGCGTCGAACTGGCGTGTTCTCTTTGTTTCGTCAAGTCGGCCGAAGAGCGGGCGACGTTCGCCCAACTCGAAGAGCGGCTTGCGGACGTTGTCGGTTTGTAGCCGCGTGTTTCTTGTACATTCACGTCATTCCCTCCCGGTTGTACACTCAAACGCATTGAATAAACCTCCGTTCCCTCTTTCTTGGAGTTGTGAGCGAAGAAGCGGCTTATTCCTGGCTGTTCTTCTCGCCCGTGATTATTCGTTGTGTCCGCAGCAGAAGAACGCAACGAGAGGCTGAGGCGAGAAGCTTAACGCAGCCGCGAAACTTTTATCCGAGGTTAAGCAAAGGGCGAGTGTGAAACAATAGGAAATAAGCGGCTTTTCGTCGCTTCGCTTCGCATGCGGTGGCTTAGAAAGAAAGACACGTAATGCATTCTTTCCGCTTGGCTTTTCGAGGAAACGGAGAAGGTGAACGCGCATTCGGGCTTTTTGACACAAATTCGAGTCCACGCTGTTCAACGACTGCAGATGCACGACCATCCGTGAGGGTTCACAAACAACACAGCGCAGAAGCCGACCAGTAATTGCAGTCAAGCATTTATTTTTCCTTAAATTCCAAGCGCTCAATCGGCTCAACATTTGCACTCGCAGTGACCCCAGGGCTTTCCCTCGACGACCACCGTGCCCAGTTTGCACGAGTAGTCGGACGGGCAGTCGGCGTCCGCGAAACACGTTTCTGCAATCCGCACTCGTTAGCAAGGAGATATGTAATAACGAAAGAGTACTCTGAGCACAGCCCACAAGGCCCGAAGTGTCAGGCACTTCGTTCTTCCGCGTGCACGGGCATTTGCAGCCCGTGGATGAAGTCACGAGCAGAAAGCAGAAGGCGACGAGCAGACGGACGTTCATCTTTCATTCGTTGTGGTCGGCCAACAGTCAAGGCAAAGGCAAAGCAGTCGAGAAGGAACGAATTGAATTGCAAAAAAGGACAAGGCAACGGTTAACGTTCCCCCTTTTTTAATGGGCAGCCTTGGTGCAAAACAAACAAAAGCGGTTTTTTACGCCGATTAAATTCTCTCCCATTTATTCTTTCGAGCAGCAGCTGCCATCCGGTTGCGATCGAAGCATAGCCGAGAAAGTACAGTCAAATTTATTAGCCCAAAAACGAGCAAAAGTGATAAAGTCTATCCAACGTTAGTCCACGATCGGCGGGTCGCTTCTTCTCCGCTTCCTCGAAAAGTTTCCATTGTTTTCGTCGTTTCGAAGAACGTCCGGATCGTTTTGGGCGTGCGCGAAGAGGGCGAACAGCAAGGAGACGAAGAGGAGAAGGCAGAAAGCGGAGACTTGGGCACACATTCCGACGAGAAATGAGGGTGTCTCGCCTTTGTCGGGTCTTCTTTTAAACGAAGCCGGTTTGCTCAACTGCCAGCGAACACCCTCCGCTTTTCGTCGGCGAAGAGCACGGCCGGAAGTTCAGAGCGTGGATTGAAACGGCCGATTGCAAGAGAAAGACCGCTTCATGATGTGCTGCAAGCAGGTGGGCCAACCGAAAAGAATGAAGTGGTTCTTCGAGTGTGTCGACGAAAGTCCACTGTAGGGCGGGTGGAAGGAAGCAGTTCGGGATGTGCGGATCAATGACTGGGCGGTGAATCGAACGGTTTAGAAACGGTATCGAGTACGAATTTTAAACTTCTTGAATTATTGGGGGAGAAGATGATTCTCTTCAATCTATTCACGCAAACGACCGGCTCTATCACCCGCCCGAGAGCTCGATTGGACGGGCGGATTATCCGCCGGCGGATCGAAACGTTTCGTCCGTTTGCATCGGTTGTTTTGTTTCCAGTCGCGGGTTGTCCCTCTTCGCATTCTGTTGCTTGTCGACATGGTGAGTTCAAATCAACATGAAGCTGCGGTTGTAAACTCGTTGGCTTGCAGCTTCCTTCTCGCCTCCTCTGGCTGCTCTTGTTTGCTGCTTTTGCGGCCGCGTCATTCGATTCGATGAACCTTGCGGGCAAAACGCAGGTCCTCGTGGCGTCGGCCAAGACACCGGCGGAAGTGCTGAGCATCTCGATGAACGCCTTCCACCAGATGCTCCACGACCCGGTCGAGTCGGGCGGCGTCAAGCTGATCGGGAAGAACGTGGTGCTCGAGTTCAACGAAAAGAACACCCACCAGCGGAACATGGAGGTCGGCATCCTTACGTTCACGGGGACCCATTGGAAACAGCCGAAGGGCCGAGAGTTCGTTCTCTTTCGCTTAATCTTTCTTCATTGTTGCTTGCAGGGACTTCAAAGACCAGCTGCAAAACCTGCTGCAAGCGGGCGACGACGTCGAGGAGATCGTGACCGACGGCTTCCGCCTGCTGATCGACTTCTTCGGCATGAGTCTGCGCGAGCTGCACGTGTACGAAGACGAAAAGGAGGCGGCCAAGGCACGCGAGAAGTGGGAGGCCGAGCGAGCGGAGCGGCGGGAACTGTGATCTTCCCGATCGATCGCATAAACACTCGAAGCAGACCGCAAGTTCAAACGGGTCGAAATTGAACGTGTTTTCGTAATTGTGTCGGTATTGTGTGAAATTTAACCCGGCAAATGAAAGAATTGCGCACATTGGAGATTTGATCGCTGGGTCGAGTATTTCCTGTTGTTGGCAGACACGCCATAAAGCTTCTAAGTTGGGTAGAGCCACGTGTTCGTGCGTCCGTCTGTCCATGAGCCCGTCGGCAGAAGAAAGTGAAGCAAAGATGGTAGGGGATTAACCTTCGCCCGACGCAAAGGTGCCTACAATCCTCCACGCATGG